>JAUCMU010000143.1:13221840-13233019 GCA_032275025.1 Enteromius treurensis
ATCAGTTTACATTTCCAAACATTATTTTTGTCATTAATTGTAATAATGCAGTGAGATTATTGTCTGCACAAGGAGTCAGCCAGTGCTCCACACAGAGATCTGAACTGATCATCATCCAGTCTGTCGGGAATGACATAAAGAAACAGAACAAACTGAGACAGACTAAATCCAGAAGAATTGTCTCAGTTTGTTCTGTTACTTCATGCATTATTACAATTAATGACAAAAATAATGTTTGGAAATGTAAACCGATATTTCCAACTGACATGCTACCGCAAAATATATAAATAGCCGACTTCAAACCATTTTTTGTTGGTGAAAATACTAGTGGCCTAAGACTTTTGCACAGTACCATACATAATAAGGTTTTTAAAAATGTATAAGAGATAAAAGAGTAATAGGAATAAAATGACAATATTCTTGTTTGGAATACAAGTGTCGTTTTATTGTAATTCTGAACCCCTTGTTTTTATTCGGGTGACTAATGCATACATGTGGACATTCAAATTATTAATATGAAAGTTTAAGTAAATTTGTTTTTGTTAATTTTCAATTTTTTTTATTGAAATTTTAATTAAAAAAATTTTTTTTTTTAATTTTTTTTTATTGAATTGTTAATTTTTTAATTTTCAACTTTACATATATTTTCAGTAGTTCATATTAAACAGCCATAAAGTGACCATTAAAATTACAATAAATACAATTTATACATACAGGTATGTGTATGTATAATATATATATGATTTTATTAGCAAAAACAGACATTTATTTGTGAGTTTTAAGTTTAATAATTAAACTTTTGTTTCAGATAGTTAGCACAGCAACATTTTTAGTTTTCATTGGTAATATCTTATTAAAGACCTATTCTCGCTATTAACTAGTCACTTATTAGCATGCATATTACTAGCATATTGGCTGTTTATTAGTATTTATAAACCACATATTAACACTCATTCTGCATGACAACATTTTAGATCCCTGAATCATACCCCATAACTAAACTTACCAACGGTCTTACTAACTGTCAATGAGCAACAAATCAGAAGGAAACACTCATAGTTAATAGTAAATGTGTTGCAAAGTGTGACCTTTTCATGTCATCTTTTCTTAAAATAAATTTTTTTTCAGCTTGACTATTTTTTTTTTTTTTATCAATATTTCTTTTTATTTAACCGTAACAACACTGATGTTTTTTGCTTTTGGTCTCCAAGCTACTGTAGGCGCACTTAAAGTGTCCTGAGATGTGTGTGGATGAGCCTGTAGGAGCAGAGATGAGTTGAGGAGCGGGGGTCTGTGGACCAGACTCCTGTTCCTGCTGAACTGAGCCAGTGTTTCTACAGTACTGTAATCAGCTCAGTAGGCACGGGAGGCCAGGTCTATCTATCTCTCACATGCTCACATATGACTCGCGTTCAGCATGGGCCACTTGATGGAAGGATCAGATATGGGATAATACGCTTCAGCTGAAGGTGCTTAGCACTTCATTTCCCACAAAATTTCTCCTAATGGCATTTTAAATACAGCCCGTGCAACTAATTCCAGTTTTACTAGCCATGGATGGTAATGCATCTTTAAACAGCTTCTAAATATAGTCATTTATGGCCAGCTTCATATTTAACTCCTACATCTGTCATGACTTAGAAGACGGCATGCTGGCCGCTGGCCGTCCGCTAACTCGATCTGCAGAGGTCCTTTAAAGCACAACTTCCTGTCTCAATTGCTGTCTTTCATAATTCACCCATCAAAGCTAAAAGTGGAGCTGTTTCTACAGTCCAGAGATGCAGATGTTTGGTCTGTGTGGCCATGTCTCGTCCACGTTTCCCTGAATCCCTCCGGATTTCATGTGGATTTTGTGGCCGAGCAGTAGAAAAGAGAGAAACTATTTTGTTTTTAGCATAGTAGAGGTAGACAGTGATGCTAGGAGACTTGAGTTTAAGGAGAAGAAAGAGGAGGAGTAGGAGGAGAAGACGATAACTCCTGGGCTCCTCATCTCACTGTGGGCTCCATTAGCTCAGTCTGTTTCTCTTCAGTCCTCATTACAGCCATCTCTACCATCTCGTACTCGCGCTTCATCTGTCATGCCAACCCGAGCGCTCTCGGCAAGAGTTTGTTATGCTCGTCGCGAAAGGGATCTCACAATCAGCTCATTATGAAGGCAACCACGTCGTAGAGCACTTCTACCGTAAAGTTTCCTTTCACTCCAGAAACCCTCAAAGAAAGTTTGCACAATGATATACGAATTCTCAGTATGATCCGAAAGCACCACATGCGGGAAAATGTTTTGATGACGCAATGGGGAAAATAGGGGTATGAAATATTCATCACCTTTAACAATGAAGATTATTGCTGCCTGATTTTTTTGAAGGAAGTATTTTATGCTTATTGATATAAAATACAGGAAAAACAATATAATTGCTGTAAAATAACGTAGTAATGTAAGAGATTTAAAGTGTAATTTATTCTTGTGATGCCAAACCTGGATCATTTTAATATACCAATTTGCTTATTTTCAATGTGGAAAACATTTCATTTCAAAATAGGAAGTTAAACAGAACCATATTTGAAAAAATAAACATTAGAATGATTTTTTAGTAGACCAAGCATATTCCTAATCCTGAGTGGTTAGTCAATCTGACCAATCATAGACAGGAGAGCCGATTAATGTCAGTGAACTTGAAATATGGTGTGTATTGTGTCTTTCTATGGTTGAAAGAAGACCTTCTGAGTTCCTTCATGTTTATTTCATGCTGTAACTAGTAAAAAGAAAGATGATGAAGAAAGGTGCTACAGCGATCAGTCATGACACATTAAAGAGTAACAAAACGGTATTTATTTTAACAATTTCTTTACCAAATGACGTCAGATTTACTAAAAAGGGCAAATTAGCATTAGAGCGCAATTTCATAAAAGCGCTGATGGGAGGGAAAAATTTACTGACAAGGTGCACATTACAGAGCAGACGCCGAATCTCATTTCTATAACGACCAGAGCAATCTACCAAAAGCAGTGCAAATTACCATCTTCTTTAGGACATGTTTTTTTAGGGGCGACAAATAATAGAGCAAATACCAGTGCAGTTACAGTACGAGCACAAATGTAACCGCACTTAAATACTCTCCTCCCATAAAGGTACCAAACAAAACTCATCCCAATCAATATTCAAAAGATGAGTCACAAAAAGAACTGCCTTCTCTGTGCCTATTTCCCACCGTGTATCTTTAGTAAATCCTGACCGAAGTAGTTTAACACTAAATGGGGGTGAGCGATAGTAAAACTGGCCTCTAGTTTCTTGTTTGCCAGCACGTTGTCCGTGTCCTAGAATTGGTTGGAAAAGCTTATTACAGACGTCCCTGATGAAGACGTGCCAAAAGAAAGTCTTCTGTTCACGTTTAACCCACAACCTACACTACATACACCCTCCACTGATTTGCCATCTTTCGTTTCTCCAACTACTTTGACATGTGAATGTACAATCATTACACTTTAAGCACTTTGCATCTGTAACGAGATAAAGAAAAGCCATTCCCTCAGGTCTGTCATCCTCTCATCAGGTGCAGAACTTAGCCACTGTGAACAAAGAGTTCGATCACTGTTCACCAATCAGCTAAGCTCTGCACCTGCTCTGAGAGTCTCGTGCGTACCGCTCGTTCACCCACGCCGCTCGTCCGCAGGGAAGCGCTCCTCCTCTGCATTTTTTTTTGTCGTCCTGTCGGAGGCCCACAGAGAAAAGCCATGTCTTCATTAATTTTTATTCTCTGGAGCTGCGTTAAGACGTTGCCTCTGGTTGCCATAGCAGCTGTCCGAGCGGCGGTTGTGTGGTAATCCCTGGCAATGTGATTTTTATCTTAAGTCACAAATCAGCACGCCAGGAACCCACACAGCCAGCAACATGAAAGGCAAAACCTGCAGATCCTCTTGCTCTCCTGCGATGGAGCACGCTTGGCTGGGCCGTAGGTATGTCCCTCATTATCCCCATCAAGACGCATTTCACAGGCCTCCAAACTGCAGCCCTCCCTTATGAAGAGACGTTCGGATTTCAGCCCTGACATATTTCTCAGGAGTTCTCTTACACTCGTCGGATATTTTTTCTGTTTCTGAAGTATGCCGATTGTAACCGGCACGCTGAGTATTTCTGAAAGGCATGAACTGTGGCGGCTTTTAAAATCTTGGGATGAAAGGAACTTTGAAAGTATTTATTTTGACTGGATTGTTTTTTCTTAAACAGCTTTCAAACTCCACTAAAGAAGGAAAAGAACTAGTTTTATAGAACCGTGTCTATAATAAAGAGAATGGAAAATTCAGTTTAAAATGTGCTCTTTGTATTCATGTTGGTTGCATATGGTTTAAAAAAAAAACTTTTATACTATTTTCAGGAAAAGTTTCAAATAAATGAAATGTCATGTGGCGTAACCCAGTTTCTCAATATTTAATTGTATTTTTTCATTTTAGTTTTGTTTTAGGTTTTTTTGTGTATATTTCCTTTTGCCGTTTATGTTTTTTTTTTTTTTTTTTTTTTTTTTCTTTTATTAATTTCAAAAAATGTTTATGTAGAATTTTCATTCAACTTATACTCAAGCAAGCATGTTTCTATTTAGCTTTCCTTTATTTTAGAAACTTACTTTTAGTACTTTTTTCAGTTTTTTTATTTAAGTTTGTCTCATCTAATTAATCTAATAAATATGAAATGTGTAAATATAAAAATATTAAACAAAATCTGGTTTATTTATATCCAACCTAAAGAGTTTATATCCCCCAAATTAATTATCCAAACATGTTTTAACAAAAACTGTGCTCATCAGAGCTGAGGTGCATTTAAATAATGCATATAATGTTCTATGTATTTTTGAATAAAACCTAAAAAGCACAACACCCATAATTCAGGCCTAATAGATTTCCCTGACACATTGATAGGTGTACTTCCAAACAAAATGTGTAATCTGCTATCAGAATTTCACACATTTCAGGGCAGACACCCAGTGAGTGCTAAAGAATTACTGACAGCGGCTAGACGCTGACCTCTGAAGACAAACAGGCTTTTTGGGAATGAAAATGCTGCATTAGTGCAGCACAAATTGCAGGATGATCGTTTTGACCGACGTGATTCATCGCAAGTCCAGTGACATAAACCACAACGTCTTGGAAAAGCCAGCCGTCTCCTCCGAGTCCCCAAACAAATAAAACTGTCTTGCTGGTAGATTAAAAGCACCACAGCTTCACCAAAAACGCTGGCGCGGGACGACTAATGGATTTATCTCCAGGCCCATAAGTCGTCTCTTTCCCATAAGCTGACGAGCGGCCCGTGTCGCTCGGTTAAACAGAATAATATCGATGTGAGATAGACGGCTTCAAAGCCAGACAATTACCCTTTCTTCCGCTCATGGTTACTACCGTATATCAGTCCGCAACAGCTTTTAAGGAAGCAACAAATTAGGAGCTGTTATGTGGACCCAGGGAATCCCTCCCTTGTGGAGGAAGGAATTTGATGCAGTAAGAGCCCAGCGACCCACGTCTTTCCTAAAGCCCCATCTGAAAAAAGAAGTGCTGACCCGTTTCTTTTCTTGTGCTCGGGAATTGTTTGAGGAGCACATTCCGAATTCATCGTAATACAAACAGATCTGGACAGGCTTCCTGGAAAAGTGCAGAAGAGGCAGACGGGAGCTTCTGGAAGAATGTGAATGTGGTGGTGGCCAGGACACTGGGAGTGGATCTTGTGGGGAGTAAAAACAAAAGGGCTTTCTTATGACTTCTGCCTCTCGAGTAACTTTTTTTTAAAGCTGCTCTTGCATAATAGATTTTTTATGTCAAATGTGTCCAAAAATAACCAAGTAATGGGACCCACAGTTACTCAGCCATTAAAATCTGTTGACGGTGCAGCTTGAGACGACATGAGTTGATTTTAAAACATTTCTTGATGTCCAAAAATCCTTTTGTAGTATTTTTTGAGAATGAGCCGATATAAATTGTAAATCATTTCGTATTCAAACTATATAAAGGTCAGAGGGAACGTGACGCTCTTACCTGATTTGACTTGAGTTCACAGAATCATTTCCTCCACAACACTGCGTGCTGATTGGTCCATGTCATCTTTAATGATGGATAAGCAACGGCGTGCTAATGCTTGCTGGCGGGCATCTTCCTGGACCATCAGCTCACCGTACAAATACACACCCATGGCCTGCCACACACACACACACACACACACACGAACGGATCAAAAAGTGTTCTTTAAAAGAAAGAGAGAGATCTACAGTAAGCTCTGTTCCTAAACCTAGTGAGCTCTGTCATATATATATATATATATTTGTTTATATACACAATAGATATACAGTACACAGTATATAAACATATATAAAGCATAATTTTGGATGTGATTAATCGTTCACAGCACTAATATATTCACACATAAATTATTGTTTTATTAAAAATATATTATTTCAAGTGAATATGTATTATTAGCATTTACGATTTGAATGATTTTTCAGCAAGCTCTGTTCACTGTATTCTAGGATTTATTTATTTTCTATGAAGGGTACGTAATGCTGTCTCTGTCCAAAGACAAAAATTAAAATAACTTTTGAAATGTGGCATGAACATGCCTTAAAAGGCTGCCTATAAAGGCACTGGAGAACAGCTCATGTACCTGGTCATGGATCAGAAAGTGCTCAACGTCTCGGTATGCCGCTGTGTGTTTGTGCTTGACCGCGAGTTCACACCAGCGATGTTTCACCTAATAAGAAAGAGACAGATAGAAAGTGATTAAACAAGATGAAAGCAGCTCAAAAGCTCCCTAAATAGCACTGAGCTCACCGGACGTCACCACCCACGGGAATCACTTGCAGATGGGGAAATCTGGGAAAGCACATGACTCTGGTTTAGTTATCAGTGTGTTTTATGTTGAGGCAAGCGCGTGTCAGTGGAGGTGTGTGCCCTGTTTATGTTCGACGTTCTCTCTCTCTCGTTTATAAATGGAGGCTGTGTTAGAGCAGCAGAGTGGAGAGATCACAGACTGGCTCTGTCCCTCCCTCCCTCGTTCTCATTCTCATTCCTCTTCTTGTTCTCTGCTGTCATTCAACTCTTCCTTCACAGTGTCCTAACAACAGCAGCGCTGAGCATGACCCAAAACCTGACCTCATACACGCCTGGGAGATCTCATTACACTTCTCTTTCTCAGCTTCGCTGAAAAGTATTAGAATTGAATATTTAAAGGAATATTTCAGATGACAATATTTCATGTCTCAGGACAAGATCAATCAGCAGCATTTAAGGCATAATATGGATTATCATTAAAAAAAAAAAAAATCTAAACTTGTTTCTTGTTTTAAGGGATTAGTTTACCCAAATAATAAAGTTTTGTTGTTATTACTCACCCTCATGTCGTTCCAAACCAAAAAGACATCCGTTCATCTTCAGAACACAAGTTGTTGATGATATCACAGAGCCATCTGACCCTCCATAGACAGCAATACAACTGAAATAATCCCAGATCCAAAAACATGGTAAAAACACTGATGTTTTATTTGCGTAAAAAAAGGATTCTCATATCATCACAAAACTGAGGTTGATACACTGATGACACATGGAATGTTTGGATCTGAGGTCATTCAGCTGAATTGCTGTCTATGGAGGGTGGGTGGCTCTCTGATTTCACCAAAGATATCTTAATTTGTGTTCTGAAGATGAAAGAAGGTCTTCTGGGTTTGGAACAATATAAGGGTGAGTAATTAATGACAAAATTTTCATTTTCAGGTAAACTAACAAAAAAAAAAGTTGGTAAAAAGCTTATCATTTTATAAAAGTACTTTCTATTGTTATGTTGAAATGTGTTAAGTAAAAAAAATAAAGTAGAATTAGGTAAAGTACTTGATTTAGATTTTAAAAAAAGGTTTACCGAACAATATTTTGAGCTCAATCATTTATATTGAAATATCACACTCTCTGCAGGATTTTTTTCATCCAAATAATTATTTTTATAGTCGGCATTACATGTACTGATATAAAATATGAAGATCCTTTGGGTGATGTTAATGCATATTTTAATGCATATCTGCCACCTTTGTAGTATAGAACATGCTGATGTGCATGCAAATATTATTACATTACATATTATAAAATAATTGTTCAGCAAAATCAAGTATTTTTAAAACCAATTATAAGTTACACAATGGCAGATCACTTGATTAAAGGTACTCTATGCAATCTTGCAAACACTATGGGCACAGGATGTGCACCAAAACAAAAACAAACTTCGGCCAACCAATCGGCAAGAAGAGGTGGGGTTTAACACACGCAAACAAACTTCTTCCAACCAATCGGCAAGAAGAAGGGGCGTTTAATGCGCGCAAACAAACTTTGGCCAACCAATCGGCAAGAAGAGGGGGCGTTTAATGCGCGCAAACAAACTTTGGCCAACCAATCGGCAAGAAGAGGTGGGGTTTAACGCGTGCAAACAAACTTCTTCCAACCAATCGGCAAGAAGAGGGGGCGTTTAATGCACGCAAACAAACTTCGGCCAACCAATCGGCAAGAAGAGTTGGCGTTTAATGCGCAAACAAACAAACGCGCATTAAACCCCACCTCTTCTTGCCGATTGTTTGGCCGAAGTTTGTTTTTTTTGTGGTGCCCAAAGTGTTTCTTTTGGTATTACAGCTTCTGTTTTGTCTTTCGAGACCGTGTTTTTTCCCAATGTATTCAGAGGGCAGACAGCAAGACGATCAAGGGGTGATGCATACGTTTTGAGATGAAAATGAAACCGAGCTAAAATCCTGCAACATCGCATAGAGCACCTTTAATCGTCAAAATCAATTAATCAATTATCAAAATACTTTGGGTAAAACAGTGCTCATCACTGTCACTTTTTAATCAGCTAACCAATCACAGTTGAGGAGGGGTGGGTGTAATACCAACTAACCATCAAATCCTGCTTTTACAACGACTAAACAACAATGGAGGAGAAGTTAATACTCCTTGTCTTGGACTATTTACCTCCATACAAGATGAAATTGCAGGACTACCATAATATTGCTTAAAAAAGAAAGCTACATAATAAAACATTTTCTTTCGCAATGCAGCTGCATTACTTAACCAGATATTCCGTATCATAGCAACCACAGCGTCTCAACTGAGAAAAAAATTAAAAATAAATAAATAAATAAAACAACAGAAGCACTCTGAAGCACACATCTAGGAATTTTCTGCAGAACGTTTTGTGGTTTTCTCTTTTCGGTGAACACATGACCCAAGCCAGTTTTTTTTTTTTAAGAAAGAACAACGTAATTGACATTACGCCATAAAAGCTTTTGATTTGGCATAAGTGAATCACTAGATTCAGAGGTTGGACATGATGGTTCTGCATCATAATAAGCATATTAGTGATTTTAATTGAAATCTGAAATCTCTTTACCTCTCTTTAGATCCCCCACACACAGCAAGGGTTTAATTGAAGCTGAATGGGTGGGAGCTCACGGCCTGAAGGCGGCAGGCAATTTAATGATTAATGAAGTAAGATTGTGTGAGTCTGCGTACAAGTGTGTGAGAATGTTTGCCTTAAGACGAGGTGTGAAGTGACTCAGGAAAACAACAGGAAGCAGCGGCACTGCAGCCTTCCGGTCACAAATCACTGTCTATTTAAGCAACACATTCAAATGTCACCGCGCTTACGAGGAATGAAGTTTTCTCCTTCTCTCCCGCCGACACCATTAACACCCCTCTGTCCTCACCTGCCCGCAAACCTTATCATTTCAGCTGATCGCTGTTGTGTTTCGTGGTTTTGTTCTTTCCCTTTGACGTGTCAGATGTTATGTCATGCATTTTTAATCAACTGCTTTTCATGCAAAAGTACGCTCAGACACGATTTCCGTCTCCACTGTTTCACTTCGCATCTCAGTACAGGTACAAAATGAACACCTGCCAAATGCTAAATACAAGAAAATGTACCATTACACCTCTATACGAGTCTGTACGGGAACATATTCATAGTTGAGAAATCTATATGGTAACATATTTGTTGGTAAACCCGAAAGAAAAGTCAGCTTTTAGTAAAATAAATTAAAATAGTTATTTTTAATATATGATGCAGAATAAACATGTTTATACATACCAAGCATTGCTATTTATTTGTATTGGAAATGTTGGCAGGCAGGTACAAATCTGAACTACTTGCTGGTTGGGCTTTGTGAACTTGTGAAAGACTTGTGAGAAAAAAACAAACACAGAATAAGAACAAAACCCTTTCCTGTCCGGAGCCCACAAAAGCCACAGTGACGACAGCCACATACTAGAGAAAACACACATCAGTTATTAACAGTAGGGCAAATCCTTCAGATACACACACAGAATAGCCGGCCTAGTGTGCGTCTGTCTAGACACAAACAGCAAGCAACCTGTGTGTGTGTGAGAGAAAGCCAGCTCTTGCCTGGGGTGTGGTAATAGTAGAGTTAATGATAACACTGATCTAAACTCCCACCACAGAAAGACATTTTGTTCAGTCAGACAGCCTGACCTACATTAACCTAACCCGAGGACACTTGAAGAATCCAATAAACTTAATACGCACAAGGCATCAGGTAGCTCACTCATTAAAACTGACGAGAAGAGGAAGGATTTAAGAGGTACTGTAGGTGGTGAATGCGAGAGAAACTTGCACGAATGATGATCTGATGGCTTAAAGGGATAGATCATCCAATTACTAACATTTCAGTCTGTTTCTTGCATAAAACTTTCAACCCAGCATGAACAGTTCGGAAAACTGATGTTTTTAACCAATACATTTAGGCTATGCATTATAAGAAATATTATACATGTATAATATATATTACTATATAATATACATATATATAATACAAAAATAGATACTAATTGACTTAAATTTACATTAAGTTAACTTAAATTTATGAATACACAATCATTGAAAATCTTGGCTTTTGGATATTTCTTTAATAAAAAAATTTTACATAAAATTTATGGACACTATAGATATTTATAATGTTAAAAAAAAATATATATATATATATATATATATAAAGAAATATATATATATTATATATATATATATATATTAGTGGTGGGCCGTTAGCGCGTTGACGCGGGACCCTTATCGCGCGGGGAAAAAAATATCGCCGTTAATCTATTTCCAAAGTTGGGTTGGAGTCTATACTACAAGCTATGGTGACTTTCACCTTTA
>JAUCMU010000143.1:13233119-13252395 GCA_032275025.1 Enteromius treurensis
CACTTGGATGGGTTAAATGCAGAGCACAAATTCCTTGTATGGGAAACCATACCTGGCCACATGTCACGTCCTTTCCCCTTTCCTTTCCCTTTCCCCTTTTTATAAATATAACTTTGGTAATTCCATTGCTTAATGCTACGTTCACACCAGACGCGATTTGTGCAAATAAATCGCGCTATTCACGCGTAGTTAGACTCCTGAACATTTTGAGTTTACTCGCTTCATTCGTGCGTGAAATTCGCTTCATTCATGTGTGCAACAGACGCAAATTCGCGTCATGAGAGGGGCTTCTGCCAGGAGGCTCCAGTCTTTGCATTGGTGGAGGGGAAAACTGCAAAAAATTCTAAATGTTGCAGTTATTTGTGCCATGAAATGTAGTTTTAAGAGTATTTCAGGTGAGAATGTAGTTGTTTAAAACACAAATCTGCGGTTTATTAAAAAAGAGAGCACCTATTTAAAAGTTCGCTTCGCCGATTTCGGAGCAGTGAGCTCCATGTGAACACCGGGTGCTCAGTGCTCATGTATCCGCCGAGGGCAGCCTCAGTAATCCTGACACTTGCTGCTGCCTCCTGATGTAGTGGTTAAACAAGATTTAAAATTGGTTTGGGGTATATCATAGGCAAACTCTGGTTTAATGAATCTATTATGTTTTTCCTTTTTATTCCTGTTTCTATGAAAGTACAAAGATGTACCATACAGAGACAATGATTTTGCCCACCATAGTTTTGGAATTCTGCCTCCGCAGAATCGCTCTATTTACGCATAATTAGACACATGAACATTTTGAAATTACGCGCTCCATAAACACATGAAAATTTCAGTCAAGGGAGGGACTTGGTCCAGGTGCTCCCAGTCTCTGTGGTGGTTAGACATGAGGTAAAATTTGTTTGGGGTATATCTAATAGGCAAACTTTTAATTTTTTTTAAAGTTTAATAAATCTAGTATTTATTTCCTTTTCATTCCTGTTTCTATTAAAGTACGAATATGTGTCGAACAGCTCCTCCATATGCAGCGACGATGATTTCGTCCTCCACAGTTTCGGAATTCTGCCTCCGCCTGCTAGTAATCACGTCCCTACTAGAGCAAGCTCCTGATTGGTTAATACGGCGCAAATTTTCACCAAAGTTCAGATTGTTCAACTTCGTTTCGCGCGAATTACGCACATTAAAAGCGCACTGCAGTATGTCTAATCACGTCTTTGCATTGACTTAACCTGTAAATCACTCGTGCTTAACGCTTCATTCGTGTCTGGTGTGAACGCAGCATATAGACGGTTTCATCGGGCGCACGCGCCTGTACCGAAGTTAACTTCTGGTCTGTGTTAGTTTATCAGTCTGGTTAGTGTCGCCGGCTACAAACCTAGCTAATGATGAGTACTGAAGTTGGTCTCAGGTTATTGTGCTGTGGGATGTGTTTCCCATGTATTTATTTATTTGTGATGACCTGCCACGATTTGAAAAAAGGTTTTGTTGACTAAATATGCATGTTATGCACGTTTAAAAATCAAACCGAGGCGTGGGTGTTTTTATCACTGTATTTCTAAATGAAGTCTTAAGAAAATGTAATTTTCATTTCATCCTGCATGTAAGGCAGCGTTTGAAACTTAAGCTCAGAGCTGAGAGCGTTTAACTACAGGCATTGCTGAGAAAACCTCTTGTTTCTGGTGGTAGAGAATGAGTTTGCATTTTTTTAATAAATCTGTCTGATTTACGCAGCAAACACATTTTGCTTGATATCAAAAAATGAACTACTCTAGAAGGACTTAGCTGTTGTTATTGATTCTATTTGGATGTCTACCGGAAGTTAAGTTAGGGTCACAAAAGTACGCGCGCGCAGTAACGATTCTTTATGTTGTCATTAAAACATATATAAAATATCTATAAAAAAATATATCACCTGCTGCCAGTACCCTTATTTGAATTAGCATTAATTGCAGTATCATCAATTCAGATTTTAGCTGGTGTCACATTAGCCGTCTCAACACAAACTGACTGCTGTTGCTGAAATCTCACCCTCTGACGAGGTCTGTCACACTCAACGATTAAGAATGGAACAGAGGTGAAAGATTTAACGACTGCCTCTGACATTTTTCTCAAATTCCCTGTCATGTACTGCAACCCCTATTTTGGCAACAAAACAACGTGACACTCGCCAAAATAAAACAGGAGCACTGCGAAAATAAACAATTGTGATAGACTGAATTAGGATGCAATTCCTGTGATTTAATGCTGTGTAATGATTTAAGTGTGTAATACTGTATTCTAGCCTTACAGATCATTACATACAACAGAGTTTCCAAAAGTGCAGATCACTTGAAACAGGATCTAAGAGTTCCTAGAAAAATCAAGTGGAATGTAGACAGCTTTATTGTTTATTCCATAAAGCACTGTGCATAATGTTATCAGATAAACAATTAAATTGTTGTAAAAAAGAATACACACACCCTAATCTCAGTGTGTATTTGTGACAACCACTCCTTCAGCCATCAGCCATATCAATGACAAAAGCTCAGGAAATAATACTGACATTTAAAAAATATACCTAATGTCTTATCCAATTACATGTCTATAACAGTGTAAGTATTCTGGGGATAATGTAAGTATGTTAGGAAATATGGAATGATTTTAGATTTAAAATGAGTAATAGATGCACGCACAATTATCCATGTGCCACATTAATGTGTGGACGGTTTGGAAGAGTTTCTAAGTTTCTACACTGAAACAAATGTTGTTCAACTGGTGTCTGCAGAATTATGAAACACATTAATGAGCACGGTTCAAAGTAATTTTGTGAGTATAACTGTTCTACTTTCTATTAAAATATCATAATTTGCACTTTCAAAAGGGAATCCACGCATGCATTTATTGATTTCTTGCTTCATTTGGATTTTGAGAGTTTTTAGCATTAACGAAACGCACACAAACGTTCACTGAAAAGCAAGACAGGCAGCTACCACTAGGTGGCAGTCGCAGTACAGAGCTGGCAATTTTCAGCTTAATCTAGTAGGGAGGGAAAAAAAAAAAACAATTTACAATTTTGCGATCAGAGCGTGAGAAAATGTCTCGTTTTACAGAATTAATTAAGTTCTATTTTATGCTTGGATTGAGACATGGGGAAATTTTGCAGCTACTGATCAGCTTGGACAATGTTGTTATCAGCATGCGGACACTGAGAAGGAACCTAAAACGCATGGGGCTCATAGCTCATTCGCCTTCAAGTGATTGAACAAGGCGTGCTTGTGACGCAGAGACCTCGGGTTTCCCCTAGGTCCGCTTCTCAGGCTTCCAAGTTCAAAACCTTATAGCACGGCGGGATTGTACTGTGTTCCCCATAAGCGTCTTAGCAGACGCAGTACGAGTGAAATGTCGAAAGGGAACTTAAAAGTTATTTCCGTAACCACTGTTCCCTGAGACATGGAACGAGTACTGCGTCCCGTGCCGTGCTATGAGAGGCCGTCGCTTCTGTCGAATTAACCTGAAGTGGGCTGGGCTAACCCGCTCTTATATAGCGAGGGTTACGCCCCCCTAATGCAAATAAGCATGACTGGCGGTCATTGGCTCGCTGTAGGCAGCGCTTCGCCTATTGGTTAAACAAGTACACCTGCAGCGGCCAATGGCCGATATTATATTGTACAAACGTGATAAAGCTCAGATTTTTTTTTACCATGTAGCTTGTAGGCTGATGGGATAGAAAATGTCCACTGGTTGCATTTTAGAAGCAAGATCATGTCTGATCACTATTGGCTGACCCCTGTGTGCCCACAGCAGACTGAAGCCACATGCCATGAGCATCAGTGACTACACTCTGCATCTGTGGGAGCGTTTCTGTGTGTATGTACACGTATGCTTGCGGTAATAAATTGTGGAATGTCCCGTGTAATTACTGCGTCTCTGGAGAGATGGAGCGAGAGAGAGATGCAGGCAGGCACACTGCAGCTGTCCTGCCTCAGGGGTCTCCCCAGGAATGCAGCTCAACTCTGATCCCCTTTGCAGCTGCCGGGTCTATACGGGGCACAAGGGAGGGCACAACGGCACACATGCACGTAATTTCAATTACGAAAACCCGTAACCATGCATGCCGAGCTTATATCATGCACAAGCTAATATCCCAATACGTGCCTTTTAAAACAAGTAGGTTAATCCATGTTGGACACATGGTGACATGATACGCGCACATTGAGATTGATAAAAAGATACGCCAGCCTTACATGGACCTCCTGATACAGCAGATGGCAAGACTACACAGGGCTCCGTCTAAACCAATAAAAAAAAAAAACCTCAAGTCATTTATCACCAGTGATGCAATATGTAATAATACGTCAAAAGGTCCAACCCTTAAATGTTGTAATACTTGCTGTGGGTCACACCGCCCTTGGAGCAGATCATTCTCTTTGAGTTTAACTACTGTATAATTAAAGTTATTCGGTTAATGTTGATTGTGCTTTCTGGTAGTTTTCATGTAGTGAAATGGTTATTGGGTTTAATGTAGTTACTGGGTCTCATTTATTAATAATTGTGCACAGAAAAAGTTCCCACGCACATTTTTCAGGTGCATATTCTCACACACATTACTCTCAGTCCAGTGTTGGGAAAAAAAAAATATTATTCTAAGCAACAGAGGAAGTACCCACAGTAATAAGCATAATACATGCCCAAATCACCATATAAGGGCTTTCTGCAACTGTACAGATACAAACACATCCTCATAAAGACGAGCTCTCATAAGAGCAAAATCTGTTAATAAACCACTTTCAGAATTTCATATATATTTATATTATATGTCACACTATTTCGACACACTATTTCCTGGTTTGACACAATCTGCATTGTAAGAAGCGCCATACTGTATGTATAACAGTGACTTGCTTTAAACTTGAAAAAGATCAATAGTGACAGTAAATACTTCTGTTAACTCAAAGTTCTATGTTCAAAGAATCATTAGTGTATGTTCTATTTTCACAAAACTGTTTAAAAACCAAATGTTGATATTACCATGTTTATTTGATATTTGATATTTGATTATGTGAGACTGACGATTGGAGTAATGGCTGCTGAAAAAAACACATAATAGGAATAAATAAGTGTAACCCATTTGCACACAGGTTTTATGAAGAAATACTTAAGTATATGTGGTAATCAAAATAGTGCTTTGTGTCAGTCTTTCATATTGTTCCGATTCCAACCAAATGCTTTTCATCAGATCTCATGTTTGCATTCATGTGATTTCTGTCCTGGCTGCAGGAGCGCACAATGCACATCCAGATTTCTGATATGCCTTTTATCAATCGCTCTCTTCCTGGCTGGTTGTCCGTGTGAACTTTGCGACCGGGCTTTGGGAGTAGCTGTGATACAATGCGTTCTGTGTGCCTGACCGACAGATGGTACTCGCACTCACACGCGCAATACACACACACACACACACACATACATACACACACACACACACACGAGTCCTCACATGAAACAGCATACCACAACGCTTAGCCCTCACGCTTTTGCCTGTGCTCGCACGAAACACACAGCACACATGACACGCCAAGGAGTGAGAGGTGTTATTCTCTCCTGATTGGCATACTTAATCTAAGCGGAATCCATCCCAAATACTGTTCAAACACCTGGAAAACTCCTACGCAGACTTGTGAAGTACCATATTGTGTAACGGAATGGAGGCTGTGCTGAAGGCGTATTAACTAAAACCCGTGTCTTAAATTTGACCCGCGAGTATTCTTCTAAATGCACCATAGTGTAATAATTCATTTTAAATGGAGAGTTCAGTGAACTCGTTCCAAACCCGCAAGACCTTCGTTCATCTTCGGAACACAAATTAAGATATTTTTGGTACTTTCATGTACATGCGTTGAAGTTGGACATGGAAGAGAAGAAACTGTTGAATAAAGTCATTCTTTTTGATTTATTTAGTGTCGTAACTTTATAAAATTAACTATATACCACTGATGTCACATGGATTATTTAATGATGTCCTTACTACCTTTCTGGGCCTTAAATACCGTAGTTGTGTTGCTGTCTATGAAGGGTCAGAGAGCTCTAGTATTTCATGAAAAACATCTTAATTTGTGTTCTGAAGATGAACAAAGGTCTTAAAGATATGGAATGTAATAAATGACAGAATTTTCAGGTGTAAAGTATCCCAAATGAAATGGTGCCTGACTGAAGTAGGTGGTTTCTTTCCAGGACATCTCTATGCAGTTGTGAATTTATTCTGAGCAAGTGCTGTCCATGTTCAGTCAAAAGCTCCCATTCCCGGTCTCAGAACCCTCAATCAAAGTAAGTCTACAGGAAGTTTCCACCCATTTTACAGCATGCCAGGTGAAAATTATAAGTTTGATCGCTTCACAGAAGTAAATGTCTCTTTAACAAGCCACACACTCAGAGTCATAATTCACGTCTGTAGACGAGTCATGACGAGTTGCTTTAATACTCAGGGTTAGGGGTTTGTTCAAATCCCTAACCCTCACTGTGTGCAATATTAATGGCCATGCCTGCCTTTGCAAGCACCACTAATTATGAAATATCTAGTGATTCATTTCTTATGTGAGAACAACGCCCAGTCATGACCCACACAGACTGAGTGGCGCCGGCCACACCTCTCATCTTTATTGTGACCTTAAAGCAATCTTCGCGCAGCGTTAATTATTATGCACAGCTAATAAGGATTTGCGTCTATTTTAAAACATGAAAATTAGGTGTCAGCAGCAATTCACGAAAGGAAAAATCGAATGCTAAATGGCGACGGTGCTTCAGGACGGTAAAAAACAAATGTTGAGAGGAGAATTAAATCTGTCTGAAAGAAAAGATGACCGCCGGAGCCTGGGAGCTGCAGCGGAGAAAAGAACCAGAGAGCGGGTGGGACGGAGGGAGGGGCACGTGGTAGTAATAACCTGATTTATTTTTAGAGGGCCTTTTGTTTTTCCTGGAAGGTCTTGATGAAAACCTCCCATCGGGCCTCAGTTCGAAACTAACTGTGGTAGTCTGGGACTTACTGTGGTCACCGTTTCGTATTATCTTACATCTTTCAAAGCTGCCAAATAGTGCTTCATTTCAAAAGAACGTTGTGGTAGGTCACTGCTGGCCTGCCAAATTTTGCTCCCAAACAGAAGCTGGCCTCCTCTGAATTGACTAAGAATCACAAAGTGGCCTAATTGGCTGCCGGGACAGTAACTGAATCAGGAGGCAAATACCACAGAGGTTAGCGTTTGGCTAGCGTGCGCGCGGCCCCAAACCTCTGCAAGTCTTAAGAAGAAAACTCGCCACATAATCTGAGAGAAATCAGATAGCTTCTCTCGCACTCGTCTGATACAGCCAAGCAAGAGGACGTTTTAGGGAATTCAAGTAGACATGATATTATGAAACCTCTCTATCTTAAACAGAACGATGAGATTACTTACAAATAAATGCGAGCAGCTTATTCAGTGGAGTAAAGGAGTAAATGTCAGTGGTGTTGGTGTTACATTATGCAAACTCTAGAATGAGAGCGACATAAAATGATAAGACTGATGGATCGGTGTGGTTTTTCAGCTGTGAACAAAAGGTGTTGGTGGAGAGATGACAAATGAGTTCGGCCTGCCTCTAGTCAATATTTGAAAAGGTGTGGAGAGGAAACAGCAAAAGAAATGAAGGTATTAAGAACACTTCTCCTGTGCAACGTAATGAAAAATAATGATTGTTTTCATTTTTCAAAAGAGTTCTTATGAATGCTCCGCCCCCAAATTCCTAAAAAAAAAGTGCATGCATCTCGGCATGGAATAAACCATTTCAACATTGAAAAGATTTCAAAGAGAGGGATCGGTCTTCAACAACTATGAACTATTTAGACACTAATAGGCAATAATGTGAATGCACTGAAGCCATAAAACAGATGTTTTTTGTTTCCTGACGGTCTTAACCAAGAATTCAATGTAATTGATGAGACCACAAAATAGTTGACAGTCTCAATAGATGGATAAAGCAGTAGTGTTGCTGGGAGCAGGTCTGGAGGTAAAGTGAGGTCCAGTGCAGCAGTGTGGTGTGGAAATGTATGTAGGAGCGTTGGTTACCTCAGCATCCTGGGCTTGTAGGTTATATGTGGTCTGAAGGAGTCTCAGCATGGACAGACTCAGCTTTGATTCCTCTAGAAGAAACTCCAACAGAAGAACCAGCTGCTCTGGACTCAACTGAAACAGAAAAACAAAATGGTTAGGAATAATTTCATACAGTTAATAACAGTGGGGTCCAAAATTTTATATACCATATATATATATATATATATGAACTTTCTACTTTCTATTCATCAAAGAATCCTGAAAAAAAATGTATTCAGGATTCCACAAAAATATTTAGCTCTTTTCAGAATTTATTATAAATAGATATGTCTCTTGAGAACCATGTGACAGTGAAGACTGGAATACTGAATTCAGGTTTGCCATCACAGGAATAAATTACATTTTTAAAGATATTAAAAAAGAACAAAGCAATTTAATTAATTGTAATAATATTTTACATTATTACTGTTTTTACTATATATATATATATATATATATATATATATATAAACATTGCAAATTACAGTGTCAATAGAAAATAGTGTCAAGTTAAACCAAACAAACATTTGGAAAGTCAAAATTTGATTCGATTATTATTCGATTTTTAGCATCCTAGGTGTTTTTTTAAATTTCAAAAATTAAGACACAATCTGACACGAAGACAAAATCTCAAATAAACCATACCCCAAAATTATTTACAGGTTTCAAATACCATCAAAAATAGCATCCATGAAGCATGATGGCATTTTCAGAAGGTTGAATAAGACATCAATGCTGTCTTTGAAGACTATCGGAGAACCAAGCAGGAAAAGAGGAGCTCAAGCAATAGCTTGGAGTGGGAAGATCATTCCAGCGAGGTAGAACATATTGTGCATATTAAACCTCCCTCCCTTAAAAGAGCTCCTCTGATAATCTTCACAATAAGAGGAAAATCACATTTCTCTCTTCTCCAAAAAGCAAAGTCTGCATAATGGTTTCAAGAGTATAGACATCTAATGGAGGAAAGGAACGCTTTGGGATTTGAGCAATGGAAAGATGCTTTAAAGTCTCATCTTGCAGTATGGAAATCAGGCCTAAACCAATTATCGCATGAAATGGCTATATTTACAAGGGATTATGTTTCTTTTTCAATTCTTAGCCCGCTTACTCTTGTTTTAAGCCGTGATTCAGTCACTAAAACGTAACGTTTAAAATGTAAGGCACCATATAAAGAAAACAAGCCACAACAGTCTCGGGCAGGTAGAAATGAAAAGCCATACATTGCCATGAGATTATCAATAAATAGCGCTGCCCTTTTAAAGCAATGGCAGAAATTTTGAGTCATCCTCATAAAACATGCCAACAAACGTTTATAAAGACGCAACGTGAGTCACAGTGAATTAATCAAGCACATCGCTGACCTGACAGCAGCATGCTTATATTATTGGCTGGTGTGAGTAAGAAGTAAGACAAAGAAGGAAATTCTGTTCTGCTTTTATCTCAAGTTAAAAATCTGGTAAAAATTTATACAATAAAAACTGCACCAGTCATTGCCATAAATTCACTGCAAAACACAGTGATTCATGAAAATGCAGGTTCATGCCTGCATATTTTACGCCTCATAATGATACATCTCATTGCTGATTTAATATTAATATACCACTCTTCCTGAACTAGCAAACTGGGTTTTGTATCCATGTAATATCTTAACAGATTCACTTCATAGGCTACTACAGGGTAAAGTAAATCTGTTAACCAATGAACAGGTTTTTACGGTAGCATTTCTGCAGAGAGAGTAGACTGATGAGGCTGGAGATGGAGAAACAGGAAAAGGGAAATGGTGGAGTGAGCGAGGGACACGTAGACAGAAATCGAGAGAGAGCTGGCAGAAAGACTGATGTGGTAGGAGATGGGTGGTGGCAGGCCTGCTATTATTACTCCATTATCACATCAGGATCTGTAGAGCAGTGATGCATAGTCTCCTCCCTCCTGTGCCACTTCCCTTTCTCTGTCCGACCAAAACCACACACACCGCTGTGTAGCCAGGGACATCTCTCATTCACAGATCCTATTATATTAAACTAGTTACACATTAATATGGTGAATGAAGTAAGCAACAATCGTTATCATTAGCATTTTCAAATGACTACTCAAGGATACAACTTTACCAACGATTTGATCCGTTGAAATATCCTTCCCTAAAATGGTTAGGAAACGTAATGCTGCATGCACCCCGCCTAACCAAAATAAGAACTATATTTGTCTACATTACTGAAAGAGGGAACTATTTCACTCTTGACTGCTCTGTGGCCATTCAAGGCCTTAAAAGAACCAGAACCCAGGACAAAATAACTATGTCAAATAAAAGCGAAATTACAGTAATTTGACCGTGAGAAACCCAATAAAGTCAGCCCGCTTTGAAGAATAAGTGGCAAGGGTCAACTGTTTTCCCGCTCAATTCCGCTGTGAAGAACTAATGTGGTGGAAAGCAAAGACTTCTCACTTTCGGCCGATAAGCGGGTGCATTGCCGCCTCGGCCTCCGCTCTGTCATTAAGAGCCATTCAAGGGCCCACCCAAGATCATCGGATCCGCCGTCTTTGAAAGACGAGAGGAATTTAAAGTCATAAAAGATAGAGGGGAGACGAAAGCCCTCCTCCACACTCAATTTGCCTCAGGGAATGGCAATTGTTTCGGGATGGCAATAAAAAACTTTTCCACACAGGGAACAAACAGCCCCGCTGTGCCCAAGTCCACTCGTCTTGTCAAAAACAGGGCAGTGATGGAAGCGAGGTGATCAGCTATCCGGGGGAAACACCCTTCACAATACATCCCTCTGCAAAAAGCTAAACGGGATTTTCCGTCACTTGGTTGGACTCAAGTAGCAAGCAACTGGATTTTAGTGTCTAGAAGGTTATTGGGTCTTTTTTTAATGATTATGCTACCATAAAAAAAGCATCTTAACTTACCTTTGGAAAAACCACCAAGTCAAGTCATGTGGTGTGACTAACTTGCAGAAAAAAAGCTCAAAAGGAAATTAGGTCTTATCATTTACCCTCATGACTGTGTGTCAGAAAATCTTAAAATATCACATACTTTTTTCAGATAATATACTGACAGTGTGTTCAGAAATTGGACAAAGCAAGATTAGTTAGGGCTGTAGGATATCATGTGGTGGAAGGCCCAGAAACATATTGATGGGTCAATTGCATGACATTTAGACTCATTCAATTTAAATTTTAGATTTGTTAAAGATACATTTGTAAAATATTTTTACCATGTACAATCTTTATACTGTACATCACTCACAGAAGAAAGCAAATGTGACCACATCACTTCTAGGATAAAAACACACAGATAGAAGAACAAAGCGGATATTTGCTGAGATCACAAGTTAGAAACACTTGTGTGGTAACGTCAACAAAGCTTTCATCACTTGCTCGAGGCCTAATTATGTTCCAACCCTGCATTAATCGTTTGCGCCAACTCAAACAGAAAACCTCAAAATCCATCATTTGCCATTAACACACTTGCCTCTATGACCCGTCCACTGTAAGACTCCCTCCTTGAGCACAGCTCCACACATACAGTCACTCTGGGCCGAGCGTGTGTTTGGTTTTCCGCTGCCTTTTTCATTCCTCTCCACATGAAAGACTCTTTTCATGCAGAGTCCATTAAAGCCATGGAAAAGTTAGCAGCACGCAAATAAACAGAGCAAGGAGCTTAATGAAAAATGATGTACTTTTAAATCAGGATAGCTTTCCTTTGCCTCAATTCATCTCAATTGCCTCTGTTTTAGTCGTCGGTGCAGTATCCAACCACTTCTGAGAGAGTAATCTTAATAAAATACTTGATCGTCTCCAAAAACCCTTTCAATGAAAGACACAATTCAGAGTTTGCAGAGAGGACAAACTGAATTTATCACTTCCCCGACAGTCTCCTATAAAGAGGGGGGGGGGAAGGCAGCGAGCAAGAGGGCGATGTGGTGGGTAAAGAAGCACAGTGACTCATAGGTGCTGAGATTATGTTTCTGTTTGTGGAAAGTGAAAGAAGGCTCACACACACACAGAGACACACCCTGTCACTGTTATTCCTACACAAGCTGCAGGCAAACCAGGGATAATTCAGCCAAAAATTAAAGTTCTGTCTTTATTTACTCACCCCCATGTTACTCCAATCCTGCATGACTTTCTTTTGAGGAACACAAAAGGCGGATTTTTAAAGAATATATTTTTCAATCCCATGAGAGTGAATGGAGACTTGTGCTGTCAAGCTCTAAAATGACCAAAAGCACCATAAAAGACTGCCATACAACTCATGCACCATATTTCATGTCTTCCAAAGCTATACGTTAACTTCTATTGTGTCTATTGTATGTGCCTCTAGGTCCTTTTTCAGGCTTGAAAGCTTCAATACCATTCATTGGAATTGTATGGAAAAGTACAAGCGGCAAGTGCAAGTGCAATATTCCACATTTCTCCTAAGTTTTGTTCCTCAGAGTTATACAAGAAGGGTAAGTAATTAAAGACAGAGTTTTCATGTATGAGTGAACTATATCTTCAGGTGCTTTTGGCTGCACCTAAAGCACCCAAAAAAAAAACGAGAAAAAGAGAAAAGGTCCTTTATTTTGGTTCAAAAAGGGACTGCAAGTGCAGTGTGTGTTATTCTGTACAAGGGGAAATTCCCTCCAATTAGACTAACAATGTTCTGACAAAGTTTTACGTTCATTCAGACTGAGTGACAGTTTGGAGTAAAATCACATAGGAAAACATGTTCCACAAACACAGGAAAAAGGCCAAATGTTCTTTCACCTTTTGTTCACTCAGAGTGTTTCAAGCCTGTCTGGAATAGGAGTCTAAAATAAAATCCTAAAAATACATTCTGTAAATTCTGTTAGGTGGATTGCTTATATAAAAAATAAGCCATAAAGAGTAGCTGACAAAAATAATAATTATTATTATAAAATAATTATAAAAATAATATTGCTTAGGTGCTTTAAAGGTCAGCTTTTGGTTTCAGTTTTTTAATTACCATTTATTTTCTTCGCAGTTCACTCATCTTGTCTTCAAAGACAAGTGGACCTTTAAAATTACAAATATTCAATGCAGTTTGTGAAATGATTTATAAAATGGCTTGCATAATACAGAGAAACGGAAAAAGCTCATTGCGGTCATTGAATGACATTTTGTTTCACAAAAACATCAGCAATTTGACAAATTGCTAGAAAAAGTGTTATTTCCAAAGAAATGTACTGATTTATTGACTCCTTGTACTTTATAT
Source organism: Enteromius treurensis (assembly GCA_032275025.1). Taxonomy (NCBI): domain Eukaryota; kingdom Metazoa; phylum Chordata; class Actinopteri; order Cypriniformes; family Cyprinidae; genus Enteromius; species Enteromius treurensis. Next base: position 13,246,416 of record JAUCMU010000143.1, read on the forward strand.
TTCACTTGCTGCATAACATTAGTAACTTTAGTAACAGTAAAGTGTTCAAATGACAAGACAATTAAGACATTTAAGTTGTTTGATAACAGTTCATGTGTCATACACGACCGTTCTGAAGTGTGCTCATCAGGGATGCAAGTATTTCATTAAAAATAAGGTCACATTTAAATATTATACAGGAAAATCTGTGAAAAAGTTAATTTGTCAGAAATCAGTCTAATATGCTGACTTGATGCTTAATGTTGTATCAACAGTTGTGCTACTTAATATACATTGTTTTTCAGGACTCTGGTGAATAATAGAATGTTTTATTATAACAGTAATTTTATTATAACACAGTAAAAATCTTTACTGTCACTTCTTATCAAGTTTTTGGAAAATCTTTGGCAGTGTGTCTAAATGTTATCACTATACAAGACATGGTTTATGACTGTAATATTGTTTTTAAATAAGTAATAGGACAAGAATTGTGTGATATTTGTGAAAAGTGCTCACTCTGCTTCCCTCCGGAGCCCCAGTATCCTGCCATTGTTAATGCAACAGTAGGAATATTAAATTAGGAACCTAAAACTGCACACATTCACTGCATATTGGGTGTCTTTTACTCTCTGACTTCACTCCAACATCTGGAAATGAACATCACTTGCAAGTCCCAAATCTCAGAGATCACTGTTAATACGCTGTGTCACTAAGTACTGAGAGGCTTCTTCACCAAGCTTAAAAAGTGTAGAATGAGGCCAGAAATGTTGAAGGACGCAAGTGAATTGATGAAGGACAAAGCAAAGCAAAGAGATTAGTAGAAAAGTACAGTTGAATGGATGCATAAAAACCTGGAGGCAGCATGGTGTGCTGACGCAAATTTCTCAAAGCGGAGTTTGGCTTTCATCTGCCATAAAACCTTGTTCTCTCTCTTTGAAACCTCAAGAGTTGGGTCCCCTCGAACCTTTGCCCTGTGGAGGGTCTCGTGTGGAAGAATGCACACCATTCACTTCCTGTTATTCTTGCACAACAGTCTGTGCCTAAGTGGCATTATTAAAACACAGAGTGTTTTCTGTGGCAGTTTTACTGCTTCTGGGCTTTTTATGCTGTCTGACCACAGCCTCGTAAAAACACACTCTGGCATTGACAGACGGCATAACACCCGGCCTGGGGTACTTGGGTTACACTTGCTTTTTTCCCCTGTGTCTTTCTCTCCATTATTGTCTTTATCTGGCTTTTTTTTTGTGCCACTGGTAAACTTTGCCTGAGGTTAGACGTCCAAAATAGTCTAAGCTCTTTGTCTTTGAACGTGGCAGATCTCAGGCTATCTATGCTGCTGCACGATGATAAATGATGGCGTATGACACACGGCAGTAAACACACATCGACTCTGTAGTTCAGGTGATATAAGCCTCTCGGTTTCAGTTGCAACGGGGTTCACTCGTCACCACGGGGAAGGCAAGACTTCTGTGAATTATAGATCATATGAGGGCGGGTCTACCCTTTATAAAAGCAGCACTGACTGACTGTGATTGTGTGTCAACTGCACCCAAACACAACACACTAGGGAAAAGACCGGTCTTAATCAGTATTCGTCTTGTTTTCCAGAAAAAAATTGGAAATCGTTTTTGTTTTGGTACTGGAAAAGTTGTTTTTTTCTTTTTGTAGCAATCCAAGCTTCAGACGCTGTTTTCCAGGATTTGGTCTTTTTTATTGCATATACATAGTAAAAAAAAAAAGAATAAATAAATGATATACATGACAGAAAGAAATGCAGGAATGAGATCCAAATATTGTGTTTAGAGCATGTGTGCTAACCACGTCATTCAACAGCATCTTCAATCTTGATAAAGGACATTGAAAAAAAATCAATAAAGCCCAATTTAGAAGCTAGAATCTTCCTGCCCTTGTTCAACAGGCAGCTAAAGGTGATACACTGACAAGGGCTCCATCTCTAGTCTCAGATTATGCTCTCTGTGAGCCGGTCCCTCATAAGACACGAGAATACGGACAGATCCATACCTGTGCATAATCAAGCAGACTGCGCCAGACAGCAAGTCGATGAGACGTCACTTAGTGAAATAGATATGTCTGTTTTCACAACATTAGCTCATGTGTAGAAAAAGATATCGACATGAGACATGGTGGGGTTAGAGGGGAATATGTCCTGGAAGATGGAAGCAGTAAGCGTAAAGGCATGACATGAAAGCCCACAAATTTCAACGACCCTTTTTGTTATATGTCAAACTAAGTTTCCTACAATGCAACACCATGTAAAGATGAAGTGTGTAATTTCTCTATATACACCGACATTGGAACCAAAGTCTGTTCGTTGGAGAAAAAACCCTCACACATTAAATGTATTGGCCCTTTACATTTTTCACCAGCTCATTAAAGCCCTCTTAGTGCCCCTTTACAGTAACACCTCCATCCCTATGGACCTATGGAGCTGAATGTATGTTGGCGCAGTGTAATCATGAGTCCTCCTCCCTCCCTCTTGTGTCCAGCAGCTGTGAAAACAAACATGCTATAGATGTACTGCCTCTAGATACCCTGCACTTGAAAGGTCTATTATGTTTGACTACAGCTGTCCTAACAAGAAAGGTTACGTTGACCTTGCCCTTCTAATACAGAGAATACCCAGCAGCTCTCTTGATGGGTAATGTGATACAATTGTCACTGGGATGTGTTAGTAATTCTGACACCCCAAACAACGTGTCACTACTTGTGCATCCTCACTTACCGTGTCTAATTTGAGCACTTTGCCTTCAACTTTAATTTAGATATCAACCATACACTAGTGTTCACTAAACCAGAGGGCTAATCAATGAAATCAATTAAGTAAGGTTCAATCGATTATCCATATTTAACACTACATGCTATTAACTAACAGTGAACAATATTTTATAGCATTTATAAATCGTGGCAAATGTTATTTTTAGATCTAGTAATAAAAAATGTTAATATTTCAAATAAACATTAAAATGAATGTATTACAAAGTGTGTGGCTATTATTACGTAAAACTACAGTACTACTATTTAAAATATTTTTGTAATTAAAATAAAACAGAAACTTAAATTTGAATTAAAAACTAAAGACGTTGCCTTAGCATTTACCTGAAATTAAAAAAGTTGCATTACTAAAATTACTAAATTACTAATTACTAATAACTAAAACTGAAATAAAAATAAAACAAGCAAAGATTTTAATGAAAGCTGATCATAGTAGTAATTAAGTAATTAAGCATTAATAAATACTACAATAAAAAATAATACTAAAATAATCAAACAACATTAATGTAACAAATTAACAATGTTTATCAATCGACATTAACCAAGATTTAACGAATACCATTTCCAATAGCTAATGCATTAACTAAAATGAATGAACCTTAAAAACTATAAAATGTGAAACTGTACAGGTGTTTCGGTCATACTTTTTTGTATTCGGTTATTACTTTGAATTTGATGTTTATAATGTCAACCAGCTTGACAAAACAATATCTTAACCAATGATGTAACTATTTGTTTGACCAATGGTCAACAAGAGGGAGTGTTCAAACCAGAAAAAAAATCACTTGTTAATTTAACCTAATATAATTAGATTGATTCAGTCATCATAAATCATATTTGTGACTTGAATAAGACCATTTAATTTAGATGCCACCACATTAGGCTATCTGACATAACATTTTTTACAGTGTGGGAGGGTGAAAGACAAAGAGATAGGAGGAAATCAGGGAAATGTCCTCAACCCACTCTGTACCACAGCCACATAAAGGACAGCTTTGACGAGGGGAACAAAAGGTCTACTTGAATGCATAATGTCTGCAAATTGGGTGACATAAAACAAACAGCTATGGGTGAAACACTGAGAAGAAAAGGGGGGGGGGGGGGGGTCACTGCGAGGAAGAGGGGCGCGTGTTCAAAGCCAAGAGAAACAAGCCTGTGTCATCGCAGGTGCTTGGCGAACACACAGACACAACAACTTCTTCTATACGGTGACTGATTGGTAAACAACGGGAGGTGCAACGGGGAAGATCAAAGCAAAATATATATTGTTAATAAAAGCACCTGTTGAAAGACACTTTGATGAGAACTGTTTGAGAGGGCATCAAAGCATGACCAAACTTTTGTGCAGGCAGCTCATGATACCACAATCCAAACCAGAAGATGGTTGTGAAAAACAACGCCTTAACTGGCATGTGTTTTGTGGTCTAGACCGAAGCACTTTCTGGATTTCTTGTCCAGATGTCATCGCAGGGTTACCTCTGAGTGACCCCTCAAAACGGCTGTAGATGCCATTTGAGGATCCAGCTTTTTTTTTTTAACTAGCTACCATCTCATAGGTCACCTGTTGCAGAGACTCACTCCACATAAGCTTCTTGTTCATATTGAGTTACAATTTAATCAAAATGAGAAATCTGATTAGACCCCTGGAATATGTCCCTGGATATGAGCTCGCCAAGGGCTGAAAGGCCATTCGGTGTCCTGGCTGTATATCTGCATGTTTGAGAAGTATGTTTCTGTGTGTTTATAAAAGGGAACATATGACGCTTTGCCATCTGTCTTCTAGCAGGAAACGTATAGACTAAAAAAAAAAAACAGAGGAAGATGGAGAATTATGAGTTTTACAGACAGATGACATCACTGTAACTAAATATAATCCTACAGATGGCATGCCGTAATTGGTCATTTCTCCTTTTTATCAGATGATACTGTCGGTATACATTTTGTATACTGAAAATACACATGCAGACGTTCCCCTGCGTCAACTGAATTTCCTCCATATGAGGCCGAGCGGATTTGCGAGATGGGAAAGAGGAAAACAAACCTTGCAAATAAATGAAAATGTTAGTGAGATAGCATCGGTTCCTGCTAAAGGCCTGCTCGGGATCCATCTCCCCGCATCCTGGCATAGTAGCTGCCACCTGGAGAGACTCTGGCAGGATGTGTTATGAAAATGAAATGTCTAACGTGTCTGCAGGGCTGGACAGGAGTCTGGTGACTAGTTGCAGATGGGGCTGCTGCTTACCCCCTGCCGACCTTTAGATTAGACCTCGGAGCTCATGGAGGTCGGCAGATAGACTAAGCCCAGATATCTTTCTCAGTATCTGATGTTCCTTTCACGCATCACTGGAGCTTTGGGCCCAAACAAAACATGAAAAAAGAAAGGTTGTTTGCAGTGTCAAGGAGTAACTTCTTTAAAGTAGCAATGCTATTACCTTAACACTGTATTTTTCAGCAGCATCATAGCAGCTCAGTTGATTTATGTTACTTTAATAACAGTGTAGTGTGACAAAACGTGTAGTTAAGCAGTATTCTTTAGATTATTGTATTAGTATTCACTGTAATTAGTGAGTTTGCTCAGAAAATCCATATTGTTGCACTTCAAAGAGTTCAAGAGAAAAATAACAACAAAAAAAACAAGCCACCAGTCTGGGCATGACACTAGACAAATTTTAATCCAAAGTGCTGATATTTGGTGCATGTTCAACATAGCTTCTGTATTTAGTGTAGTGTGTACCATAACGGAGCCGTCACACTGATTCAAATTAACTCAACAATTCTAATTGTTTATTCATTCAAAAACCTTCACTGTTTTTCAGCCAGAACAAAAAATGTGGCTAATTAAATTATAAAATTACATAATTGGATTGTTGCATGCACAGATATCTCCAGCTCCATCTCATGGGAATTCGTCACAATTAAATTTGTATGAGAATGAGGAAACTGAAAGAAAACACAACTCAAAATCGACCATAATCGAACAATAAAGCTTTACCCACATCAGTGACCCAACCCTTAAAAGGGGTCATACAAACCCAGTTTCCCACAAGCTTATATGATTCTTTAGGATCTTAATGGAAAGTTTGTAATATAGTTTGTTTTACAATTTCTCAAAAATAGTTTTAAAAACGCTCATTTTACTCTGTCAAAAACAGCTCTTTAGAAATCACTCTGTTCTGTGTACTTCCCCTTTAAATCTTCACGAGCTCCG
>JAUCMU010000143.1:13252495-13296347 GCA_032275025.1 Enteromius treurensis
AATGGCTTGATTTCAGAAGGGGCAACTTATTTTTATTAAATCAAAAGAAAACTACTGGTGGATCTTTATCATTGTAGGGTAGTTGTGTACTCATACTCCCAAAACACATTTCAGTCCAAACAGCTTGTAAAAGTGCATGTACCCCCATATGACCCCTTTAAAGCTAACCCTAAATTTCCATAAAATCCTAGTAGAAAACAAATCATAAATTTACCATCTTTTACAAACGATTGCTTGTCATGTAATTGTGTTGTATTGTACTCTTAAGTAGCTCCAAAGTAATTAGAACTTTTTTGTTAGTACGTTACAGCACAACTACTTTAGCTTGACCATAGTTTAAGTATTTTAATTTGGGAAGCTTGACAGCTTTCGAAGATGCTTTCCCAACACTGATGTTGTGAATGGATGTAAACTTATCTGTCCCAGCATTCATGCACATAGATACATACTCAAAACTACCAATGAAAAGTTAAGAAAGCCTTTAAAATAATTTACAAAATGTTTCACATGCATGATATCTGACTACAGATGGACCGTTTCATGCAGCATCAGAGGATTGTGGCTGTGGCTCTTTAAGAAGATTAAAGACTCCAGACAAGCAGCACGGGATGAGTCATCCTTACACATGGAGACTAATACGTGGCAGAGTGTCACACCAGGCGGCTGCTAACAGACCTGCTCTAAACATCTCCACCTGCTTTAACACTCAGATTCAATCTTAGAATCAGCTCAGTATTGCATCCACACACACACACACACACACACACACACACAGTATGCATCAAGTAAAACAAAAGCACAGATAGGCCACGACTGATCTTTACCCATGAGACATTCTTTACCCATCGTAAATTTACCAAATAAGCAAAATTGAAGGTCAAGGTCACATGACTCATCAGCAATGACTCATATTTGCCTTTTCTTCAGAGCGATCAGAGATTTGACACTCACTAAAGTCGCTCTTTGAGCTTTCTAGAAATCTCACAATTGGAAACCGCTCTTAAAAGCAAACCAAATCTCCCATTGCCCTGACGTGTCTGTCTCTGCATCACCTCTTGTGAAAAGAGAGGTCAAAAACACTACTCCTACATGCGGTAGATTCCTTTACCTTTCTATTTTCTGGTCTCAATCTAGGGTTTCAGGTTATAATAGGCTGCAGGGATTAGAAGGACAATGCAAAGGCAGGAGAATGTCCAGTAACACACCTATGGACCAGTAAAAGCTTGTGGATTCAATGCTCACTTGTACAACAAGAAGCAACAAACACCAACCACCCACACGCGAAATTAATTTGGATGCAAAACTCTCTATTAAAATCTGGGCTAGCATACGGACATCTTTTAATTTGAGTGTCATATTGCTGAACAGACCCCCACAGAGAACGGAGCAAACACAACAGAAGGATGTAGTGCGTTGGTAAGTGCGCTTTAATGTGCTATCGTCATCCTCCCTTTGTGCCCAAGCAGCGATGATTACAGCGAGCCATCCAACACGCAGTCCACTGATTGTGCCAGTCAGGCGGCCAGCTATTTCTGCCCGCTATTCCTGTCTGTACCATTACTACTCGCTCTCTGGCCCCTCTCAATTCAAGACCCAAATATAGCGCCATCGAATGGATCTGATAAGGGCTCATTTTCCGGGCCCACTGCCAGAGAGCCACAAAATCACCGAAACCATTTCACAATGGCATCGGTCCAATGGTATGTTGATTTGTTGAGGGGGTATTCTGTTTATTTTTGACATTTGGTACAAACTTTTGCTGGTGTGGGAAAAACAGATGTTTTTCTTTGCTGAGCATCGATAAAATGTCCTTTAGATTTAAGATTACGAGGGGTAGCAATTTCTATATTTACTACCATTAAGATGTTTGGGGGAAAGTAAGATTTCATTTTTTATATATTTTTTTAAATAATAATAAAAAAAAAATAATATATATATATATATATACATATATATATATATATATATTTTTTTTTTTTTTTTTTCACCAACAAGGATTTTAGAATTATTTCTGAAGGATCATGTGACACAAAAAAAATCAGTTTTGCTGTTACAAGAATGTAATAAAACTTACTTTGCATATAATTATAATAATATTTAGCAATATTAGTGTTCACACTCTATTTGAAATTAAACTAATGCTGTTTCAGTGAGCATAAGAGAGATCTAACATTTTCTAAATCATAGAACTCCAAACTAACAAAATGTTTAGAAAATAAATACAATTGTGGAATTATAGAATTATGATACAAATTCATCCAAAAAAGCTGGAAGACATCTTTCTCTAGAACTTTTCATTCCAAAAATGCAACATTTACAATTAAATATGATAATATTGCATTACAGTCATGTGCCCACTTGTGATCAGATCTACAGATCTAATTTCATTAAGTTATTTTTTTAACTAAATTTAGCAGTTTAGTAGTTCATTAGAAAAATAGTCTATTTAAGTGCCTCTAAACTAGCTATTTAATACAAACTATCAGAGAAAAATGCGGTCTGAAGAGTTACAGCCTTTATAGCCCAAAGTCCTATTACGATTTTCTCCTTTGAAGGAAGCACTTCGGCTAAAACGGCCCAAATTGATCTGTACGCCTAACGACAAATAAACCCCTTTAAAAGTCTCTGTTATTGGATTCATATGTGTCTCCCTCGATAATCTCTGGGCCTGTGAGCCCAACAGCATTAAGCCCGTGCATTAAAGAGCCTGCCGTGTATGCTGTGGGCTTTACAAGTCTGCTCTGTAGACCTTCAGAGAGCGAAAGAGGGAGAAGGGAGGAGAGGAACTCAATGAGGCTAATAGCACCATAGCGGTCCGTGAGACCCGCCGTCTCCCTCGCTCATTACTGAAACGCTGCTTTTTCTCCTACCAGACAGATGTTGGAGCGTGGCGCTTACGACCAGTGAGAAATGAGATGAAGTGATGCCCGAGTCACTTCACTAAGTTTTTATTTTATTTTATTCATGACTGTTGATTTCATTTCCCGCCAAATGAGGCCCGAGGAACATGATGCAAAACATGCGCGGAGTCGTTTAACACGGGCCTCGTTGGAGCGTTATGCGCTACCTCCCATTTAAGAAGGCGGATTTATTCGCAAATTGGTATTTGACAAAAATCCAATCGGAGCTTGAATGTCACGGTTGTGGAAATAGTGAGGGGCAACCATATGTAATCAGTTAAAGCGATGTGTGTCTGTGTATTTCCTAACTGATGCCTTTTCCATGTGCGCTGGAAAGACAAACACAGATGGTATTTAATGACACTGGAGATGTTGCTAGCAATTTTTTGGTGAGGAAACCACTCACGTTAAAAGCTTCAAGCCTTATTCCTCAGAGAAAACTTCAGCTTAGGCTTTTGAGGGAAAAGTGAGTGTTTGCTGATTAAAAACGTAATGATCTGAATCACATAATACACTGATATTTGCGTCCCTTATGCTGAAGAAACTGTCAAAAACAACTTTCCTCGAAAACCACAGATTAAGCAACATCTATCACCATTCCTCCTGTCATAAGAGTATGTTAAACATGTTCAAAACGTAGATTTTTTTCCCATTTTTGTAGAACACAAAAGAATATACTTTCGAAGAATGTTTTCGCACAGTGGAAGTCAATGGGGTCCAAAACTTGAAAGAATGCAAGACCGTAACAACATGAATAGATTCATGTTCAAGACAGAATTGACATTTTTGGGGAAACTATCCCTTTAAGCTTATGCTGAACACCGCATTAACATCCAAAAGTCTCCAGACACATGTTAAAGTGCTCTATGCTTGAAGGAGAGAAAAAAACAGAGAGACCGCGAGAGTTCTGCTTTCGTGCATCAGGAGCGGCAGAGCCTTTTATATACATACTGTTCATATAATGCTCTGGCTTTTAAAGACCCTGGTCTACATTACAACCCTCTATGCTGTTCTCTAGCGAGCGAGTGTGCCCAATTATTGTACCGTATCAAATAAAAGCCATCAGCTATATGAGGTTTGCTGATTATGATGGGCTTGCATAAGAAGTTGGACGCAAGAGCTCTTTTGAGAACATGGCTTATTGCATCCTCATATAGCACAAAGCGGACTGTGGAAATTCTCAGCCATGAAATTCACAATAAAACTGCACACGTGCACACAGGCTAAAGCTAATATACACTCATATCCAGGAATTCTGCCTCAATAACAGGAAAAACGTGGAGAAACTGCCAGTATGCGCCTGGATGCCAATGGTTTTCAACAGGTACAATAGATGCAGTAAATACACCATCTGCCTCTTAAGAGTGTCATTGAAGGCCATCGAAACTGATTTGCAAGTAACACGTATATTGATAATTGCAGTGTATTGCAGTAACTTTAACCAAAATCAATTTAGTACTTAAAAGCAAGTATCAAATCAGTCCACACTTCAAACACACCAGCACATGTGGTGAAAGTTTAGGTTTTTATAACGCTAGTCAGTCAGCTTTCAGTTGATCTGCATCTGACTCTGAGGTTTAAATACATTCAAACTTAAAATAACTTTTCTGGTTAAATGATTGCATGTTGTATAAACCCCTCTGATGTGAGGAATGTGAAGTGTAGTATGTGTGTGTGTGTGTGTGTGTGTGTGTAATAAAAAGCACATGACTTCATGGTTTATTCTCTCTAGCATTTATTCCTCTTCACAGCCTCTGCCCTTCACTTGCTCCTCCGCAATTGGACATGGACCCTGGATCATTCCCACACATGCAAGAGACACATGTGACATCTCTCTTCTCACCCACATTCACACACACTCACTCCTACACAACATAAAAATCTCTGGATTTTTCTCAGATTTTACAGTAAAAATACACACAACTGGAAACTTTACGTAAGGCAAAATTTGTTTGTTTTTTATTACTACTTTACTGTGAAACAGTAAACAGAAACAGATATTTTACAGAAGTTTAGACATAAAACAATAAAATAAAAAAATAAAAATCGGATGGGTTACAAAAAATTAATTTAATTCAAATATTTATTATATTGATATATTACATTCAATTCAAGATATTTTATAATCATCAGATAAATTAATGCATAATTTTTCTCAAAAAAATATTATACTGATTAAAGTATATAAATATTAAATAAAATAAACTTTTTACTTTTAAATAAAGATTTAGCGTTTACAAAGAAATGTTTTTTTTTATAAATAAGAAAGAAAAAAAAAATTCCCTGTTTATTTAGTATAAATTAACAAATATACATATATAAAATCATGATCATATTATTGGTTTTAAATCAATTTAAGTTTTTAATAGAAAAAATTTAATTTTCATTTTTCCCATCAAATCTCATCTTTTACAGAATATTTCTTGAATATTTATTTTACACATTATACATAATTTAGTAAGGTTTACACATAACAACGCAACTAAATAAATAAATAGATTTATAATTTATTTAATTTACAAATGAGATAAGACACAGATTTTAAGATGTATCCAAAACGAATATGCATCTTGTTAATTAATAATATTTATTAATGCAATCATTCAATAAATAATATGTATTTATGTAATAATATGTATATATATGTTATTTTACTGGAAAACCACAAACATACTGATTAAGAAAATGTGAGAAAATGTATTTGTCTGCGTCTGTACTGCATGTGAGGCACTATACTGCCAATATCAGCAGTAGCTCCTTTATATTCCTGTATTTTCCCTGCCGTGCAGTTAGCTCATGTGAGGAATTAGTCAGAAGTAATGGAGGAGACCTCCCCACCTCTTCCTATTACTTCTGGCAAAGTAGGGACAGCGAGGGAAAAGGTCAGTCTTATTTTGCTTTTGTTTATGGATCTTTCTGTTTGTTGTTTCTCATGGATCCCACCGAACCGAGCTCGTCTCTAATAACAGTGCAAATGAGATTCCAGCCCTGGCAGCCACACATAACCGCGCATTTTTGGATTGACTCGTGCACTGTCTGATGCCAAAATATTCACTAAACGCAGACATCCTCCTCTCTATCACACACACACACACAACTTCAGACATTAGACCTACAGTCTGTCATTTTGTGCTCTCGGGTCTTTGGAGAGGATCTGGATTGAGGGGCCTACTTCCTCTACCTCTTCCCCCATATCCATAAATCAGCTTTGGGTTCAGGATGCGGCACACAGAGAAAAAATTCAGGGAAAGAGTGAGTCGGAGACTCAGAGGAACAGAAGGAAACTGGTCATGGCAATCAAGCACTCTGTTGGACATGTCTGCGCATGGTAGTAAAAGGAATATAGGTTTATGCTGTCAAAAGCCTGCAAAGATAAACCTGAGTGGCGTACATTACCACAAAAATATTGAACGGGCCACAGGAACATCCATTTGGCTACGCGGAGTAATGGTAATGTCAGCACACAACAGGAATTTGGATTAGGCTCAAAAATACATCATCTCGCAAGGAAGGGCTTTCATCTACATTCCAGCGAACATTCAAAAGAGTACACGACCGTATGAAACAAATGCCGAAAAAGGAATTGCAGAAATGACCATGAAGAATATAGATTAGGAGTTGAGTGTATCTGCCTGTCACTATGGTTGCAGGCGCTGCGGTCTAAGGGAAGGATTATGTTACTCATGAATGTGACCTTAATTTCAGACAACCCAGCATTCCTTTCTTTGACACTGTATATAAACAGAAAGATTTCACAAGATCCAAACCTCAGAGCATTGAGGAACTTCCTATAGTGTCTAGCCTTTAGATTACCTGTTTCCTAAACAAACAATACGGCTTAAACCACCAACAATATAGCCTAATCAGCTTAGCTCATGCGATGAAGGGTTGTGGTGCAGTGGTTAAATGAGTGATAGTGAAGTTCTGAATCTTGCTTTCCTGATGCCTTTTACCTTTCGTTGTTTCAAATCTTTCTATCCTTTCTTTACTGTCCCTATAAAAGAAAGCATAAAAATGGCAAAAATTACATGGAAACTAGACTGGTAGCTAAAAGATTATGGTTCGAACCATGAATAAAGCAACTGTGTCACTTTTGGGAGACTTTATCTTATGCAATTAGTTTCTACACCAATATTACTGCTTTCAACATTATTAATAATAAAAAAATGTTTCTTGAGCATCAAATAAGATGTAATAATATTTCACAAACAATAATAAATACTGCCTTGAAAAATGGTAATAATAGTAATGTAATAATTCTTATTCTATATTTATAAATAATAAACTAATAAAAAAAAAATTATAATTCAAAATATTTAATATATATATAGCCTACTGCCTACTTCTCTTTTTTAGCGTGAAAACAAAAAAATGAACACTATAATATAATATAATATAATATAATATAATATCAAATTATTTTTTTGAAAATTAAAAGTTTGTGTTCTTTGAATTTATTCAAAAGATATACGTGTATTAAAATATGTTATGTTAGAGATTCTTAATTGGTTATAATAATTAGCGATTGGATTGTTTTCAACCAGCAGTTGGGTTAAATGCAGGAACCCAACCGCTGGGTCTGTCCATATTTTACACAGCACTGGGTTGTATTTATCCCAACATTTTTTTAAGGTGTATAAAGCACATATTCTGCAAGACCATATTCTACATCCCTAATTGTACGCAACACTAAAACTAAACTACCTTACTAACTATTAAAAAGCAACAAATTAAGTTTTTTATTTTTTGCGTGTTTTTTTTAGGTTTGTTGCTGGTGAGAACTGGACCCTAAAATAAAGTGTAACCGAGTTCAGAACTTCAACATCTGCCACAGAAATAAATAATTAAAATGAATGTACTTTTTGGATACAAGCATCTGCTAATGTGGTGACTTTCAGACAGGACACATGTGGCTCAATGCCAATATTTCAACTTGTCTAAATGGTTAGCAGCTATGTGGGAGGCTAGATAATGTATGAGACCGTACTAGAGGTCGGTCCCTCTGTCTCTGTGATTAGCCGGTGCAGACAGGCTCTCTCATTAGCTTGGCTTTGGATGAAAATGGAGCAAAATGAAGCTCATTATCACAAAGCGTAACTAATATAGCACAGCAACTCCCCTAACACACACACACACTCAAATGGGAGGCAATAAAACCCCATTCTTTTCCGGCCCAAAACTTTCATTTCACATTAAAGTGACCCTGATCTCAGGCTGGTGTTAGCGGGGGGTGTCTGGACCTGAACAGTGCCAATTACCTATGATGTAATTACCTACAATAGCGTTCGCTGCACTGCCTGTAGGCCCACATGCTCTGCTCTCGCCCCTCCGTCGCTTTAAGGCCAGGCCTGAGCTTGATTTATGGGCGAGCTGAGGATGGGGCGCCTGCTTTTGAAGTCCATGAATGTGCAATATAAAATACACCTGGAAAAAGCCAGGGGCTCCCACCGCCTTACACGAGCAGGGGGTGGGGTGGGGTGTGAGAGGAAGGGGGCACGAGGAGAGGAGGGGTCACCACTGTTTCCTTTCAGGTTGGCTTTTATGGCACCACTTCAAACAATCGCTGGCTCTCTCTCTTTCTCCCTCTGTCCCCACCCTGGTTATTGTACAGAGCCAACTGGACTGTAATTGGTCTTTCTTCTCTTTCATGGGCCTGTCTCTCTCGATATACACCCCCCCATCACTGTTCTCTGAAGTTACATGTAACAAATGTGTCAATTTGCCAGGTGCCAGAAAGACTGAACTTCGCTACCGGTTTAGAGAGGTCTGGTGTGGGAAGGTCTCATACCTAACATCTGCAAAACATGTTTATATTTAAAATACCCCAACTAGAGCTGGAGGATGACTAGAAAATACATAATTCACTTTACTTGAAATACCGTGGTACAAGAATTACAAGAGGCAATTATTCCATACATGGTACGTAATGGGGTCCAAAAAAGCCAAATTGAAAAAATATATTTTTATTTTTTTTATTGAGGAAAAAAAAGGAATAAGATTTATTATAATTTTTATCAAAAGTTATAGTATAATGTAATACTGCAATATAATGATATATTCTTAATTGTATGTCATTTATATTATATTATATTTAAATCTAAAAACGTTAAGACGTAAAATGAAGAAACTTGTATCATTCTTTGTCATAACTTTTGTTAAATGATTTGTTAAAATTCTAAAATATTTTTGCAATTTTTCAAAATCTTAAAAAAAAAATTAATTCTAGATTTAAAATACATTTTATTTTATTTTAATCTAAAAAAAAAAAAGACATGAAATGAAGAACATTATATAGTATTTTTTTTGTCATAACTTTTGTTAAAACTTCTAAAATCCTAAAACATCATATAAAATAATTAAAATAAATATTATATTAGACTACAATGTTTTATAATTATAAAATAATAATAATTTTACTTAAATCTCGGGATGGATTTTGAATAATTAAAAAAAATTTTTTACTAATCCTAAAATAACATAATGTGTTTTTTTATTTGTTAAAATAATGTTTCGTTTAGTTTATTTTATAACTAAATAAAAAGCTAAATAACATTATTAGTGGTCTTTTGAAGTTAAGACTTAAAATTAAGAACATTATATCGTTTTTTGTAATAACTTTTAATAATCTTAATCCTAAAATAATTTTTATTGCATTTTAACAACAACAAAAAAGCAAAATAATACTATTACTGGTCTTAGACATTTGAGTCCTAATGCATATCCAAATCCCACTGAATTACCATCTGACATTAGCACTATACCTTGGTACCACCACAATACTTTCAGATGTTAGCAGCTGTAAAATGTAATACTTAAGTATGTCCTTTCACTAAGACATATTCAGACAGAATAATCTCTTAGCTCCAATTATACACACCTACCACTGAAGTGACAAAAACAGGATCTCGGGGCAGACATTACATCACTGCTGAAACTTGAAGATGACCTAACCTAAAATCACACAAGATGGAACGCGCAATACACGCTCAACACGCACACAGAGCAGTTTATGAGGCTAATTCTGCCATCTGATTTGTGAACATACTTTAACAGAGGCTCGACCACACTGTTTGGTGTACAGCCAGTCGGCGTGCAGGGTCCACATGTGCGTGAGTTTCAGCGAGACAAACTGTTTGACAGTTCGGGTGAAGACTTATGGAGGAATCTGTATACACGTATGCATAACTTTCGAAGTCTCGATAAACACAGAGAGGAAAAAGAATACACAAAAAACATCACGCTCATGCACACGCATAAACTCACACCGAATGAGCAACAGGTATCTTCCCTGGCAGGAGATCAGCCATTTTGAAGCTAAATCTCAAAGGACTGACTCACTGCCATCACATGGCACAAGCTATTTCAGACCGTGCCTTGATTTTTTTTTTTTTCTTCTGTTGTTGGTCGGCCAAGGGGCGGACACACGAGACGGGCCTATGTGTGAGCCCTTCTCCAGCATTCAATGCCCTCCAGTACATCATCTGAGCGCTAAAATCTAATAGCTGTGCTCCACAACAAAACTACGTGCAAACTTGTGCGAAGCTCAAACAGCAACTTGAGAAGAAAAGAAGTCGGAGGACTTCATTAGGCATGATGTAAGCAAAACTTACAGATGCTTCCTAATCTGGAGCTGAGGTGGAAATTATTAGGGAGAGACGCAGGGAAGACAAACGGGTGGGATGAGGTCTATTTAAATCCTGCTTGGCGGGGTCTTACCTCTTTGAAGTTAACCTTGGGCCCTGCTCTTTTCCGCTTGCTGCCCTTTCCACCAGAGCCACTGAAGTGAATCCATTTTGCAACCTGCGGAAGAGGAGAGAGGGAGAGAGTGATAGAGATAAAGTGAGAAGGTGAGACAGACAAAGACATCGTAAAATACCTGCCGCACCACAGCAATGAAATAGTTAAATGTGATGCGCTCACTGATGCACATACAAGCTCAATTCAACAGTTTCTAAGCTGAAATACGTCATTCAAACATCAGGGAAACAGATACCTCGACTGAGAGACACTACATACAAAGCACAAGGGTAAAATCCTTCACTTCTCACAAACCAAAAATAAACTGTGCGATTTCCTCTTTTAGCCACTGAGTGATGCTCCAGGTGCAAGAAACAGCAAATGCTACCCACAATTACACAATAAAAACGGCTCAAACCGCAAACATGTCCTCAAAACAGAAGCGCCATAGTTGGTGTAAAAGTTATGAATGAAACATCGAAGTGCTCGTATAGTAAAGGACTAGCAATCTTCAAAGGAAGTAAGATATAAACAGGTGCTTAATGGAAGCTTGAAGAGTTAAAAAAAAAAAGTGCTTTACCTCTGCCTTGACTTCTTGCACCGCTGGAGTCCGCAACCATTCTGAGCAGGCATCCCTCAGCCACTGAACAAGAGGAAGAGATCAGCAGAATTTTGAGTGGAGAGAGAGAGAGAGAGAGAGAGAGAGAGAGAGAGAGTGAGAGAATCACTTGTTCCTTGATGGGAACTAACCACTCGACACGGCAAGCTCTGCAACCAGGATAAACCAGAGGACAAAATCCCCTCATTAAGTTGAAAAGGAGGAGTTCTCTTCTAAAGATCCTCGCTCGCGACTCCTGCGAGATCTTCCGCACGCTGGCGCTGCACTTAACCTTATTAAAGCTTGCACCGTCGGTGGACTGAATACCTTCCCTCACTGAGAGAGGGAGGAAAGAGAAAGGAGGGGAGCGAGTGAGTGAGAAAAGAAGGGGGCAAAGAGATGAGGTGTGCGTGTGGGGGAGAGCAGACGGCAGTAGCAGCAGTAAAAGGTCTGGGAGCGGAGCTTCATTGTAATCAACAGCGTTCACTCCCCGTGCAGCCAGAGGAGGGGCCGTTTGTCTCTTTCTCTCCGTCACACACACGCAGGCACGCACACACACTTCTCTCGGGGCCGCTGTCTCTTTAAAACTGATGAGCTGTGTGTGCGTAGAGGTGTGTAAACACAAAGGCAGGTATAGAAGGATCTCACAGACAGGCTGACATGGCCTCTCACAGGTAATAAGAAACATGTGGGAGATAAGAGGAGAGAAAACAGAGCCAATGATGTCCCCTATCCATTTCAAAAACGTCAAGTGATGGTATCAGGTACTACTACATTCACAGAACATGGCACATTAAAAGTCTTTCAAATGATAATCTGGTTTAGTAATAACACCAAAGAAAATGTTATCCCTCTTCTAGAGAAAGTGTGTGAGAGGAATGTGGTTGGTCACCAAGGCGTTGCTAGGTGATCAGTCGGTTGCTAGAGGGTTACTTACTGGTTCAGGTGTAAAGAACACAAATGCTCAAGTCTTGTTCAGATTGGGAACAAAAATCTGAAGCATAATGAATTAGGGTAATAGTTTTGATTTAGTTTATTTCTGTTTCATTCAGTTTTTTTGCAGTCAAGTCATATTTTATATCTATGATAGTTTATATTTTATTTCATTTTTTTGTGTGCGCTCATTTTTCTTTTTATTTCTTTTTCGTTTTGTTTTGTGTTTTTTTCCCTTTGAAAGTTTGAGTAATAAATTAGAAAATGTAAATATTCTATAAAAAATATAATATTCTATAACAATGGTAAACAATTTATTTTATACAAATAATTGTTTTCTGTTCAATAAAAACAAAACAAAACAAAACAAAACAAAACAAAACAAAAACAAAACAAAACCTTGGGATTCTCTTTATATGCAGGTCTATTAATTTTTCCGACCGTTTTATTGTCTTTCCAGGCAAAAATTATAATTCAGATTGTTTAGCGAAGTAGCACACCTCTCCTCAACAAAAGTGCTTCTTTATGTGCGTGCATGACTTATTAGCCACTTTAAGAGTTAGATAAATGTATTTTTGGAAAAGAGAAAGAAAGTCTACGTGTCTATGTATGTGGGTTTTTTTTTTTTTGACTCTCTTGCACTTTCGGGAAGGGAGAGTGGGCAGAGCAGAATTTGACTCTCGGGCTGCAAACTGCCATTGTTAACTTGGATACCACACATAGCAGTTTTACGGCCCAGATTGCCTGGTTCATTCCCGGCACAGCCAGGCCTTTGTGCGCCTGCAAGACACTACAATCAGCCCCCTCTTACTGCCAAACTCGTAAAATACGCACACAAACACACTCGCAAACTCCCATCTCGCACACGCTGATTGTATACGGTAAACGTAGTATTTCTGTATTAGTACGTACTGTACGAACTCCTAAACACGGCGCGCTCAGGACTAAATTGGTGTTGAACAGTTAACAGTGGGATGTTGCTCTTGTGTTGGCAGCAAAATAACGACAGCTGCTTTTTATGATGACAGACGTGCTAACTGCTCTCACAGTTCTCTGTCTGAACTTGAGATGGGGTTTTATACTTTATCATCTGGTAAAGTCAGATCAGATCCTTCTTTTGTAGATTCACTCTTTGTAATCGTTTATCATAATAACTATAGGCTGAGCTTATTATTTTCAGTTGTGTGTATGGATTCTTTTCACAATTAACTACTGATTGTACATAAATTAGAATATTACAATTACAGACTGAAATAATTAATTAAAATTTGTAAACTTTCATATACAAAGCAACACAAGAGCTGATTTTTGACAGCATGTCAACAAATAACACAAAGGAATGGCTTACAGATGATGTTTTACACTGATTGGTGCAAAAAAAAAAATGTTTAGACAGCATTTGGTGAGATGCGGGATGTCATTAGCTGCTGCTCATTGCAGCGATTTTGTCACTCACAGACATTTTTTTTTTCAAGATTTATATATTTTTCTTAAGAAAGGAAGCTGCCCAGACCTATATTTTGTGTTCTAGTTGTATTTAGGCTCTCACACACACACACACACACACACTTAAAAAGTTAAATGTGGACAAAAATGCACACTCACACTCTCAAACACACACACTCAGTTCCTCCTTTGAGTGCAAAAATAACTGGACATGAACTTGCACCTGATCGCTACGGTGGCAGTGGATTTGACATTTAAGTGAATGCCACCTATGCCGTGTCCCAAAGCCTAGCAAGCTGCTTAGAGAGGCAGTATATTAAAGCAACAGCCCCAACATGCAGATGCCACAGTTCACACACATTCATTTACTCACTTTCATGTCATACCAAACTTGTACACGTTTTTTTGTAGAACACAAAAGGAGATATTTCGAAAATTGTTTTCTTGTTCGTTCGGTGAAAGTCAAGGGGGTGCAATTTTGTTTTGGAAGAAAGTCAAACAAGTATGGAACAAGATAATGTACTAGTTTTTGAGAAATTCTAAAACAGCGCTGCATGTATCCTATGTAATAAACTCCAAAGTTTATACAGTATGTAAAACAAATCCAAACTTATGGGAAACAAATGGGACAAATGTTGAATTTTAAATACAAAATTTCATTCAATGTTCAAAAATATTACTTAAATACATTAGTATATTGGTTATAATGTGATATAATATTGAACGTAGAAAAAAATAGTTCTTTTCTTTCTTTCTTTCTTTCTTTTACGCTGTTAGCCTAGGAACCTGGTCAACATCAAACCAAATCATCATTGCAAATCAACTGCAAGCCAAGACCCCTGAGCGAAGTAAGCTGATATATGCTTTCCATATCTATTTATTGGTGCTGTCGAATAATTAAAAGCTTAGTTCACTGCAAAATTAAAATTCTGTCATTAATGACTCACCCTCATGTCATCCCAAACCTGTAAAACCTTAATTCATCTTTGGATCACAAATTAAGATATTTTTTGATGATTTCAGAGTCATCTGACCCTCCATAGACAGCAATACAACTGAAATGATCCCAGGTCCAGAAACGTAGCAAAAACATTGTTAAATCAGTCCAAATGACATCATTGGCTCAACTTCAGCATATAAGCATAAGCACACTTTAGCGCATTCAACACAAGCCTTGTTTAAATCCGAGGGAAAGCATGTGCATGAACGTACTCTGCAGTTGTTTATGCCTAGAGGAGGGCGAGCGCATGCGTTGTGAAACATTTCAATTGTATTGCTGCCTATGGAGGGACAGATAGCTCTCCGTTTTCATCAAAAAGATCCAAAATAAAAGTTTTTGTATACATAAAAGTATTTATGTGTGTACTGTGTACATTTATTATGTATATATACACACACATGCATGTATATGTTTCAAAAAAATGTTATAAATTAAATATATTTATATTATATAAATTACATGAAAATTAGTATACTGTATACATGCAAATACATATTTTCAAAATATATGCCGTATATGTGTGTCTTTATACTGTATATACATATGTGTGTACACACAGCACAACTGTTTATATGTTATATACTTTTCATATCTGTTAAAAAAGATCTAGGATGCTGCCTTCGAAGACACCATTCTAGGCAAAAAGATGGTTGCTAGGTTTTGGAACAGAGCTCTAATTGTCAAAATCCAGCATAAACTTGCCTTTGAGAATCCAAATGTGTTGAACCATAGCAATTGCCGTACAGCCGCACCCCAGCTAATGACCTGAAAGCTGCTTTGCTTTTCTCTACAAAAGGTACACGTCAGGATTGGGATTTGGTAGGCCCCTCTGAGCATCCTTTCAGCATCAACCCACAGCAGAGTCAAGGGAGGTCATGAGATTCAGATTGTCCCAGCCTCAAACCCACCTCAAAATGCAGATATAGCGACTTATTATGCTCGCTCGAATGTTTGTCGTCTTAAAAATAGCACAATGAAAAAGAAAGCTTGGTTCTCATCTCATTCCTCTCTTTTTGTATGTGTATGTGTGTGTGTGGTTGTGATTGTTTATTTTGGGGTTCGACTATTTCCTGCCATTATTTATTTAGAGGAAGGTTCGAGAAGAACATATTTTTAAAGCCAAAGCGATGACTTCAAACAGGGGAAAAAAACAAGAATTTTATCCAAAAGTAAAACTGCTCCAGAGCTGATTTTGGCAGCCACGGCGTCAATGAAAATGGCACCGCACGTCAGTCTAGTTGGCGAATGAGAATAAATCAAGCCCAAAACTGAGACAAACTGCTGGAAGGGAGAGAGACGAATGTTCAAATGCATTTTTTGGAGACTCAGACCCAAGATGGATAAACGGCTTTTGTGGTCTTCGCTGGTTATTATAAAACGCACAAGATCTTCCAATCTTCATTCAACAGATTAGACTGTACACACACAGCCTCTCTGGAAACAAGCAAATCACCTTTCAAACTGTAAAATGATTACTAAATCCTACATTTAACAGAAATAAAACATGGATTTATGGTTTCATATTAGTCATCGATTGTTTAAGAGCCCAGTTTAGAAATGCTGGAGAGTTTAAATGGATCTCAAAGCAGGAGGAAGCTGCTTCATTCAACCCAAGTGTCAGTCCGGGAGAGATATATGCATATGCTCTATGTTCTATTGCTCAAGAGGAAATGGATTAAAAATGGTTTAACATTCTAGATGACAGGCATGAGAGGTAGCACCAATACGTCTTTTACATGTTGTGTAACAAGCACACTTTTATTCATTTTGCATAATCATAGAGTATTTAATCTGCCTTGAATAAGCAAACATCAAAATAGATCTTGGCTTTCTCCTTCTTACCTCTGGCATTTCAGGTGTATCTAACCAGTCTGAAAAGATGGTTTCAAGTGTGATGCCTTGACTGAAAGAGAAAAGTGATACATTCAGTAATGATTGAAAGAGATCAAGGACTTTGGCTTTCCTTTCATGTGCTTTAAAATCAAGACATCTACAAGCAATGTGTGCAAGTATCTGGGTTGTGCAAAGTTTAGAATGTAGAATTTGTCACACTTTCAATGCATGAGTTGGCGTTTGAACTAAACTGGCCACAGGATGTTAATCTGGAATGACAGGAAAAGGAATTACTAAATTGCAATTCAAAAATACAACATGCGGTTTGAAACAAAACACAAATAATTTTGTTCCCTTAATACACTAAATTAAATTGATATTGATTGCTATACAGATCAATATAGATTTGTCTATTACCTTATTTCTACCAGAACTATTAGACTAGATTATTAGGTATATATTAAATTACATATTTCTAAAATTAAATAGTTTCCTGTAAACTATGATCAATACTATTAAGTCATCGAAATATTTTCTTTTTATATTTATAATATTTACAATTTATTTTTCTGCCTACAATGCCAAAAAATGTGTATAAATTTTTTTTTTATAAAAAATGTTAATTAAATTAATAAATAAATATTCCTTACTATGGTGTTAAAATTAATTTAAAACAAATAAGTAATATATAATAAATTATATAAAATCTGATAATGCTACTTAGTATAAAAATGACACCTGAAGCAGTAATATGAATTTCTTTAAATTTCATTTCAAGCCCCTTTTTAAGCCTTGATTGTTAAAATATAGATGTGAAAGTGCATCAATTTAAATTGTTAAAATTCAGAAACTAATACATTTTATATATTACCGAAGCAACATTTCTACAGTAAAGCAATGTCTACGGTTATGAAAAGAACGGTTTTAAGCTTTCAGTTGATACATAATTTATAATGATTACTAAAACATGATGACTTTTTGAGAGTAAGGTCAGAACTCCTTTTATGACAGATTTCTGAGGTCCACTCTTGTCATAAATGAAACTGTGACTGTTCCTAAATAACTTGTAACAAAAAACAGAGGTTAAGAGGTTAAACTGAAATAGCAATTCAAATCCTGCCAGGTGTTTCATTTAAAATTCAACTGGATTTGAATCGCATTGATTTTTCAACTCAACTCTAAATGGTGCACAATCCTTGTGACAATAGAGTACAGATTTGCTTTTCTTTTCTTCTCTCAAAGTATTTTTTTCTCCGACTGTAATTGAAGTCATTCACCACTCACTCCAAATCAATCTTGTTAACGTGTCGTGCAAGAGCGCAGACACATGCATGCGCACACACACACACACACACACGAAGCACATATAATCAACTAATGGACTGTCTCAGACAGGAACAGTGTGTCTCCAACACTTGTGGCCCTTTGACACAACAGTTGAGCACATTTAGGTGATGACAAAAGAAAGGGTGGAAATTTCCATCTCAGCATCGAAGAGGGAAAAGCCCTGAGTGTCAGAGCAAATCACTAAGTTCACTGGACTGTGATTACTAAATAGCAGTCCTGCTGAGTTGTTTCGGAATAAAAGCAAGGCTCATTCTACAAGCAAATACTCAAAAGCATGCTGAGGATCCATTAAATGAAGCATAAATGCTAATCAAAAGAACGTTAAAACTTTTCGGTTATGATTAGTCATGCTGCTATATACGTCCAATGAATACCTTCTAACTCACTTTAAATGGAAGAACAGCTTTTCAAAGCATGCTGCATCAAAGCTCAACTGATTACTCAATTCCCCTTTAAAAATTCACAATGGTAACCATAGTTTCTGGCATAAAACCTCAGATGCAAATTACTACGGTAAACTCATAATACATAAATATAAGTGCCGGCAAGCGATAAACAAAGGTTTTTGTTTACATAATATATGAGTGTCTACTGTGTACACTTATTATGTATATACAAATACAAACACATGAATGAACGTATATATTTAATAAAATAAATACAATATATTTATATATATTTAGTGCTGTCAAATGATTAATCCCGATTAATTGCATCCAAAATAAAAGTTGTTTTTTTACATAATATACATGTGTGCTGTGTTTATTTAATAAGTATATAAATACACACACAAAGCATGCATATATTTAAGAAAACACTTTTTACGTATATATTATATATATGATATAATTTATATAAATGTATATACGTGCAAATTTTTTAAATATATGTGTGTGTGTGTGTGTGTGTGTGTGTGTATTTATATAGGCATAATAAATAAATCCATTACATAAATAGTAAGTAAACAAAAACTTTTATTTTGAATGCGATTAGTCACGATTAATCATTTTACAGCACTAATGAATATGTGATGTCTTTCAAGTTTTAAAAAGATTTTTCCCTTTTTTTCGATAACTAAGACAATCTGTAACATGAATTAAGTGTACTTGAAAAAATAAATGTAGTAACATGTGATATTTTTGTTATTTTTGTAGGAGACATGTTGAAAATAAACCCTGTAGTCAGCATTAAAAAAACCCCGATACATTACCCAATATTGTTTTACAAGAAAATACAGTATCAGTCATTTTTATTCAATGCATTACTTGCATTTTGTTTGTTATTATTTGTGAAATCACCTATAAGTTATTATTTATATATATATATATAAATGTAAGTTTTATAATTTTGTAGTAAGTATATAAGTATATAAGTTTTATTTATTTTTTTGAACACCATTTTTTTTTTTCAAAAGTCAAAACTTGATCATTTCTAAAACAAAAATCAAGGAAAATTCTGAATTAGCACAATATACACACTGCCCATGCAAACTTCTCCATGACGGTGTTATGGGTGGTTTCCAGCATGTTGCTACTGTATGTTTGTTTTTGGTTGCTAGGGTAGTTGTTTACAGGCCCCCAAGCTTATACTATATTCTACATGCGTATAACTCAGAGTACTATTAATTGAAAGTTAATAGGACTTCACAGTATGTCTGAAATAAATGAGCAAAAGAAAAGCACAGATAACCAAACTAAATCAGGTACACATTAACAGAAGCTGCCATGGACTTCCTTAACTGGGAGGTGGTGTAGGAGGAATGGTTTGCTATGGAAGCATTGATTAGCCTTTGATCTGACACAAGGAGGTCCATCTGTGATTGTTTCACCACATCAATCTGCTGTTCGAGCGTTGTGCCGCCATGAATGTTTACACTTCTGAGAAGCAGACACAAATATTGAACGCCCTTACCTTTCAGTTTAATGTAATTCAATCAATCATCAGCCAGTGGCCATCCCTTAATGAGCAAATGGAGACTACACGAACCGAAAGAGCAACGGATGGAACAAGAGAGCAGAGATAAAAAAGGACAAAATGAACATCCTAAGTAAGAGAGCTGATTGTTTTACAGTTTGCCATGATACTAATATTTCTGAATATTGAAATTCAATACAACAATAAAAGCTAAAATGCTGAGCAAAGCCCTTTATTCAAGTTAAAGTTAAACTGCAAAAATAACTATATAAATAATAAATAAATATGGTACTTGCTTCACTTATTTATCAATTGTTAGATAGAGCTTAAAGCAAACAGAACTGATCAGATGCAGTAAGCATATTTTCTCCAGTATTATTGAATATACTAACTAGAACGTTATTGACTAATTATTAATAACATACTGAGAGGTGCATTTTGTGTTTTCTGCTAGCACTGCAGTTAATATGCTCAGTTCAAAATCATGCTGAAAAGAAACTGCAGTTTGGAGACTGCATTGCTATCATTCACCATGAAAAAGTCCCACATCAGACCTACTCTAGGCTCCCCACCGGCCATAAAGCACAAAAATATTATTGAGGGCATATAAGGCTCTTCATATTTCTTCTATATAATACATCTTTGGGCAGTTTTAATGACAACATTATGTCAACATGTAAATGATGAGACAGTGAAAAAGGAAAATAAATATTTGATCAAATGAAGGGTGAATTTGGGCAAAATAAGCAGTGGAAAAGCGTTTTGCTGGAGAAGACAGATTCCTGCAGGGTTTGGTTTAGCTAAATACCTCTAACTCTACAGTCCCCACACTAATAATAATGGCAGAGCAGCTGAGGAGTTCAGTGAGCTACTAAAGAGCACGTGTTTTGGACAGCCAGTGTTAATACTATTCCATCATACCTGCTCATTCCTGGAAATGTGTCCAAGAGCGTCTGCAGGAAATCCTATGAGAGACAGAATAAAGTTTGAATGGAAAGCAGTGTGTGAAAAATCAAAGCTGCAAACAGAGCCTACAGTGTTTAAAAGTACTGAAATATTAATGTCGTACTGTATTTCTACATTAGTCTCACAGAAGCTCTGCAATGAACATTTGGCCGCGCTTGACTATCAAAGTGCAACTGTCGGGTCTGGGAAGTTAAAATTCCATTCATTTCCCACATAAGGGAACTGATTATTAACAACAACAACAACTCAAACTTTTGACAGATCTACCGTGATGCCCTGGGTCTCTCCGTGCATTCAAACTAGTTTGTATATTCTTTATATTTATATCATATATATTAGGGCTGCACGATAACTGAAAAAATGAGTATCACGATTATTTTGCTCAAAATTTTTATCATGGTTAATAATGACAATTATTCCTTTGGTAATGAACTTTTATTCACTTGTGTATTCTTATTGCACTATATCCACAAATAAATAAAAAACAAACAAACCAAACATGTTTAGAATGGACAGTTTTTCTTAGCTGTGAATAAATATAAATATAGCTGTGTAAATCAAATTAAACTTAATCAACTTGTAACTAACGCACCTTCCTTCCTTCCTACGTTGCTCCTAGTAAAGCAGGTTCTGTAATCAGTGGTAAATTCCATCAGGTGCGAGATCTTACATTGAGCCGCATTCACTGTTCACGCATTTATGAGTTGCGCATATTCAGGTTCATTATCCGCGTGGTTTTGCGCAGCTCGTCAGAGGATAACGGCTCTGCCTAGTGAAATAGGCTCAATTTAAGAACACACAGCTGATGGAATTTTCAGCTGATTACAGGCTTTACTGACAAGATGCGCATTACATATCGCACGATGATTATCTTGCATCCCTCTGCTATTCTTCTACTGCTTCAGAAAGCGCTTGCAATCTAGACGCAGTAACGTCATAGTGACGCAGTCCAATCTGTAAACTCCGCCCATTAAAAACAGTTTGGTCTTTTTACTGTAAAATCGCGATATATATATATATATATATATATACACATGTATATATTAAGGGTGTAACGGTTTACAAAAATCACGGTTCGGTACGATACAGTGGTGTCACGGTTCGGTATGTTTTCGATACAACAAAAATATTTTTTTTCACATTTTTATTTATTAAAACTAACATGAAGCATGTCTTGGAAAAGTCAGTCTTGGATGGTATTTATTGATTAATTAAAACTTAATAAAAAGTACTTTGTCTCTCAATAAAAACAGCACCTATATCTAAAGAAAAGAATATATAAACATGATTTGTGATATTTTGTGATTGTTTTTTTTTTTTTTTTAAGCCTAATGTGAGGAATATTCCACATAAATGCTGCTACATGAAGTTCTGGAGGTGGAAAAAATATCTGATTTATAATATGTATTATTTAGCAATTTCTAATGACGTTACCACTAAAAAGCCATTATCTGTTTTCTATATTTACCAAAAGCAATTCTAACTCTCATTTGGTGCTTAGGTGAGTGTTAATTTTGGACCCTGAATGCAACTATGTGTCAGAAATCTCAGTCTCAAATCGAATTAAGTATCACACCTTTAGGGGAACTGGTGCATTCTTTCACTGACACAAGCTGATGGAATGACGGTGAGCCTTGAAACACTGGCCAAAATACCCAGACGCCATCCAACAGCAACATTTGCACTCGGGCTAAATGAACAGACAGCTCTCATGCAGGACAAGCTCACCTGAGACAGAATGAGCTGCCCGTGGAATTTTCCCACAAACACTTTGAAGAAGTCCAGGAACTTCTCTTCGCCAACCTGATCGGCCAGAAACTTCAAGAGGAAGTAGCCCTGAGAGAAAAAAAAGAGAGAGCTAATCTACACAACCCGAATCTTCCAGATATCCCGGAGGACTCTGCGCTTTGAGTTTTCAGACGTACCTTCAGATAGTGCACCTGCATGAAGGGTTTTTCTGGGTTGAGGGCGTGTTTCACTACTGACGCACCAGACTCGCTCACTTCTCCTGTGTTCTCTTTATTGGGCCTGTGTGCAAATACACAAACACCACATGAATCAGACTCAGAGGTATTGTAAGGCAAAGTGCTAAATCTACAGTGCTCTGCATAGGAATAACACTTACTGTACGTCAGCAAACATAAAGTCCTCCTAATAGTTTACTAAGTGTATAAACAATTGCATTCATGAAAGCATCATGTCCCTGATAGCTGGTTCTCTGTGCAGAGCACAATAGATTACAGTAATGCTCTTTTCTATGGCTCTTCATTGCATACAGTAAGTGCACATTGAGATCAGTGTATAGTTGAAACAAGATACAGAGGACTTTTTTAACAGTTCAAAAAAGTTAATATTGAGTAACTTAGACTTTCGACATATTTTTGCCACTCACTTCAAGTACATATTTGCAACGAAACATGAAGGAAATGAAAAAAGTTCCAAACCAAGCCAAAGCAGAAACAAAACGGTTGAATGAATGATTCGGTGACTCAACTAGGTTGCAATCAGATATGATTACTTCACTTCAATGTATTACAGCATGAAACATATTATCCAAAAACCGTAGTCCATGCTGGTTTTTACATTCATATTACACACATAAAAAAAAATAAAAAAAACATTTAATGGTATAAGCGAGTATGCAATTTCAGAGATAATTTGGTTGAATGCTTGATTCGATCACTTTCTCAAAAACAAACACAGCCCACCCAATCATATTTGAGAACTATTGAATAATTCCCAATAAAACTGGCAAATTTAGATATTTGAATGTCTCCCAGATATTTTTTTGCATCAGACAGGCCGATGGAGTGTTTCCTTCCTGGCCAAAGGTACTGTAGACTGCGAGAGACAAACAGCGCTTTGAGTGCTGGCCATCTCTGCGTGTGATGACGACCTCGGTTAAAAACTATTGATCTTCTTTGAGAGATTAACTGGTCTTGCCAATAAAAGGCTCTTGTAAAGATTTGGTCGATACTCAGGCGCCGCTAACACAGACAACAGCCATTTTGTTTGACTTTCTTCTTGCAGACAAATGGACATGTAGCTATGTGTGTGCAGTGTTTTTCAAGCCATCATAACCTGGTTTTGTTTGTTTCTTTGTGAACCAGATTTAATGGTGATAAAGAGCAGTATGATTGATCATGCCCTAATGCCTTATCTCTGTGAGCATGTGCCCCCAGTGCAGGTCTACGCTGTCGAATTCCACAGAGAAATATTGCAAGATCTGGGAAAAGGGACAGATGCCTTGCCATATATGGAGAAGAGAAAAACTGTTCCACTAGTGAAGCTTATTCACTGCTTTAAACATTTTAATATACTAAATCTTTACTTGACTCATCTGGTCATCATCTTATAACGTGTACAGAATTTTCTTACCAATGTTATTGTCCACCACTAAATTAAATTTGTACAATTTATTACATTAATAATAATTTACCCATGTTAGTTCCTCCTTTACTGATCCTCCTCAGTATACAGTTACACGTCTAGTGGAGTCAAAAAAGGCTTCAGCTACCTTCTTTCTGTATTTGGGACACTCACTTGTACTTGTACATTATTGATGCTTCCATTTGGTTCCCCTCCAAAAATAAAGAGCAACGTCTTCCTGCCTTCCTCTCTCTCTCTCTCTCTTTCACTGTATGGGAGAGAGTGATAAGGGTGAGCTCCTTTAAAAGGCATGCATTATTCCTCCTGGTCACGCAGTCTTTTGCATGTGTGTTTGTGGAATAGCCCACAGAAGCCCAGTGAAAAGGGTGACAGGTATTCATTGAACACAATAGGCAGCCTTCCTTTCCAGAAGGATGCATAGAAGAATGAAAAATAAACGGATATTCTCAAGTGTCAAAATCAATAAAAGTGACTAAAGTCTCCCCATATGTCTGAATGACTTTTTTACAGCTGAACGAGTGTTTTGTGTCAGCACAACTACAAATATAGTGGTATGAAAAAGTTCATGTCTAAATGCTTGCACAGTTTGGAGTCTACAACTATAAAACTTTACATTTTAACATTGGTTTCTTGGTAATCCGTGCAATAAGGCAATAAGACAGAAGGATTTTTGGTGCAAAAATCTGCCGCGATAAAACACTCACTTGAATAAACGGCTGTTCATACCGAAGCAAGCATTAATTTGCAACGAATAAGATTTGCGCTATTGGTCACACGCCCAGAGCTGCTGCTGTTACATGCTGTAAATAGCATTTGAAAATTGGACCACTTTTTGTGCCGCATACTCTTGTAAAAACAGACCTTTAGAGCAAAAACATACTTAAAGCAAGGTTGACCTTGATGCTGCAACAGTTCCATCTTTGAGAATGCTCTAGATTTGAATCACATGTTTTCCTTGTCATAGTATTACTTGCCGAATAGTTTACATGACATTTCTATGTTTTATTCACAAGACAGGCATTATTCCAGACTGTCTGAACATTTGATCCCTGAGATTATAGTGGGTGTGGGCCCCTCAAAGCGGAGGAGGGGCCAGACACATGCTGTCAGGTGGATCTTCAAAACCTGCTGGTATTGTGACAGCTGAATTCCTGACAAACTTTATCATTCTATCACGCACACACTCTCATTTTCTCACCGTTCAATGTTAAGCCGGGTTAATCGACTCCTACCTCAAACCTACATAACCTTGTGTGATTCTGTGCTATTCGTATGAGAACATTACATTACATCTCATATCCAATAATACTCTTGCATTAACATGCTCGAAATTATTCTGTGCAGAGTGAAATGTCAAAACTATTTCAAGGCAAGCACTTGCTTAAATCTATCTTGAGAGTGTCTGGAAGTTGGATTGCATATACACGGTTTTTTAATGTAACGTTTCCGAGAGAACATTAGTTACACATTAAATTTCACTGTTTTTGCTTTAGGACCAAACATTTTACATTGGGTTTAAATTAAAAATTTCAATTTATAAATATCCCCATGAATTTGTTAAAAAACATGCAAATTATGAACATGAAATACTGAACAGGAACAAAAAAGTGTGATTTAGCTGGACAAACGTTGATCATGTTTGGTTTAGATAAATATTAACCTTATTATTGCATGACATTTTATAGAAAGTGCTTTAAATATTGCAGTTTTTTTTACTATATATCTGCTTTTTTATTTGGAATATATATTAAAAAAAATTCCTGTGATTATCCCTCTGCTGCCATTACTTTAATTCAATGTTTATAACAGTTGTGCTGCTAATTTTGTAATTAGGATTTTTTTAGGATTCTTTGATAAATAGAAATATCAGAAGAACACCATTTTCTTTTCCAAAATGAAATATAAACTGACTTTACAGTAATTTTTGATCAATTTAAGCCTTTCTTTAATGTATTTAAAGTCCTTCCTCGTTTAAAGTATTATTTTGTTAGCAAAAAATCATACTTACCCCGTAGGTATCGTTAGGGTTAGTGCAATCGTAGTGCATACAAGAAATCAAATTAGTGAAGGAAGTAACAAAAGATGCATGAAATTATACAGTAAATAAAATCTGTTGTAATCAGACTGCAGATACTTACTTGAATTGTAAGACTATATCAGAACTAAGACGTGTTTGATTCAAAACTGCTCTTAAGAGTAAACTTTAGGTTCTTTTGTGAATTGTTTATGTGCAGATAATGGAATAAGGAGTGAGAGGTTGGCAGTTAGAGGAAGAAAAAAGCAAAAAGCGAGACCGAGTGAGTGGCAGACATAGTCAATAATACCTGAGGACCTGCAGCTCTTCTTCAGAGTTCTGTAACTCGTCACTCAATCTCCTCCAGCGCAGCAGAGCTTTTAACTGTCTCTGCTCTTCAGCCTCTCTACAACCCAACTGAGAAAGACAGACAAAAAGAGAACAAACGAAAGCAAACAACTGTAAAAGAAAAAACATTTAAAAACGAAGAACGGCATCATTGTGTTGAACAAGTTTAACATTTAAGGTGAAGTGTGGAATTTCTGCACCTTCCATCAGATGGAACTAACAAGTTTCCACCCAAAGATACCCGCATCTGCCAATGGTCAGACAAATAGATTATCCCGCCCCAGAATCATGCTATTGGTTAAGCTAATGTTTCTGTTGTCAGGCTGCTTCAACAAATGAGCAATGTGTTGATAGCGCCACAGAAAGAGTTTACACCCTTCGGGGAAATCAACCTATGAATGACCTGCTGATAGCGGCCTCTGCATTTTAAACTGGGATAAGACAAAGTCATTGAAAACATGAATAAAATGACACACTTCAGCTTTAAATGCTGCTTGTTGAAAGATGTATTGGAAACATTCCATTAGCACAACAATGGTTTTCAATTCAGAGCCGGCGAACACCGATTATAAATACATTTGGAATGAACTGA
Organism: Enteromius treurensis; assembly: GCA_032275025.1. Classification (NCBI taxonomy): domain Eukaryota; kingdom Metazoa; phylum Chordata; class Actinopteri; order Cypriniformes; family Cyprinidae; genus Enteromius; species Enteromius treurensis. Next base: position 13,279,514 of record JAUCMU010000143.1, read on the forward strand.
AGAGCTGTGTTGATGTGAAGCACACGCCACAAGCGTGAGTTTGTGACTCCTTATTAGCGGCCTCAGTCATTACAGGAAGTGAAGTCTTCCAGTTAATGTTGAAAATTAAATTTCAAGCTCATTTTATACTTTGACCAGTCAGCATGTGCTCTAATCGGTGTGTAATGAATTTCGGTAAGCAAACTGCATTTATGATTTAAAGGGATAGTTCACCCAAAAAAAGAGTGGAGAACCTAAGACGGCTCGAGGATGACTGTAATACAGTACATGCTAATTTCAATTTTTAGGTGAGCTTACCCTTTAATATCACTGCAAGCATCACACACGATTCGGTACAAGTAGTAAACAAAACCATGTGTCTGCGCTATTTATTAAAACAGAGACAATTAACTTCAATATGATAACAGGAATGGAATTTTAATTTTTGGGTGAACTATTCCTTTAAGATGCTTTTTGGCTGTTTGAGAGGTGACAAGAAAAAGCAATGGATGGGAAGTTAAATCTTTGTTTGACACAAATATTCAACTTCTCTATTGCAATACCTTCTGAACATGGCTCCAGAAAACATCCTCTAAATAAGTGGCAAAACCCTCGCTGATCCATTCTTCCGTCCAGTCCCGTGCGCCAATGGCCAGCCCAAACCAAGAATGGGCAATTTCGTGGCACAATCTCGCCCCACAGAGATTCCTCTCACCCGCTAGCACACTTTGAGACAGGAACACGATATGTGGACTAAAAAAACAACAACAAAAAACATGAGAAATCAGAGTTTATTTTTTTCCATAAAAAGAAGAAACTTAAAAAAAAAAAAAAGAGAGACTAGGACTGAAAATCATGGTTGTATTTGGTCTACTAACAAATCATTGGTGTGGGTGCTGAGAACGTGGAGCTCTGACTTCAGCTCTGATCTAGTTATAACATGTTATAAAACTTAGCCACCCTGAAAGAACATCAAAGTGCAGGATTTTCTCTTCTGTAGACAGACTGTCGTTAAGGGGGTGGAGCTCTCAGCCAAAATGAGGCCTGTTTGCTGCCAGTGGATTTCAGAGTAGCCACCCGTGCCACACCCTTCACCAAACAGTCCGGGTGCGTTTGCTAATAGCAGCAAATTACAAGACGTAAAACTGTCGTCAGATGTTACTGAGCTACGTTTCGCTACGAAATCTGCTGAACGACAACACTGCACGCTGGAAAAACTGTCCACTGGACGATAAGGCTCTTTCCTTCAACTGTGCAAGAAAAAAAAACATGACCTCAGGATTCAGGCTGCACATAAAACCAGTTGAAATATGGTATTGTTTGCCTCCTCACCCGAAATTACCTTGAGTGACCTTTTCAACCAGATAGCTTTGTGTGTTTCGTACAGCAAATGGGCTGTTATCAAGACCATGTTCCAAACAAAGTTCCTACGAAAAACAAACCCGTTTCTTTTGTGTCCTAAGGCTTCAGCTCAGCCACATAATGCTTTTCAAATGTGACACATACTGCCATAGATAGCCTCAAGGACTTTTTACCCCTCGCAAAATGAACCTGATAAAACAATCTAAGAGTTTTATGAATGTCTTTTTACCTTTTGAGCCAGACGTTCCCTATGCCTGGGTCTGGAAAGAGTTTTTTTTCCTTTTTCTTTTTCTTTTTTCATCCTCACTGTTGCTTTCTTTACACAATGACCACAGCAACCAGCAGGAAATCAATAAAAACGGTTGGCCTTGACTCTTGAGTTGAAGGTGGCAGGAATGCCTTTCATTCACACTGTTATGGCTCCCTAAAGTCATCGATATGTTATATTAAAGGGATTCTGTGGGCCCTCAGAGTTTTCTCTAAAGCAGAGTTAAGGGACAAAGAAAAGACCCAGTCTCTGGACATAGATGACAGAAAATGCCCAGCCCAGGATAAGTGTTAAACAACAGCCTGTTCTTTGAAAGTGGACAGTGTCCAAATGATTTCACATGTGGAGCACCATCTAATGCATATTTCTGACAAAACGGAAAGTAGTTCCACACTATAGCAAGCTCTAACCTGATTGGCTAACATGACACAACTTACAAGAGTAAGAGGAACCCTTTTTTTTGTTATCAGTCCAAAATCATGTTGACAAGGAACCAAGTTGATACAACAAAAGATAATAATCACTGGATCTATTTGCCAGATGGACAGACAGAAGGATGAATGGACAAAAACGTACTGCAGATAGACTGAAGGAAAAGTTCATCCCAAACTGAACTACACATGTTCTCTTTTACATGATGGCGCACACAAGCAAGCACATGTACTGCATATCAATAAACCACTGCAACGATTCTTGTAAGATACCTTTACTGAAAGACAGAGGATTCATGTCCTTTCATCCCAGAACAGGATATCACCACCTGCCCTGTAATTACCAGAGGAAACACTGAAAGTGGAATGTAATGGTTCAGATTTCAAAATCATCATCGTCATCATACTCCTCTCAAAGTGGAATCACAGAATCATGGAGGAGGAAAACATGGTGGGAACAAATAGTTTTCCATCGACATTGAACATAATTGTTTATACTTGAGAGGCAAAACTGCTTAGAGAGATAATTATGTCGACTTTTTCAATATTGGACACCATTAATATTCATTGCACCAACAAAAAACAAACAAACACAAATATATCTAACAAAGAAAAAAATTATGTAACAAACATATAACATCAAATAACATGATTCTTCATATATGTGACCCTGGACAACTAAACCAGTCATAAGTAGCACAGGTTAGCAATAGCCAACAATACATTGTATGCGGCAAAATGCCCAAAATCATTAGGATATTAAGTAAAGATCATGTCTCATTAAGATATTTTTCTCTATTTTCTACTGTAAATATATCAAAACTTCATTTATGAGTAGTAAAATGCATTGTTAAGAGTTATTTGGATAACTGTAAGGGCGCTTTTCTCAGTATTTAGATTCTTTTGCACCCTCAGATTCCAGATTTCCAAATAGTTGTATCTCAGCCAAATATTGTCCTCTCCTAACAAATCAAGCATCAATGGAAAGCTTATTTAGTCCAAGGGGAATCAATTTGATATAATATGAGTCTAATCTTTCCACTGACCTTATTGAAGACAAAACCAGAAGGCCAAAATTAATCATACACGCAAATGAGGTGATGTAACAAACGACTACTGCTCATCCTTCAACAGCTATAGTGTTGCTTGTCTGCAGAGGCCTGTTGCACAAAGCTGGTTTCGGTTTTTGTAAATGTAAATAAACTTATCATATCTTAATCTTAAAGGGGTCATACGGTGGTACATGCACTGATACGAGCTGTTTGGACTGAAGTGTGTGTTGGGAGTTTGGGTACACAACCACCCTACAATGATAAAGATCCACAAGTAGTTTTCTTTTGATTTAATAAATATAAGTTGCCCCTTCTGAAATCAAGTCATTCTCAAATGCATGTCGGTGTGGCATCACACAGACAGAGGTCACACCCACAATAGATGATTGACAGCAGCGTGTCACACAGACTGAACTGGTGCGTTTATGTTCGCGTGAATCATTCATGATCCGCCTAACCTACTGAAGCAGTCAGTATAATGTCTTTTAATGAATCTTTATAAATCGCCTTTCCTAATAATGTGCTAATTAGCAAGTTTAACTATGAATACGGCTAAAAAAAGATCCTCAGAGAGCGCCTCGGAAAAGATGGGCGGAGTCAGCGGAGCTCGTGAAGATTTAAAGGGGAAGTACACAGAACAGAGTGATCTCTAAAGAGCTGTTTATGAGAGAGTAAACTGAGCTTTTTTTACAGTATCTTTGAGAAATCTTAAAGCAATCTATATTACCAACTTTCCATTAAGATCCTAAAGAAACATATTAGCTTGTGGAAAATTGCTTTAGTATGACCCCTTTAAATGTTTAAATGTATATGTTAGATGTATATGCCTTTTGTATGTACAGGCACAATTTAGAATAAACTATTAGATGTTTGCACTGAAAAGAATACAATTCTAATTTTAATAGCTCATGAAAGCACCTGGTGAAACTGCATTGCTGGTAGTAATTTAATAACAGACAGAAAGATGTAGGCCTACCTTAAAAAAATCACAACCTCTTTTGTGTATTCATCTCATACTGCTCTGTATTACAATAGCAAACAAACTGAATGTAAACCACAGTATAGAATATACAATGCCATAGCATTGGATCATTTTCAAGCATGCCAGCTGAGAGTGGGCTTTGCAGAGGAATCGTTGAACGCTGATAGGACATCTGCTTACAAACAAGGTACATTCCATATATACTTGGTGGTCTCTTTGTTGGTGTGTATGTGTGTGTTTGTGAAATCACTGTAGGAAATGGAAGTTCGTAATGTACTAGTGCTGAATAGAATACATCTGAGTCCCTCATAGGGAAGAATCCAATGAATTTCAATATTTTACTGGCCCTTTCTAAAAACTGTAACTTCTGGATCCTTTCTAAAAGTTTCATAGGATTTTGGCTGATACGAATCGTCTTTATTTTTCAATAAAGGTCTTGTAAACAGATCAATGGTAATCTTAGGCACATCATTATAATAAAAATTGCTTTTCAATCAGAGATGCTGCACATTTCTCAGGCAAAGCACGCAGCGTGTTGGGCATAAGTCTTCTTGACAGACGGATTCAGATCCAGGCTGAGCTCTAGGGACGAAAGGATAGAGAAGCTCACTTAAACACAGCTAATAAAATCGAATCCATCTGCACCTTCAGCCCACACGACGCGGAGGCTAAAAGGATATAAGTACAACTTTCATTTAGTTAATTTTCACTGTCAGATTACACAAGGAGGTCGAAGAGAGAAAGACAGAGACAGAGGAACAACAAGTAGACTTGTATCGCTCTTTCATCTGGATGTTGAGGAAGATGGAAGGATTAGACACAGCGGCTGGTGTAAGAGGATTTAGTTGCCTTTGCTTACAGCCTCTGCCTTGACTCCTCACACTAAAGAGAACAGAAGTGGTTCCTGTCTCTTTTTTTTTTTTTTTTGCTTAAATTGACAGTTTTTCACAATAAGTCACAAGTCAACAAAGTTGTCAGGCTGTTCTGAGAAGCCATCTGACATTTTTGAATTGGTCGCAAACCTTTGAGCCCATTGACTGTGTGTGATATCTTTAAATATTAATTAATTATTATGGTTAATGACGACAAGTTGACCGCTCCATCTACACATGTCTATTGTCTGCTTGACAGGATAGAGAGGTGGGGTCAGCAGAGCTCATTAGCATTTAAAGCAACATGAACTAGAATGGGTTGAAAGTTGTGAGCTGATTTTTTACACTACCATTGAGATATGTTAACCAAAATATGTAATAGACTTTTCATTAAGACCCTAAAGAATAAAATCCCTTTCAATAACCCCTTTAAAATACATCACCACCCTGCTGAAAAACAACAACAACAAAAACAGTTAGTCCAGGCTAATTATTACTAGTTAAGTGCTGCACTAGCTGGTAAGCAAAGTTAGTAGGTGAAACTGGTCAAACATAGTCATTCTTGTTTGTTTTACATGACCAGATACACTGATTTACAGTCTTACGTTTCATTCACTAAAAAGAATCAGCTCAAGAGTCATTTTTTTTTCAGGAATCGGATTGAAGAATTCCAGATTATAATTAGAAAAATTAAATATGAGAACTGTCAAAAGAACCAAATGCAATTTGGTTCCACATTTAAGTCAACCCCCCTGCAATTTGGTTCTTAACTGTGCCAGCTGTGGGGCTCTCTTCAACAGATCAGAGGTCTTCAGGGTACAATAATCCAAGTTAGAGTCATTCTCCAATTTAAAGTTGATGAGCTAGGGCTTGAGAGTGTGATCTGAAGTACACCATTGACCTACACCAGTTTTCATAAATCAGAATGAGACCTTTCCAGCCGAGGGGATTTTAAAAGTCTTTCTGCTAAAAGACTTTAATAGGTCTTATTTTATAACTGCCCGAGGCCATTTAAGTCTGTATTATCCAAATTAATTATCCTGATATAGTCAGATATCTTAAACTGTAGTTCCATTAAATCTCATTGTGCACAACGAGCCCATATTGTACCTCCTTCAGTGGAATGGGGCTGACCGACTGAGGGCTGGTGCTTATGAAGCTGACAGTGTGCGCTGCTGATGATCCATCACTGTTGTCTAAGAGGAAGATACTGAGATGATGGATGGCTGCAGTTAGAAGCAGCAGGCCTGTGGAGTGATTGATTGACTGCATGACTGCTAGTTGAGTTGGTAGTGTACCTGTGTACACATCAAGTGCTACTGTATGCTAAACTCTTTAGTGGCACTGTAAATAAATAACAGGCTGAGTCCATTTTCTGAGCACATCGCTGGAATAAAATTGTTTTGTGCAATGTTTTAGGGAGAAGTGATAGACACCCTACTGAGAATTGATTGAAACTCTCCATTACCCGAATGGGTTTCCTGAGTATAAACTCAAAATTTATTTAATTAATTAAAATCTAACATTTGGAAATCTTTCAGTTTGAATAGTCAAACTGTATGAAAAATAGACTTATTTGTGTGTAAGATATTTCAAATGACATCAAAGCCTTCTGATATTCAGACTAAAAGCGAGTTTGATATGGCTTTAATATTAACGTCTTGTTTAATAAACAGCAATATTTACTTAATTTAGTTGTTTTTTAAATGTTTTGAATGAATCGGATGAATGAATGATACAATGGCTTGTTATGGTTCTGAATATATGATTCACTCCATCCAAACTTGCATACTCATTAGGTACAATATTTAAATATTAACATTGCAAGGGTTACCATAGGTGCCATTTTCCCCGGACGCGTCCTGGCCAGGATTTCTATATTGCGTTGATTTGTACATCAAAAGTGGTAACACTTTACAAAAAGGTTCATTGGTTAATATTAGTTTTACAACATTGTTGCACTGTGAACTAACATTCACTAACAAACAACTGTATTTTCATTAACTAACATGAACAAAGAATTTAAATTCTGTAATAAATGTATTCTTCATTGCTTGTTCATGTTAGATGTATGTTAAATGAGGAACATAGAGGGTGTGGCTTGTTTTTTCTACTGTGGATTGGTTGGATGTAGTAAAGTAGGTGTTTTATTCAGAAATGAACACTAACAGTAGGAGGGGCATGGTAAAGGATTTCACGCTCATGCACAAACCGTCAAACCGATGTCATCAGAGAAAGCCCATCATTTTAGACGGGAGGAACATTTCCAGATTTGGATTAAAGATTGAAAAGGCAAAAAAAAATTTCTTAGCAAAGTGAGCTAACAAAATAAATATAGTCAGTTAGTATATTCCTGATATCCATATGCTTATATAATAGTTTGGTTTTCATATACCTTTTCAGAAAAACTTCCTTACCATTTGCAGAAAATCAATAATTGCCATAATGCCAAACCTAGGACATGACACATGCATGAAATTGTAGCTATTATGCATTGCAGTAATGGCACACTATGACTATGCTAAACTGGGTTTAAACCTTAAGTCAGCAGATATTCTGCAGATATTCTCATCTGTAAATCAGCGTGGCATTGCTTTGTAGCTGTAAGGATCCATCAGCTCAGTGCTGGCAGCATTTAAGCAGAGGAATCATCACTATTGTCTCAGACAGTGATGGATGCAGCCATGATGAATTGGAGTATTGGAGTAATAAGCTGATTTCGAAATGATCTGAAAACAACAGAGCATTTTTCTGAAGCTAACTCCCCAGTGCAATAAATGGCTCTATGAATTTGATTAATCAGCAAAGTCTTTCTCGCAGTCTTGATTAATACCATACTGATGGCTTTTTAATACATATATCTCTTCAGAGGTATATGAGGCTCCATTCTTAAGCTGAAAAACATTAGTTGAGTGCCTCTAATTGGTCAGTTAATTAAATTTATCAAGTTGTTATAATGATCCTAATTAACGCAGCTTATTTAGTCAGCTTATACAGTCATCCATTATCTGCTGCAAAGGCTGCATCATAGAGATGGGCGTCACATTTTCCTGTAACTAGTTATTTCTGGAAGTCATGAATGTGAATGGGGCATTTTCACATTCACGCTTCTGAATCACCCTTGCTGAAGCACATCACTTGTGTGTGAAACCACCCAGAGTGTACAGGCACAGGAAGTTTGTGTATTGTTGGAGTCTACGAATTGGTCAATGTTTAAGGGCAGGGCTACGGTGTGGGAGAACATCCATCATTTGACATCAAACATGTATCTCCCCCGGTAGGTTCTCTGTCATGGCTGATTTCTGTTATAAATGGGGAAATATAATCCCTGTTCTTGTTCGGGTTGCAGAGGATGTGCTCTGATGCTAAACACGGCTCATCCTTTCAGTCAACAAAAAGAGACTTAATATTAAGCTTATGGTTAGCTTTCCAGTGTTATTTCGTTTTGTTTATTAAAGGCTTGCCATAACAAATTCACAATGGATTTTATTTTAATACAGTTATGGGATGTTAAATGCTTAATTTCATTTAAAATATTTAAATAAAGTCACTTGAAGTATTTGTTGAAAATAATAATATTAAAGGGATGATTCTCACGAAAAAGGAAAAGTTGTTTATTGATTATAAACAGGTCTTTCCCAACCTGTAAGTGTATCTTCAGAACATAAATTAAGATCTTTTTTTTTTAATGAAATCTGAGGCTTTTCTGACCCTGCATAAACAGAAAGGAAACTAACACGACCCAGAAAAGTGGTCCAGCATTAATTTTGACTTGTTTGACACGTTTCATATATTATAATTTATGCCATCTCACCATAATCTGGCCAAACCATGATCAAAGATACGAACATAATTAACATTCCTGTACTTTGCCCTTTACATATGCTTTAATCTATGTGTCTGTACAAAAAAGCATTTTCAAAAACACCCTGAAAATGATTCACTTGAGTTAAAAACTGCATCCCGGAAAAACAAGGAAACACAGCTAATACCATATTCCTTTAGTTATTTGGTTGTTAGTTCTCAAAACATTGCCACAAAAAATGGTTATACTTATAGTTTGTGAAAATTTCCACTGGAAGGTAATCTGCTATTTTTCAAATGTTTCTTCTTGTTTGAGAGCATTCAGAAAATATTTGTTTGCAAAATACTGTGTAATGTTTCCAAAATGATAAAATAGAATGTTCCTTTAATGTTTGCTTAACCAAAACTGACTTAAAAATAGACATTTCACAGCTGATCTCCTCCATCATATTAATCAAGTATGCTAGTCATGCTTCTTTCTCTTCTTTATGTTTGTTTGTTGTTTCTCTTTAATTATATTTTCCCATCAGACATCTGTTCATGGTGACTTAGCCCTGTTGCATTACCTCTGTCAGCTGGCACACTCCAATTAGGACCATTTAGTGTCTCTCTCGTGCACTACTGAATGGTATTTTTCTGGGTGTTTGACATGGATTGTTGTTTTTAAGCTGTTATATCAGTAGATAGCTGATTAGATTTTTAAACTGGAAAGTCTATGACAATGCAGAACATGTAGCCTTGTGGTTAGTGATCTGAGGTGGTTACTAAAAGGTTATAGGTTAAAATCCCTGAGAACAAAAGGGCAGTGTAATGATAACCACTGCGCCCTTGAGCAAGGCACTTAACCCAAGGTTGCTCCAAAGGGACTGTTCATCGAAGAAGTGGACTGTTAGTGGCTTTGGATAAAGCATTAACAAACAATTAGCATGAGTTGCCTAGCAATGAAAGTGTAAGGAATCATAAGTGGAGTTTGGCCACAACCCTGGGGCTGGTTGCATGAGATGTGCAACTTACAACTAGCAGTGCCAGTGGGCACAAGATACAACTTACAGGAACAGACAGAATAAAATTACTAAATAATAGAGCATAAATAAATACAAAATAAGTACATAAATAAGTATAGTAGTATATAACAAATATAGATCTATGATTGATTTATTGATCAATATTATATATAATGATAGCTCTGCAAATTATATTTTTATTTATAAAAGAAGGCTAGTTCTGTCAAATGATTATTCATGATTAATTGCAACCAAAATAAAAGTTTGTGTTCATATTATATATTGTATGTACTGTGTATATGTATTATGTATATATAAATATGCACACACACACACACACACACACACACACACACACACACACACACACACACAGTATATATTTTGAAAATATGTTTTTATTAATATATTCACATATTATTTATTAAAATATATATATATAATATATATACATTACATATTGTTCTTAAATACTGTATATATGTCACAAACGGGCTGAGAGACAAGGCGAGAAGATGAGCGGATTCAATAGCAGATTGTTTATTTAAAGGCAGAGTAACACAGGCAGGGTCGTTCATCAGTAAAACAGCGTTATCGGAGGCATAGGCGGAAGAGAGTAGTCAAAGTCCGTGCGTAGGTCGAGCAAGGAGTTAACAGAGTCCGTGGGGCAAGGCAAAGGCAATAATCCAAACACGAGCAGAGGTCGCCAACGAAAAATCCAAATAGACAGTAGAAACAAGGAACATGGGTGGAAAAACAAGATAACTCGACAGTGCAATGGACCGTGGCAACATGCAAACACTTCGGGGTTATATACACAAAAAACTAGGTCAAGGGGTTGAGCAAACAATGAAACACCAAGACAACAAATGAGTGGGTGGAGACATGAGTGCTGAATGAGAGTCCATGAATGAAAACAGACACAAACACACACAGTTCATGAAGGGCTGGAGTGCCATCCCGGGCTGGGCTGGCACATCCAGCTGATCGTTACAATAACAATATATTTTTAAAATTTTCTAAAGAAAATATTTAAAATAACATGAATATAGTTTATGTATGCAATCAAATAACATATTAAATTAAAATAATTTTTTTTAATAAAGTACATAAAATAACATACTATACGCAAGTCCATGACATAATCACTCTATCACTAGTATTAAAAGGAATTAAAAAATAAACTAACTAAAATAAATTCACGACAGATCTGAATAAAATAAAATAAACAAAAACATAAAATAGCGTACAAGTGCATAACATTAATTTGCTATAAACAAAGAAATAAATTAGTATACAGTATAAGTAAAATAAATTGAAATTTAATTAAACAAGTTGTAAAATTAAATTAAATTTAATTTAATTTAATTAAATTAAATTAAATTAAATTACATTACATTACATTACATTACATTACAGCTGCCGGATTGATTGAGCAGCAAATTTGTTGCAGTCCCAGGTGATTCTTTGCATAAGTATAGCCCACATAAAGAATTATGATGCTATAATTTCTTTATATAAGCTACTTAAATACACGGTTTCTGTGAAACTGCCCAAATACTGCTATAATAGGAACATATTTCTAAAAGCTTGAGTTCAAAGTACAGTGATTTTATATTCCGATATTGAACTGAAGGAGTCCAGCGGGTCAAACATGTCCAGTAAAGCTTGTTAGAGGATCAGCAAAGGTAATATAAGCGTATCATGGGGGCGTAGAGTGAGGTTTTGTGTTCAGTTTGCCCTGGTCTTGTTACGCAATGCTACTGTTAGCGGCCCTGCTATCGCTAGAGGTGACAAGGCTGTCTGAAGAGAGAAAAACAATACAGTGTTTGTCACGGGGCGAAAACCCAAATGTCATCAGCCTATTGTCCTGTTATTCTGAACGCTGTTCTGTTTTTGACACGAATGAAACAGATTCTCGGGTCATCCACCTGTTTCTTTTAACATAACAACAGTTCAGGGAAAAGCGACATGCGCTAATGTGCAGAAAATACAGTAATACATCACTGTCATAACTTTGCACGTCAGTGAGTAGAAGCTGAGCGGCACAGGGAAGGTAATTATTGAGCGTAATGGTTTTTCAAGGCACCTGATTCAAACTCTAAACAGTCTGTCACCAAACAAGTCAACGGGAATTCATCTTAGACTCAGGTAGTTTTCAACTAAACAAACACAGAGCAATTCTATATATAAAAAAATGATTTTTTTTTGCATTTATATTATTATGCTACAATTTTTTTTTTTATAAAAAAATATTATATTTATTTATTTATTATTATTAGGAATTTTAGCCATTTACCTCAACAAAGAATTGTTTGTAGAGTGTTCAATATAAAATAAATAATAACAACTAACAAATGTACTGTATGTTTGTACACATTAAATAAATACATTTAATTAACAAAAAAACAGTAAGTAACACAATAAACATTATTTAAATTGTAAAAAAACAAAATAATACATTTATAACAGTATATACATGCACATGACAAATTAAAATAAAAAGTACTTATTTTACTTTAAGAAAATTTGAAAAACTCAAAACAAATTCTGAAATTAAATAGAATAAGTGCATGACATTACATTTCTATTTTCATGCACATGCATGAACCATTAAATTTGAATTATTAAAGTACGATTCCATGACATTTAATACAATTTAAATACATAAATACAATAAAAAACAATATGTACAAAAATAGCATAAAAATGCAAACAGTTAAATTGCAATTAATTAATTAACAATTAAGTATGTAAGTGCATGAAATAAAATAATTACGTTTAACAATAATTAATAAAAAATAAATGTAGTAAATTTATAATTAGTAAAAATTGGTAAACAAAATATATATTTATAGTATCAAATATGTTTGCAGTGTCACATGATTATTTGCATTAGTAGCACATATAATGAATTCCGATTATTAAAAGAATTGAAAGTAAAATAAAACAAAATAAAATAAAAGTGTGAAAATGCATGACATTAAATTGCTCTGAACAACTTTACATAAATATAGTACTGCATAAAATAAAATGATGACAATTACTTTTTTTTTCCCATAAATATTGACCTTGCGGTGGTGTTTTCGTGTATTTAGACCATGGTTAAACTAAAGATTGCAGCTAGTTTGTAAGTAATACAGTTTTTTTTTTTTTTTTTTCTTAGTTTTTTTTTTTTATCACTGTGGCAAAACAGAATTCACTCTTAAATTCACTGCTCATTCCTGGAAGATTTGTCTTTTTGCTTTTCGAGTTCAAGATATTCACCTGTACAAAGTATTGTTTTGTCATTTGGCACGAGCGAGCGCTGCAGACGTGGTTGGGGATCTATAACAGAGTCTATTAAGTGTTTATAGGATTTATAGCCCCTTGGTTTATAGTCAATAGAGCTGTGTCTTTATTAGTCAGGCTGAGTTGTTGTTTTGGCCTCTGCTACGTGAAAGACTTACAACAGGGAACCACCGAAGCGCATTCAAAAGCCGAGCGTGGGACTGTCAGGCCATTTTAACCTGCAGGATACAGTTTCATTCACACCTACTCGCATAAAAAACATTTGAAGTTATTAAATGCATGCTGGGCTTTTTTCCTCTCTAATTTCCATAATGCGAAACCTGCTTCTTGCAGAATATCGAATGTGTTATTAGTCAATAAATTATGTCTAAATAAAGGCTGAAAACTGCCTCCATGTGATCAGCTACTATTTCGCTGATTTGGAGTCAATAAATCAATGTTAATTTTGTGGTGATTCTTATTAAATCAGCCACCGGCTCATATTCTGAATCTCATATTCTGAGCGCCTTCATATGAACATCCTTGAGATATAGGTTTATGATAATTTGAATGTGAATTAAAACCTCACTTGGCAACATCACTCTAAGCGGGGAAAATAATCTTAGAGAAAAATGGTGACGTACAGTATATACTTAATTCTAAAATACTAAAACGTATTCGTAGTAGGCAGTTCTTAAAGGGACAGCTCACCCACAAATGAAAATGTCGTTCCAAACCTGTAAGACCTTCGTTCATCTTCAAAGGCTACTATGTTCAAGACCAAGAAAGGTTCATCACTGGTTCAACCACAATGCTGTGAAGCTATTAAAGTACTTTTTGTGTTTCGTTCTGTGTATCGTGTCTGACCTAAGCCTGCCTTTGGAAATGTGCTTCAGTCTCGCCCCTCTGATTCCGATTGCTCATCGCTTGATCTACGCTACGTTCTTTGGATTATTCTCGCTGTCTTTGCCTCGGATGTGTATGTTTACTATGTTGTTGATTCTGCCTGTTTTACCGATGAAGATCCTGCCAGAAATTCTTCACTGTGTGTTTTAATAAATGTCTGCGAATGAATCCACACGTCTCCTTGCTTTCGTGACACATGCAAACTATCAATAATACTAAAAAACATGGACATCCCTTATTTGAGTCTTGTTTTCAAAACGTCCACAAATATTCACACAAGACATGCAGACACTGGAAAAGATGTAGGCCTCAGTTGTCAGTAAAGATTTGTGAGCAACAGCGAAAAATGTCCAAGGTATTTCAGTTTAAAAAACAATGTGTACTATTTAAACAGTCTGTACGATGTTCGTACACCGTCTCATACCAGACTCATACACATTTGAACTAGTGTGTAGAACTTATTTGAAAACCAGCTAAACAAGCTAAGAAATACCAGAAAAAAAGTGCATGCGTTAATTATTACTTTCAGGTTTGATGTGAAAACAGGTACTGTATGTGCACAAGAAACATGTGTGAGCAATAACGGGGAAGGGGGGAACAATTTTGTGTAAACTGCTAATAACCTATACCTAATAGAACAATATATTGCTGTGTTAGGCATAATTGATGCATTTAAGCTCAATCAATGCAGTCAAATGTGCTGAACACACACACATACTCACACAAAAGCAAAAGTTTCAATTGTTTCCTTGCACAAAGCTATCAAAAACTGCCTTCTGAATGTTGCGCAAAACTCATCCATACACTGTAAAAAAAACAAAAAAAAAACAGTAGCTGTGGTTGCCGGAAATCAGTCGAAAAAAAAAAAAATACGGTAACAAATACGGTTTTATGGTTTAAAGTTAAATTTACAGTTAAATACCGTTATTTCATTAACTGATATAATGTTAATATATCAACCTTTTATACTGTATGTAATGGAAATTTGTGTATTAACACTAGAGCGTGTGACATCACGTGCACTACCGCCGGTGGCGACGCGGTTGTCATGGCGACCGCCACAGCCCTACTCATCCAGACTAGTCAAGTCAAGTCACTTTTATTTATATATATATATTTATATATATATATTTTTATACATATATATTTATATATTCTCAGTTTTTATTCTACAGACAAATCCAGCCAACATGCAGGTTTGGAATGGCATGAAATTAAATAAATAATAACAGAAACTGATTTTTCTCTTGAGCTAATTCTTTGATGTTAATGATGACATATGAAAAAAAAAAAAAACAAGCGTGCAACAAAACCGGCGAGTGTCTACGCGCATTAACGACTGCTTCTTGTGTTTGTGCATATTTGTGTCTGTGCAGAAGTAATGACAGTACTGATCGGAATTTAAAAGACCCCCTGTTGTTCTTCTTTGAGTTAAAAGCGTCACACCACAGCGCTTTCGCCTTTGAGAAACATCCAGCCTATAGGTGCTTCACACGAGTACAGACCACGCTGTCTCTCCTCCAAACATCTGCTTTTGTTTCATCACTCGATATTTATGGCATACTTGACAGCCGAAGTTATCCGACCAGTGAAAGTGAGGAATGTTATCAAGAGTGTGGGAGTCAAGTGTAAATGCAGGTATGGAAGTAGAACTGCGTGTCCTTTGCTTTTTGCAGCTCTTGTAGTCTCTGGCCTGCTTCTCTTTCTACACATTTTATCCTACAGAAGCAGTACGTCCAAAGGGCACAAACAAAGGCAGAAATGCTTTCATGGGAATGCGACGACAACAAATGCACTCTGATAAACACTGGTCTGCATCCCTGTCATCAACAACAGGCTCAAATTGCCTCAGTGAAAACAACAAATTCAAGTACAATATGTCAGGTGCAACTCCAAAGTCACGTGGCACCCCAAACCGTCAGAGTAATAACTGACTCTAATCATGCCGTTTTCTTGTCTGAATAACATTTTAGTAGGTTTTAGTCCTGTAAATCATGCTAAGAAATGTTGTTGGACAGCCAACTGCATTTTTTCTTTCTTTAAATAAATATATGGATCCAAATATAGATACTATAATACTTCAAAGATTTAGAGTAATTAGCCACAACTTTCTCGGACAGCTGAACGTGGCATTGAATTTCTAAACACGGCAGCTTTAAAGGATCCAGAAATATGACGGACGTAAATTAGGCGCCAGAAATATGACCATAAATATCAATTAGGCAATAGCCGTGAAAACTAACTGAAGTACATAATCCTCTGATGCATGAAGACGCCCATGAGCGTCGAGTGAAAACTCCTCCTTACTGAAGTCTGTCTCTATAAATCTCGAGGATCAAAGACACTCTCTGTGATAGAGGCAGAAATTTTTACTCTCGCTAATGGGTTAGAAACAGAACTGCAACCATCTCCAAAACTACAATCGTCCATTCGCGTGCCAAGTCATGTGCCAAGTAATGATTTCCTGCGCAAACAGAAACATTTGAGCGTTTGCGGTAATGAAAAATGGAGGAAAAAATAAATAAAATTGATAAAAAAAAAAAAAAGACACCAATAAACATTGCGTAACTTGAGAGGTCAAATAAAAAATTATTTAGTATTACTTAATATTATTAATATTGAGTTGTTGTATTTATTTTATATGGAGATTTGCATTTCTTTTCAACTTATTAATTTCAAATTAGTTTCAAACATATTTGTGATCTTTCAGTATTTTTAACATTAAATAAACGTAGCATTTAGATTGGATTTATCCCACTGCATTGTTTTAAAAAGTTCACATTTTCCAACCCTATAAATATATTAATTTAAAAGGTTTATTTGAATGTCCATCCATCCATCTTCTACCGCTTATCCGGGACCGGGTCGCGGGGGCAGCAGTCTAAGCAGGGACACCCAGACTTC
>JAUCMU010000143.1:13296447-13315846 GCA_032275025.1 Enteromius treurensis
GAACTATTGTTAAAATGTTAATAATAGGGCTTAGATCTATTTCCCAAAAACTACAAACGTTTCAACTGAGTCTAAAAGTCAGACTATTTACCAATACTGACATCACAGCAAGATACCTGGGTTCTTTGACAAAAGGTTTGTCCGTTTTTTCCACCTCAAAGTTTGGACGGTTTACTCCAGCCTCTAGCCATTGCCCTACCGCTATGGTAAAGGTAGAGGCCGGCATTGGCATTGTCACATAATAATCCCACTGCAGAAAACCTGAGCGGAGTAAAGAAAAGACTTCAGCATTTTCCATCATAAAATCAGCGCATTAAATTACACCTCTGTGACTCTGAAGTGCTGAGTAAGGGTTTTAACAGTACCTGTCTCCTCGGGCTTAGGAAAGGCTTGACTTTCACCGCTCATTAGAACAGTGCAATCACACGGAGCTCTCACACGCGCTTGCCACGTTGACATGGCAACAGGTGGCTCCTGGCAGGGGAAGAGGGCTCTGTTGTTGATAGGCGAGCCCATGGTATATACACAGCATCTAAAAGATGAAAATGTGGCATATGGATATCCCGGATATGGTTGTGTGTGTGTGTAGAACTGGTTGAAAATGTGGACTCTTGGTCGCGATATTGATTTGAATTTTAAAAATATGAATTATTACAATATATACTGAAAAATAACGTAATACCATGATTATATTTAGAGTTGAATGTGATGATAAAACGGTGGCGCTGAGAGGCAAGAAAACACTTTTTAATAAGTTGTCTTCGGGCTGCCGGCCATTCAAGACGATATTTTTAATATTTAGGAAAAAATGCAGTTTGAATTAGTCTGACGATTTCTTCTTTGTATTAACCTTAACTATTTAAAGCGACAGTTTCTCAAGTCAACATCCTTATTATTTATATTTTATAGCCTACACGGACCTATATATCTCGAATCATAACAGAATGTCGATTTAGCCAACTTTATGAGAAGTCTATTAAGTTGTCTTCGCGAGTTGCTGTCAGACAGTCCGATTCATAGATATACACGTGTCTATGGTCCGACGCACAAACGATTCTTGCATATGGTTCTTTTTAGTCCGATTTATGAACAAAAGACTCTCTCCCAGTAATGAACCACTTGAGTCATTACCGTTTGGTACAGTTAAAACGTAAATACTGTGTGTTTACATAAACACATGTAGAAGCCAAGAAGGCTTTTTTATTTCTATTATTAAAAAAAAATCTAAAAGACTTCTGTCCAAATTTATTTGAGTTACATCAAACTTGAGACTCTACACTGCACAGTTTAGCTCCAACCCTAATAAAACTCACCTACCTGTGATTTTCCAATGATCTGTAAAACTCTGATTTACATGCTCAGCTGTGTTTGATTGGGGTTAAAGCTAAACTCTGCAGTGCATTGGACCTCCAGGGTAAGATTTGAGAAACCCTGCTCTAGGAATTGTATGAAAATAATCTAACCCTAGTTGTGGGTACATGTAAATATCTACACATGGTTGGTACCTGCCATCCTGGTTTTTTGTCCACCTCACAGAACCACCTGTGGGCTTAGTTTCATACCATATTTTGACAGCACGTGGGAAATCATGTGGGGAACAAACCCCTTCCTTCCTGATCTGAAGACTCCACCTGTCTGTGCGGAACCGTAGAGGCTGGGCATTATGAACAGCAGGGGAATGGCTGCACTGGACATATAGCTCATGCTGCAGTCTCCAGCAGTCGGAAGACATAGAGACCAGCCTTTGTACCAGACTGGAGCACAGATGATCCGTATTTGCATTTTTTTGGTCTGCGTCAAGTTTCTTTAAATCAGGCACTGTAGTTACATCCAACTCTTCCACTCTTGACACTGCCAGGTCACAGCAATCCAGCACCAAGGTGAATTCTTCACTCTCATCACCCCACAAGACACTACTGACATCATTTCCTCCACTCAAACGTGATGGTTCCTCAGGGGGTATCACCTTATTTGGCTCAGGTGTGATGGGTTTACTTACGTCATGTTTAGATGACACCCGAGACATGTTTTGCACTGGTGTGTTTGATATAGATCCCGGTTCACCTTGTTTGTTAGAAAACACACCGGGCTCCAGAAACAGAACAATGCTGCCACCAATGACCTTCCTTTGGAAGTGAACAGTCAGGTCAAGAACATAGTGTCGGACGAGCATATGGTTGGTGTTAGCCCGCAGGGGCAGGTCATCTTTATTAGAATCCAGACCCAGATCGCGGTTATTTTCCATATCTTATGGGAATAATCTTTAGGCAGGAACAGATCTTTAAAACCAGACTGGAATATCATTAGGAGTAATGTAAACGGAATGCTATTATAATTCCGTCTCTCAAAAAAATCCTCTCGTTATTGAGTCAGCATCTGGTCCTGAGGAATTTAATAGCCTGTAATTATAAATGTTAAAGAAAATATTACTTCAATGAACCTATGTAAGGTAACCACTCAATCACAGCATTAATCTGTAATTACAATACTTGAGATAGTCCTCTTACATAACATAGATGTCCTCAGGCCATCAAACATTCTATTATTGAGTTCCATCCTAAATAGCCTAATTATACAAGTAATTTGCATGAACTTTGAAGCAGGGTGACATGCTAAACTATTTTGAACAAGATTTTGATGTTATTATAATGTATGCATTTTTATATAACTTATTAACTGGAATGTTAAATTGCATTGAACATTTGCACTTTTAAAAAGTCTTGCCACAGGACTATTTCAAGGAATAGCTCAGCGATAATAAAAAAAAACTGTCAACATTTACTCGCTTTCATGTTGTTCCAAAATTTTTTGGCTTTTTTTTTTTCTTTTTGTAAAAAACATTTTAGGACATTTGAAAAAATTACATGGAAATTGGAGTATACGTCTTTGTGAACTATCCTTGTAAATATATACATGTTTAACTTCAAACAAACTTTCCCTATGTCAATACATAATAAAATCTATAGTCGAAACATTGGCATAGTTAAAATCGTGTTAATGTTTAAAAACAAAAGTTAAAAAAAGGTCTATCCTATTTTTTAACTGCCCAAATAAATGTTTTACTAATGAGAATATTTATTTCTATAGTGTTGTCTAAGGATAGGCTACACTCTTTGAAGTGTACATTTGATTTCTCTTCCGTGCCAAGGGGAAATTTAATAAGAGGTGCTTGAAGTGACAATTTATAACCAGAGACCCATAATCAGGTGTTAAATCACTCACACATAGACACACCATAAATAACCCTTAAGTTAAATACTACTTTCTGGGTGATGACTAGGCATAGGCAGTCCACTCATATTCATTCTGTCTTCATATCATTAGTTCTCAATATTGGAGTCACCCAGCACTGCACGCTTTGGATATCCTCCCCAGATCTGTTCAGTTTATGGTCTTATGGTACTGTCTGAAATTTCCTATAGGTTATTATCTCTGATTGATTTATGAGTAGTATATACTCTGTAGTTAACATTACTTGAAGAGACTTTCATGTTTCTTATATTAAAAGTATGTGTTGTGCTTGATTGCAGTCTGAATTGAAACTTCAGAAAGAGTTATGAATAGCTGATTCTTTTAGTCATCACATTATAGTGACACCATGGTAGATGTAGTATGTATGTCCAGTTAACATTCACACTCCAGGCCGTCGCTAGCAGGAAGAAAGGTGGTGAAAATATAGGGACCCAAGCTATTTTAGTGCAACCAAACATATGCATTAATTAATGTTAATCACATATGCCGTTTTAAAGGTATAACTTTGTGTAGTCTAATAAATATTTTAACATATTTCAGAGAGGGAACACCTAGGAATTAGCCTACAAATTGACGTCACGATGAAACGGCTCTTTAACCTTGTTAGCAATAACTACTTAATAATAGACGTTTCAAGAACCGAATTTGTGGGGAAACGTCCAAACTGTGCAAAGTTCAGGCACAGAGCTAAAAACCAAGTTACTTCCACAGATGACGTGCATTTAAAGCGCGTGAGATGCGACGCGGACGTCAAACAGGGGTTCAAAACTTATCAAACAAATCAGCTTTAATGAAGCCACCTCAGTTATTGAAGTGAGATTCCAGGTTTCCTTTCCAGACTCTTATGACTTGCTTACAGTAGAACATGCAAATGCCAGTTAACTGCACCACAGCAACATTAAGCTAAAAGTCATTTTATATACACCGAGAGTTGTTTCACGAACCTGTTCCTCCCTGTGACAGCACTACAACGCTTGAAAAGCCGCTGAAACGCCGTCGCGTTCGATATACGTCATCGTGCAGCGACAGGAAGCAGAGCTGGATCTAATAAGGATCTACCTGTGCTCTGGATGAATCAGAAATGCCTCTGGATTAGCTATATATTAACGCAAAAATAGATAAAAATATCGCTTTTTAAGCCAAAATAAGATTTCTAAACACAATACGGGACAACGGGTATACGATTGTAGCTTTTATTAGGAAATGCGCTCAAGTTCCATTGACAAAAATATTTATATATTTGTATTTATTTATTTGCTTCTTAAACAGAAATAGAACAAGCTGAATTTGCAATGACCTACACATTTAATAAAACCAACATACCGTTCTTACAGCTTTCAGAGCAGTGACTTGTAACAGATTTAATGAAGCACTAGAAACAGACCCAACATCAGCTTATGTGAAAAAATAAATAAATAAAAATAATAAATTTGTCAATTTCCAGTTATTTAAGGAACAGCCGTACTAAGGCAAAAGTAAACATTTGATGCACTCTTACTTTTAACTGGTGCTGTTCTTTTATCTCTGTAAACCTGATTTGCTTTTATTCTGATCTGGTCTGGTCACATTTTAATATTGGAATATGCATCTAAGAGCTAAATATTCTCTATAAATAAAATAGAACTATATATACAAAACTGTATTTTGTAATCTCTACAATTACAATATACATGGAACAGGACAAAGAAACTGAAAATATGTAAACATACATAATACCATTAACTGTCCGTTTGTCACTTTTAACACTTTCAGTGTCCGTGAAATATGATCGTTTTTTTAATGAAGCAGTTTAAGGTTGTAGATTTCTTCCTCACATGTAACATGTCTGCAAGTTGTATTGTATTAGTTCAAAATACAATATGTTGTAACACACTAAGGAAGATTCGAACCCTATCCAGAAAACAAGTTTAAAAAAAAAAGAAAGAAAAAGAAAGTGACTGGCTGAGGTTTTTGTTCTAAAAAAAATTAAAAAAAAATAAGGAAATATAGTTCTACATCCCTTAAAATCTATTCGTTATATACAGCAATAATGAATAAACAATCTATGACATTTTCAGGGGGTTTCAACAATGTGCATGAATCTCTGCTCAAGTCATCTAATTATCAGCTGACGGAGCTCTTGTTTCCTGGCACACTGCAACATCCGTCCCTTGATATCCTCTAGAGAAGTTCTCTTGACATCATGAATTTTCATCTTGTGTTCGACGGAGGCTGTGCCGCTTGAAGGAATCTCTGTAACAAACACAAGAGGGAACAGGAGCTTAATGCAATGTTAGAAACAGCTCCACAGAAAGACTGTTTCAATGTTTGGTATCGTGCAACTCTCAAATATCCAATCAAGTATACAGGAGCAAATACAACAATGTCTGGATGAACAGATAAGTGAAGTCAGTTCTGTTCTCTATGATTAAATTATAGTATATATTATTATATTTTGTGTATTTTATATACAATTATGTATGTATTTGTGTTATTATATTTATGTATTTCTTGCATATTATCCTGACATCATTTTTTTATATTATATTATTTTCAGCTCTTTGAACGTTCTATTAATAATCCTGAAAATGTATATTTTCCTCAAAATATTAAGCAGCATAACAAATGTTTCTCGAGGCTCATATCAGCATATTTGTGAATAATCCCGTGACACTGCAGACTGAAGTAATTGCTGCTGAAAACAAAATCAGCTTTGCCATGACATGAATGAATAATCCACCAGACATCTGCCTCACGTCAGATTCTGTGGCAACAACTAGTTTACATTCACCCTTGCACTGAACCTTACATTCAACCTTATTTTAAAATTTGACATTTATAACCTTTATTAAAATAATATTTATCACTCCAAACATGACCAACCACTGTATTCTACTGCTGTGTGAGACCAGAAAATATTTTCCAAAATAAAAGATAATGATAGCATCCTCAGTTTTGGCTGAACTATTGCTTTAGCAGCGATTATGGAAATACTACCGAACACGAGAGAGAATTTCCAGCACTCACTGATTGCAGAGTCAAAGATCAAGTGTGGCACTAGAGAGTGTACCTATTCTCGATGCGAGGTTTGATGATGGGCTTGTAGAGCTCAGGGATCTTTCTCTCCAGCATGGGCCTCAGGTTCTCTCGCAGTTTGTTGTAGTTTTTCTTCATCTCCTGCTGGTACTCCTTCTGATCCGGAGTAATGAGTTGCTTGTTTTTCTCTACAGCTTCTCCACACCTGCAGGTACGCAATCACAATAGCATTAGCAACACAAGAAGCTCGGCGGAGCACCGGCTTTGAATAATTCGAGCAATTATCTGCATTTGGACAGAACTAGTCAAATGAGTTTGATAAGCGCACTCAACAGTTAGTTTTATTCCCCAGAAGAACCCGTACAAAGGCAAAAAGCCACAAAGGGAGCATTGAGGAACTGGATCTTTTTCCTAAATGAATTTTGAGTCGTTCTAGATCTTTCAAAATATGCCTTTTGAGAATTAGTAGGCTATAACGTCTTGGCATAAATAACGGTCACTTGGCTAGAGACGGATTGTGCCAGCCTGGATGGATTATGGAGAAAAATAAACATATTTTAAACTACAGTAAATATTTGTCTGCACGCTGGCAGCAATCAAGGCCCAGAATCCAGCATGAACTATTCCGTCTGTAAAAAGCAATATGTTATATTTCCACACAAGTTGTATACATCCTGGGAAAAATCCCTGTATTCAAAAACTTAATTTGTTTCGAGTCTTGGTTTAAACATTATGATGATTATGCAGCTGGGTGACATTAAGAAGGGTTTTCTCCGCTTGCCGAAAAGCCCCTCGGGTGTCTTACATCCAAGTATTTCAGCAAACTTTCAAATACAGAACTTTAAACAAACCAATCACTATAAAATAAAGATACTTCTATATCGCCTTTGATCCTCTGATGGAAAACTTGCTTCATTCGATCACACGCCACCGAAAAGATTGCGCCGATATCTCTTTTTCCACTGGAAGCGGCCACTCACCGGAGGATGAACTCTTTGAAACACAAACGCAGTTTGTTGTGATGACGGAAGAGCTTGGGGTCTGCTGGGATTTCATTCAAGAAGACCTGGGCCACCTCCAACGGACCCTGCGGAGACACACAGAGTGAGAAAAGGAAAGAAAAGGCCTCCCCTCTCTCCCACAGCGTTAGCGGAGAAAATGAATGCTTCATCCATTGGAGGCCACAAGGTAAAGTCAACACATAAGGGAAAGATCATGAATAAGTCTTTGTGTGAGTGATGTCACCGTGGAGCCAGGAGCAGAGGCACTGCAGCGCTCTTTGTATGTAGTTTCTCCAAAAGGGCATTTATCACGTAACCGCAGCCGTAGCCACAGGATTTGGATACGTTTTAAACTTGATTAGTGCTCTAAACGGTCACTCTGGAGCTTCAGACTTTACTATAAATATAGAGACGCTGGGAGCATCCGCATGAATCCCTACAACCCTAAGATTTACTTTACTCTTCCATACTGTCCTTACACTAACTACAGTAT
Organism: Enteromius treurensis; assembly: GCA_032275025.1. NCBI lineage: Eukaryota > Metazoa > Chordata > Actinopteri > Cypriniformes > Cyprinidae > Enteromius > Enteromius treurensis. The sequence continues at coordinate 13,304,209 of JAUCMU010000143.1, forward strand.
TAGAAAACCACACCGGAGATGTGCAGCAGAACAGGCATGGAGGGAGACTGGGTGGCTTGGTAAGTGACGGAGCCAGTGTTTATGTTAAGGGATCAAAGATTGGTTGGTTAGCATGGGTCTGTTAGCCCCTGCTGGTAGATGTGGCAACTACAGTACATCATATAGACCACAAAAACCTTCTTTCCCCTCTGATGGGTTTTCAAAATGAGCAAACAACTACAGATAAAGATAAAGAAACAATGTATAAATTAAAATAAGTGAATAAATAAAGAAAAATACATAATATATATTTCTCACCTATTTATAATTGTCACAGTGCCCAAAAAATGATACACTACCATTAAGTTTAAGGTTTAAATGTTTAAACTTATAATACAGTAAACAAAGCCTAAATTTTAGCAGCTATTATTCCAACCTTTGGAAATATGTCTTAATATGTTGATTTGCTGCTCAATAAATATGTCTTATTATATTATCAATGTTCAGTGCTTAGTATTTTTGTGAATACTGTGAACAAAGTTCAAAACAACAGCATTTATTTGAAAAAGAAATCTTTCTTAACGTGATCCATGTCGTTGATAATTTGGAATAAAGGAATAGTCGTCATTTAGTGACCCTCAAGTAGTTCCAAATCTGGATGAATTTCTTTGTTCTGCCGAACACAAAGGAAGGTGTTTGTGCCCAGGCTGTTTAGGTCACCATAGTAGGAAAAAAACTACTATGGAAGTCAGTGGTGACCCAAAACCGGCTGGTTACAAATATCTTCCACTTACAGGTTTGGAACTACTTGAGGGTGAGTACATGATGATAATTTTTGGGTGAACTATTCCTTTATTTTGCTATTTTATTAATAAAAAAAATAAAAATAAAAAAAGAAAGATTAAATGTAAATTATTTTTTATTGTACAAAACAAAAACAAAATCATGTACTTAATTAAGTTATTTTATATTTAACCCTTTAACCATTTACTTGTTAATTTAGGAGGGCTCTTAAAAATTTGAAATAGATGTGAAAGTCTAAGTTGCAAATAGCTGCTGGCGAAGGGTGTGAGTGTGCATTAAGCTTCAGACCTGATTGACGGTGGCTGTGACAGATCCCTGCAGAACCATCTGCAGCATCACAGCATCTGGCTTCTCTCTGTGCGTGGCTTCAGCCAGCTCTCTAGTCTTCTTCTGCATGTCCTCAATGGCCACCTCGATGGGCGTGAGGTCAAACTGAAAACAGGCGATTGAGCAAGTAGTTATTTAGATGCTTTTATCAAACTACCACTGCAGATGAAGCAGACTGTTTCCTCTGGATTGTCATTACCTCCTCCTTCTGAATGACGTTGATCCGTGTCTTGATGTAGGGGAAGGCATGCATGGTGGTTAGGATGGTTTTCCGCTTGTATTGCTCGTTGAGTTCCCCTCGGGGCCGCCCACTCTTTGTGAACGGCGTAGTGTACATGAAGCGGCGAAGGTTGAAGTTCTTCTCAAAGTTGGTGAGGCGGTCTTTCATCTCATAGTCGTCAAAGTAAGGCTCCACAAAGGTAATCTGTATGTACGCCTGATGTGAAATATTAAAATCAGCACACTACCTTTAGAACACTTACTCTTCAAGCAAACATCAATCGCTGAGGGTAACTTTAGCATTTTTTGAGGCATTTGAGATTTTACCGTAGAGGCCTTTCAAGCTAATGAGGGGGTCGCACAGGTCAAATAGAAGAAAGCTTTTGATTGTAATTGTGTTTACATTGGCACGACACTTGATGAAAAGTACCTTGTTGGGATTCAGCTTCTTTCTGTCTACTGGTGTGGAATCTTTAATCATTTCCAAATGATCTCCAAAACACTGACTGTAAAAGTTCTGAAAATTAGAGGACAAATGCGTCACGTATAATTATCAGAGCATCAAAACCTCTAACTGAAACCTTAAGAAAAACCTATAAACTTTAAATTCATCTTCGTCTCAAATGCAGTTCAAAACTTCACAGGCTTCCAGAGAAATTTCACCTCGAGCCGGTGGGATATCTCCGGTAAATGGGTAATTCCTGGCTCTTTGTAGATAAATTCTTGCTCATCCAGGTCTCCAAATTTAGAGCCATAAAATCCCACGCGGAAGTAGGTTCCAAACATCCTCTTGTGACCCTGAAAAAGTAAAAATAAACATTTAGTTAAAAGATAGTGCTTGCTACATAATGACGCATGACTTCAGGTTCAAATTAATACGAAAGTCATTTCGTATTTTATGTATGTTTTTAAACTATTTTGGATCTACCGACTTCATAGAGTAAAAACTATTTTTTGAAGTTGTAAACGAAGTTCATTAGAGTATTTCAGTCTTTCTGTTATGTTTAACCCAAAGTGTTAGCAGCTACCATTTTTTTCAGTACACTACCTTATTTTCTTGTGGTGTGGCGAACAACTTGTTAAAATGACATACTGTCTCAATTAACGCTCCTCAATCAGTGCTCATAAAACGTAATGTATAACAGCCATTTAAAAAATAGCAAAATGCAGTTTAAAATCATTTTATATGAAGTAAAGCATGTCACAGCACATTAACTTCCCTATTTCTGTCCAGCTGCCCACACACATATAGATCATGATCGCACTAGACAGCCTCTTCCTGCCTGGCAAAGTCATGTAGGAGGACATGTCATTTGTATGCTTTACCTTTTGAATGATGTTCTCAAAAGCCCTTTGGAGCTTGTCATGTGTGGAAGCGAGCTTCCGGAAATCTCTGTGGGCCTCAAGTATAGGCACGATTACCTTGTACACCTCATTAACTGCCTCAAACAACCCACCCTGGAAGTGAACAATGGTAAGAAGTAATGAACAGTAATACATTTTCTATTTTATATATATATTTATATATATTATGTATAGGTAAATTCCAACACATACATTATATATTTTGAAAATTTTTATCTGTATTTACATTTATATTCTTTTATTTTACATTATATATAAATATATTTTTCTTAAATACATACATAAATATCCACAGTATACACACATACTGTATAATATGTAAACAAAAACTATTTTGGATGCTATTAATCGTTTGACAGCACTATTATATATATATATATATATATATACATACATACATACACTCTATAGATACATAACATGTATTTTAATGCTTTTAAATAGATAAATAAATTAAATCAATAATGTTTGAACAATTATTATTAGTATACATATTAAATATAAAATGTTTACGATTAAATTCGATTTTTAAAATATTATATTATTCAATATTATAATAGTAATCATTATTATTTCTTGAAATCTTTAATTATTCTTATAATTAAACATATTCAAATATAATTAAATAAGCAGTATTATACTAAAGAAAAATGGGAAGTAGCATTAAAAAAGATGGGATGTTGCTATTTTGAATGTCCTTGGCGCTTTGCTCCACGGATAACTCACATTGCTGAATAGCTCAGCAGCCTGTTCCAGCAGCCCAACTAGGCCATTTTCCGTGAAGTAGCGTCCTGAGCAAACCCCGTCCTCGTCTGGAGACAATATGTCGTCTGAGACTGCAGACTCCTCCAGCACGTTAGGGGAGATGTTCTGGTGGGGGGAGACAATTATTTACCACAGTCGGACAAGGATCTCATTTCCACCGAACCGCGTGTGAGGGTTCGAAGAGCAGCCGAGACATAATTCACGCCTACTGTTGTTTTTCGGAAAGGGAGCAGATTCAAGCGTTTCCTAGCCATGATAATAACTCACTTGAAAGGTGACGCTGCCCACAGGCAAGTATTTGTGATCCTCCAGCATGCTGAGATATTCAGCCACCAGGGCCGCGGCATGAACTAGACACATGGCTGACTCTGTAAAGCACTTCCTGCCGTTGTGCTTCTCTGCCATGTTCTGGAGCCAGGTTAGACGTAGGTCTGGAGATGTCTGGTAGCCCTTTGCGATCCTGGAGCCAAAGCAAACCGTAGGTTAATGCTCAGAGGAAATAAATAAAATTGTGTTTCTAATATCAAAGCATATGTGGACTGGCACATTCGCTCAAGTTATTACACATGTGAGGCACACTGCAGGGCTCAAATGTGCCCCTCGGTTACCATGGTAAGTCCAAAAACAGTAGACAAACAGAAGAAGCCACAGTGAAAATGGGAAGCAGAGAAGAAAACCACAGGCCTGGGATCCAAAACGCAGATGAGGACTCCGTTTTAGCTACAGGAGAATATGTGTGTTACCTATACATGAGGTCCATGAGCATCTCAGGATCTTTCTGGTACTCCTTCATCTTGACTGTATCTGAGAGGATACTGTTTAGATTCCTCAAGAGCTCATCCACCTGGGGAGGTCATTCATTGAAACAGGGTAAGTATTCTTATTGACTGAACTACTGTAGATGTCTAATAGTCTGGCCAAAGTTTAACCTGTGAAGGCAGCTGTGTAGACTGCATTTCTGTGTCTTCCTCTGCGTACGCCAGGATTGTTCTGAAGGAGCGGCGCAGGTACTCCTCATGGATGTCTGAAGATTTCCCGACTAGTGAGGCTAAAGACATCGTCACCTGCATCTTGACTCTGGAGAAATTCTGCAAGGACAAAAAAAACAAGGTGTCAAGATTTTTCTGGTTTAGCTTCACCTGTTTTTCATTGACATTCAAAATGTAGAAAGATTCACTGGAGAATTTTAAATGTTTTTTGTTGTTGTTTTTGGACTAGGTTCAGAACATGTATTTGGGTCCCATGCAAGCAAGTGGACACTTTTTTGTCGTCTTGGTTCTAGAAGTATTTTTCCCATTTATTTGTTCCATGAAATCCAGATGAAAAGACGAAAGTAAAGGATTGTGTGCTTAACGGCTTTTAGAGAGGAAAGATTAGACTACGAAGGCTGACTTGATTACGCCATTTGAAGTGCTAAATGGGATCTAGTCTCAGCCTCAGACGTCACGCCCACGGAGCGTTGGCTAAACGTCTGATGCATATGGTACACTTAACTGGAAAACCTTCAGGAATGTCGAAGTCATCAAATGATTGGTTGAATTCTATCGGATTTCCGGGGGACGCGAGTGTTACGTTTATTTTCGGTCCACCGGGAAACAAAGCACAGACGTGTAATTACGGGGAAAAAAACTGTCGTGTTTACATGAGTGACAACAAGCATTTATTAAGATCAGTTAAACGTTGGATTCTCAAAAGTATGCGATCCAATTTTACTAGTTGTGCGTCCCCTCCTGTCTATTAAGGAAGATCAAGTGATGTTACAGTACCTAACTGAGAAGGGGATATCAGCCGCGTTTACTGGCAAACATGAAACAACAGACGCTGACATCAGCTGGCCGATTCAGTATTGTGTTCGATTCTCCAGAATTGCTCGTGGGTGTTAAAAAGTGGAGAGATATGCTTGAAACAGATGTTTACCGCAAGCGTTTTCTATCTGACTGACTGTAGCACACCGTTTTGTTGTTGTGGGGACATTTCCACGCCCCGAAACGTGACGGTGAATGAAACGAATTGTGATTGGTTGTTTGACATGTCGGTCTTTGACCAAAGAAAGCGGCTATGAATTCCAGACCTTCAGCCGTCAGACTGAAGGTCTGGCTACGCGAGACTAAACTAACGTTAACCAACACAACTTGTGATTTTAATAATGCACTAGTAAATGCTAAAGCAAGATTAATAAATACTGTAGAAGTTTTGTTGTTAACCAATATTGACTATTAAATCCTTATTGTAAAGTGTTACCAATTGGTCTTCTTGTGACTTAATGTTTTCATACTAGTAGTCCATTTTTAGTCTAATCAGAGTGCATAAAGTATTGGATTTTCACCACCACACGATAAAAAGAAACCATACCATATTGAAATGTAACTCAAATATTTAAGGACATGCATCAATATGCATGCTATACCTTTCCCGGAAGGGGCAGTGAGGCCGTTGAGGAGCTGGGAGAGGGTGAGGGGTTTGGTGGGTGAGCCGGGCGAGTCGCCCCCTGTCAGCTGACTGCTGCTCAGGATGTCTAACTTCCCAGCCTGCAACCTGAACTTCTCCAACTCTTTTGACAGCAGGTTAAACTGCTCACTCTGCGTCCGGCATTTTTCCTCCAGTTCTCTCACTTTAGCCTGAAAAGAAAAAAGAAAGCGAGAGGCTGGCATTAAAAACCACGTACAGACCATTTGGGCTGGTCTGTGATAAAAGCATTGACATTTAAAACTGGTAACAGCTTTATTAACATCTACACTTCACATTAACTAACCGATGAATGCTAATGAATAGAGCCTGCCAACTCTACCAACTGTGAATGTTGTAAACAACCTACAACACTACAAACAAATGCCTACATCTAAAAGGAGGTTTTTCCTACCAAAAATCGCATTGTGTTCTTAGTGCGAAGGAAACTTCTCAGCTTCAGACACCAACAGAATCAAACAAAGACAGGAGTCAATCTATGTTCAGCTGTTATTGTACATCAAATCTCTGTTTTGATCATGATGTTAGCGATGGGAAGTACTATTAAATGGAGAAAGGGTACTACACATGCCAAAATAACAGTAAAAGCTGATGATCATTTGACGAAACTCACATGTATACTTGTACATCAATACTATAAGCCACAGTAGAATATCACGTGAGTTTGCATTTTAACAAGTCAACACAAAATTGTAACTTGACCTGTTATACTTACAGTATGTCTTGTGTTACATGTTTATGAACAGTTACAAGTTCACAATAATGACTTAATATGGCTTTTTGGTAAAGGAAATTAAAGGAGGTTGGTGGAAGGACATGTTTGTTGTTGCTGATCTGATCTGCAAACGCACATTTCCATGAGGCGCTAATAGGATTTAGCACAAGGCAGCACCCATGCATCGCAACACAGGAGGAGCAGAAAGGATCAGGCAGAGAATGAGAAACTTTAATCGCTGAGTTAAGAGACCAAACGGACTCTTGCAGCACTTTCATTTTTACTTTTTATAAACTAGAGAGGCTGCCCTCAACTTTATTTAACTCCTGTGTTTAGCTTTTTCACTCTCAAAAAAATTTAATTAAAAATCCTCCCAAGAGCAAAGAGGAGACACTTTCAAACAAATAAAAATAAAGAACAATTATCAAACAAAATGAAGGCATTTTACTCTGTTTACTGAAGGTAGAGGTAATTCACTGACAACTTTGTAGTCTTTGTTTCTCATTAGAGAAATAGCTATTGGGATGGCAACATGCTGAAAGTAATACAACTGAAATCATAGTAACAAACTATTAATTTTTATATTTAAATATCATATTTTTTATATTTAAAGTTTTGATATTTATTTATTTTTTATTTACATTTATTTTAATGTATAGATTAATATAATTATTTGATTATTCTATAAATTAAGAAAAATTCTTCTAAATACTAATTAATAAAACAAATACAAGTAAATTAAGTTAATTAATTTAAATGAAATTAATAAAAATGTTTTTTGATAATGTTCATGATGTTATAACATTATCAAAAAATTTATAAAATAATAAAAGCGCAATAAAAAGCAGTTGTTTGGATTTAAAGACGAGCAAAATGTGACCTGCTTTGCTTTGAACATTTATAAAACACAAATAACTTTTGTCGGGTACGTATAAGATGACTATGAAGACTGATGGTTTGTACTAAAAAGTTTCAATAATTTGATCTATGGCGATATAGATCAAAGATATTGATCAAATGTTTACAGATCAATCATGGATGAGCGGTACAATAATTGACAGGACAGCTAAACGAGGTGACAGGAACGACCCCCAATGAATCACACGGGGAGGAGAGGCAGAACTTTGAGGAGAAGTAACTCGAAAATACCTGCATGCTGTCCAAGTGATTCTGTATATGCAAAAAAAAAGACCAATAACATAGTGACAAGAGATGTAAGGAACCAAACAAATTACAGTTGCACACATGAGCATTTTTTCAAAAGTCACAGATACCCAACATGAGTACCCCCCCAACACCACTATTTTCCCTTAATGAATGAAAGGATGAAAGCAGAATATGGTCAATAAATCGTAAAATAGCTGTCCATTGGTTTAAAACGCTCGACAATGAAGCTGGTCAGCAAGGATATTTACACAAGAACTTTTATTTATTTATTTATTTATTAAACTCAAAATGGTGTAAGCTAAGATGTGACTCATATGGTAGCCAGATTTTTGGCTAATATGAGAAAATATATTATGACACATGTGGAATGTGCTGTACTATCACAGTAAGCCAAGATATGATTTAAAATGCATGCTTATATGCGCTGACATCCACGAGTAGACATTGTTACTCACCTCTAACAGATGGACCGCACCTTCATGTTCCTTCTTAGCCTCAACCTGAGCCTACAAACAACACAGAAAATATGGCATTAATACCAAGTCGGTCATGTTGTGTATTAGCGTTCTATTCTCAAGTTTGGTTGAATAGGTTTTAGGTAACAAGGACTGCAGGGTCATTCATTGTGATTCTCAGCAGCTGTGGAAAACAGCATTCAGTTCCACATGAATAGAGGAACATCTGTTTGAGTGTCAGCCTCTGCAGCATCGCAACATGAGGGAACAGAAATATTCATGGAGATTCACCTTCAGAACAACAAAACTGAGTTCTGTGTCTTGACTTCTTCTGATAAGTGTGTGTGTGTGTCATTCTTCTGTTTATTCTCTTCTGTAATGACTGTGCTCCATTCAATAAAGACAGACAATAACTCAAATGTTTCAGCGGGTGACAGTGTTCATGCGTTCTGGAGAAAATGTCAGATTTGATCACCTGCTCTGCCGTTTCATTAGAGAGTAATTTACTCAGAGTGGTGAGACAGCGGCATTTTTCTCCTTGTTCAAACGAGAAATGAGAAGAACATTGCAGAGGGTTACCTAAAATTGTTGAAACAGTTTTTCATTAAACATCTCTCTTCATTAAGAGCACGTTGACATCTAGATTTTATTATTGGGAGTTTCTTCAATTTCAAGCTTTTTTTAAATTCTTTTTTTTATTATATATGAAAGTCACATTAAAACTATCTTAGACACTTTTACTATGCCTTCATCAATAATCTTTCAAAATTACCTCATAGGTCAAGATTTTGTATTGTCCTAAAGCTATATTTCTATCTTAAATTATGAAAATTGATCAAAAAAATAATAATAATAATTAGATTTTTAATATATAATTTAAACTTAGAGTGAAATTTCAAATGTTTAAAAAAAATTTTTTTATACTGTTCCACACAATCAACAACCCCAATAAGGTGATGTCGAATGATGCAAAAAGTTGGAAAATATAATTAAATTGTATTTAGCATACATACAGTATGATGCTAGGACATTTTAATAGTTATGTTAATGCAAATAAAAAAATAATTAAGTAAAATAAATTAAAACTCACAAAACCCTTAGTTCATAATTAATAGGTAATTAATCACCTAGACCAGCTTGTACCAACCTGAAACCATGTAAAACTTTCTATCAACAGAATCTTGTTTGGTAAATGGACCAAAAGTATAAAGCAAGGTCTTCTAGACTCTGGCCTGTGCAGGAGCTCCATCTTAAGGTTTGGTGTGGCTGGAAACTCTGATCTCTCACCTTCTGCAGAAGGTCAATCTCCTGCTGCTTGGCACTGAGGACGGCCAAGGCTTGTTCATGCTCTAATTCTAGCTGCTGCCTCCTCTCTGCAGCCTCTCGCATATGCTGTGAAAGAGACAAGAGAGAGCAAGAGGTGAGAGGAAACTCAGCAAGTGATGAACACAGATAGAATGAGAGCAACCATCAATCAGGGATAGTTCATCCAAAATAGAAAAATCAGTTGTCATTTACTCACTCTCATGATCACTTACTTTCTTGAGAGGAACACAAGAGGAGCTGCTGTTTTCCATGCAATTAAAGCAGATAAGGGTTAAGGGGCCGCGGTGGTAACTATTGACTTTCATTGTAAAACAGCAGCTTGGACACAGTGTTAAATAACTACTTTTGTGTCTCACGCAAGAAAGTCAAAGTATGGGTTTGGAACAGGGTGAGTAAGTGATAACATGTTTGTTTTTAGGTGAAATAATTCCTTAAAAATCTTTTTAGGTCACACCGGAACCCTTTTAGCTGTGGTTAAAGTCCCTGCACTGATCTATAGACCCTCTTTTTATATCAGCTTATAAAAGATCATCAGTCTTCAGAAGCACAAGAGACAAAAATCCCTTCTAATCCTCAAATATCTGATGTAAACCCTTAGATTTCTTTCTTTCTTACCTGACCAAATTGACTTAGAACTAGGCGCCGTTCACACAGAACGAATTGCACTGCACTGCTTTTTCTTTGTTTTTCTGTAATGTAAACAAGCAATTGACCACTGCTCTGATGTATTGTCTAGCAAATGATGCAGCCATTTAAAACCTAAAAGAATGAGACTTTTTTTTTTTTTTAAATTTGTCTCTAGATGTTGTGTTTTTGTAGTCCTCTGCCCCCATCTCACATATTTAAAAGTAAAAGCATTCTGTGTGAACGGCCCCTTGCTTTGTTGACACCTTCAGAATAGGGACACTCATTAGTCCTCTAATTTTATAGTTTTTTTTAAAGGTACAGTACATGCAAAATGATTTCATATAGTAATTCGAAAACCCACATGCTGATTCTTTAAATCAGGATAGCACTGTTTTTACAAGGAATCAAATCGAGGCTGTAAGGGATAGTGCATTATTTATTGGAGTAGACAAAAACTCCACAGAACAGTTTTTAAAGTTGTGAGTTTTAAAAACGATTACCTTTATACAGTATTTATACAGTCTTTGTAAAGGCTGTAAGTCTGTCCCTCACAGCCTTGTGTTGAATTTAATATTTCGTTATTGCATGACTTAAGGAGGCTTGGGATATAGACATAGTCGCTACAAAACTGTTGTTGCATGGTTCTGAGCTGCACTTTAGTAATTTTTCCCTGGAAATATAACAGCATATCGTGTCGAAATGACATGAAAGTGAGTAAATAATGACAGAATCTTCATTTTTGGGTGAACTATCCCTTTATGCACTGAAAACAACAGCAAAATGTTGTTGTAAATCAAGTTTGTGTCATTTGCTTCACCCCTTCAGGTAAAGCAAAAACTGAAGTGAAGCATCATGTCATTCAGCCAGACTAAGCACAGCCACGGAGCTTTGCATGATCAATAAAGGGCTTAAGGGTCACGGCTTTGTACACGAAAGGGTGTGTGCAACCAACACAGCATGTTCAATCAGCGCCGATTACTGCCCAACAACATCCCCAGAAGCTCGTCTGACCTGTTAAAAGTCAACAGTGATCATTTTCTTTCCATTTGTGATAGGTGAGGTTACAGGGGATAAAGGGAAAGGAGGGATTTTCCATGCTGCTATGAAAGAGGAGTGCAGGGAAGAGGAAGGTTAGAATAATCTAACCTTCAGAGGACAAATAAACTGCACTGTGTGTGTGTGAAATATGTTATAGTTATCTGATCTACGTGTACCTATGTATTTATCAGTACTTACAAGTACTTATTTATTAAATAGCGTAATCATTTATATCATATTTTAGCATTTATTTAATTTATTTATTCCGTCAGTTTGGTTATTCATTTATCTGTGACCATTTTTTTTTTTTTTAATGATTAATTGCCGTTATATAATATATATATATATATATATATATATATATATATAAAAATAAACAAACAAA
>JAUCMU010000143.1:13328509-13341826 GCA_032275025.1 Enteromius treurensis
GGACGTTTGGTATTTGCCAGAGAACACCAAGATTGGCAAATTCGCCACTGGCGCCCTGTGCTCTTCACAGATGAAAGCAGGTCCACATTGAGCACATGTGAGAGAGTCTGGAGACACCGTGGAGAACGTTCGGCTGCCTGCAACATCCTCCAGCATGACTGTTTTGGCAGTGGGTCAGTAATTGTGTGGGGTGTCATTTATTTGGAGGGCCGCACAGCCCCCCATATGCTCGCCTGGTGGAGGTTGCCTGACTACCATTAGGTACCGAGATGAGATCCTCAGACCCCTTGAGAGACCAAATGCTGGTGCGGTTGGCCTTGATAGGGTTCCTCCTAATGCAAGACAGTGCTAGACCTGATGTGGCTGGAGTGTGTCAGCAGTTCCTGCAAGACGGAAGCATTGATGCTATGGACTGGCCCGCCTGTTCCCCAGACCTGAATCCAATTGAGCACATCTGGGACGTCATGTCTCGCTCTATCCACCAACACCACGTTGCACCACAGACTGTCCAGGAATTGGTGGATGCTTTAGTCCAGGTCTAGGAGGAGATCCCTCAGGAGAACATCCACCACCTCATCAGGAGCAAGCCCAGGCGTTGTAGGGAGGTCATACAGGCACGTGGAGGCTGTCCTTACTTGTTTTAAGGACATCACATCAAAGTTGGATCAGCCTGTAGTGTGTTTTCCACTTCACTTTTGAGTGTGACTCTAAATCCTGATCTTATTAGTTATTTATTCCTGTGATGGCAAAGCTGAATTTTCAGTAATCATTACAGTTGGAAATAGTTGTGCTGCTTAATATTTTTGTGGACATTATACAGGTAATTAGTCACTTTTTCCATCATTTTATGGCATCATTGCTGTTTAAAAGCATGCATTTTATTTAAAAAATAAATAAATAAATCTTGAATATTTGAACAGCACAAAGGCACACAATCTGTACAGTCACTCACTGAATATCCAATGAGAGTCTCCATATTCCCAGTCTGGTTCTGTTTCTGCTGGCAGCTGATATGGTAAAAGGTGAACAGTAAGTGATGTTTCTCAGTTAAACGGGCTGGAAGATGGATCTTTATCTCATCATAGAAATCAGGAGACCTGTGGAAGAGACGGAAAGATCTGTCCACCCACTGTTACATTTTTGCTTGATATATTGATCACTAAAATCCCATGATTACCGGTTGTGGTATGTGATTGGAGTGTAGATCTCTCGAAGAAACTCAGAGCCACTTGATTTTCCAAAGATTACCTTTTTGTGGACCGTGCAGAGAGGTCAATATTTGTTTTGGGGCAAAAATACATAAATGAGAACATCTACTCTACAGTAATAACAAACAATGAAGAAATTCTACCTTATGATTTTGTCATTAATTCACAATTAACTTGAAATCATACAGTACAGCTACAGTTACTATTACTATGTTAATCAATTTCACTATAATATAGTTTGCATGATATCATTAAATCAGTTTCCTTAAAGCTTTGTAAGCATATTGCACAGGGGTAGAATGACAATAATTGAATTGAATACAAATTGTATAGTTTTAAAAATATTTTAAATATTTTTCTTTTTTAACCACATTAGCCTACCTTTAATTTATACTTATCAGCTAACCTGATTTATATTATATTACCATAGTATAAACCAATATAGATCATTGTTATCATTGTTAATAATGTTGTGGTGAATATTAGAATATGTTAATACATTTTTGACATGCATAAAGTAATATGAATATAGTTTTGCACTCACAGGCATGGAACAGCAAGGATCCTCACCATTCATGAACTGGATTTTAACCGTAATGTTTCTGGCTGAAGTCAAACGGTTAGTAAGATTCAACCTCAGAGGATACAAATACAGCAGATTCCTGTAACGTAATCAACATAAAATAAAATAAAACTAAAGTTATCTGAATACATAGTTTTAACATAGTTAAAGGAATACATTTGAAATCGATGATAAGAGCGTAAAAACATTTACTGGCCACTAGATGGCGCAGACAGCTTACAGTTCAACACTGACAACAAGGAAGAAACTAGTTGCACCAGTGTTGCCATGTTTCATAAAGACTGTCATAAATATGGAAAGTTGCTTCTGGTTTTTTTTCCGGCTTACTTCCATATAGCAGTTATTTAAATGTGAGTTTATCCTAGAATTAATTAAATAAATGAAGCAATGCTGCTCTGATCACAGGTTGTTTTAGGTAAGGCAATTTTCTTATTTAGGCTTGATTTATTTGATTTGATTGCTTGTTTTTCTTATGATACCTGGCAACATGGTTCAGCACGCAGTTTTTCCATCTATTTGTGTCCATAGTAAATGAGTGACTTATATCAACCACAGTTCTGTTGTCCAAATTCTGACATACCTTTTTACTCAGAAGTAAGATATTCTCAAGGTTACTGATTAATCACTGCATGGCATTTCTGCAGATATCAGCCTGAATACTAATGCATGTGTGTGTGCGTGCATTTTTATTTAGCTTATGGGGACAAACATTTCTGTAATGACATGAGTTTGACATGAAGGTGATTTATGAGGACATTTTTTCAGAAAATATAAAAGGTTTCCTGTGGTAAGTTTAGGTGTAGGGCTGGTGTATATGAAGATAAAAAATACTGTTTGTACAACATAAAAACCATTATGCTTATGGAGAGTCCCTGTGAACCATAAAAACCAACATGTTTGTGTGTGAAAGAGCTAGAGAGGGATTACCGATATATATTGTGAGGCACATAGACTTCGCTAGAAGGGAACTCCAGCACTTCTTTAACTGGCCGTAGAGTTTTCTCAGAAACTGGCTTCACTGGAATCAGTTCTGGGGACAGACACCCAGGAACCGTCTCCGGCACTGGAGAAACTTCCAGTTTCAGAAAACCTTTCAAACAACACATACACAATTGTTGCAAGATGAGTTACAAGCCAAAGTCACCAGATCACTACTATTAACTCCTACACTTAAAGAGTTTTTAGAGCATCTCCTAACCAGGTATGATCTTCACACGCCGCTGGCTGGACGACCTCTTGATGTCGCCCAAGAACTTGAACAGGTCCTCATCGCTCAGACGCTCTCCTTCCTGCCAGCACACACAATAAATAGCTAGCTCAACTTAAAAATGAATTGTTTTCAAATCAAATGTATCTGGAAGATTTAATGAAGAACAACAGAATAATTCTTCATTTGAGAGGAAGGGTATTGTAAGAACGCAGGGTGATAATATAGCTAGCTGCAGAATGCAGGCGCCAATTAATCTGAAGAATGTGAAGAATGGAATAATGTACTCAAGGTGGCCAACTACAACTCAAATCATTTCAACAACTTTTTTTTCTGGGGTCAGTAAGATTTAAAAAAAATATATATAATATTAAATAATATTAAAAATAATAATAAATAAATAAATTATATATATATATTTTTTTTTTTACAGAAATATTATAGAAAGTAAAAAAGCACAATGTTTATTTGAAACAGAAATCTATTTCTATTTCAAATAAACATTGTGCTTTTTAACTTTCTGTTGATCAAAGAAAAATGTTTTCACAATAATATTTAGCAGCACGCCTTTTTTTAAAATGAAAAATAATTAATGTTTCTTGAGCATCAAATGAGCATATTACTATAATTTCTGAATGATCATTTGACACTGAAGACGACTAAAAATATAGCTCTTCCATAAAAAAATTATTATATTAAACTATAAACTTTATCAAAATGTTACATTTTAATTATGGCTTTCACTTCTTTAAAAAAGACATTACAAAATCTTACAGACCCCGTCCTCTTAATGAACCTCTCTCCATAAACAAAAGAAGTCCCATCTGCATTTTTTTGCTATTTGCTATGAATTGTGCAAACAAATACCTGCTTGATGAAAGTGCACGAGGTAACAGCTGGTTTGAAGCCAGACAGGACGTAGTTGTCCTCCATCACACTGAATCTGTCAGAGTTACGTCTGGGCAATCCTTTCTTTTCCATAGTACTCCTGCCTGTCCCAATATCAAAATTGTACACTGTTATGAATATTATATGTTTTTTAGCAAGTGATGCATTATATCAACAGAACAACGTTGTTCATGTATTCAGTATTTTACCATTGATGCTGTCTGTGTCACTTGTTTCCCGCTCCAGTGTGGAGTTGATGGCACTCATGATGTTGACCGTGGCGAAGGCAAATGGCATCCTGTAGCGGCCCAGTCTTTGACAAAAGCCCTCTGCCTGATTCCTCAGCTTCTCCACCTTATCTCTGTGCTGATATACAGAGAAAAAAGAAGTTCATAAAAGAATTGTTCGTAATAGATTTCTCTTTTATTTTTTGACCCTACTTTGGGGTAGTGTCATAACACATGTCAAAATCTGATCATGAGATCTGGTGTCAACATACATATTTGGCAATGTTATGTACATAAACAACTTAAGAGAAAGAGAAGTGTTCAGCATTTACCTTAGTAGCGTCATTCTCCTTCAGTACCATGTATGGTTCAGCACAATCCCCGATCTCTCCCTGCTGAAGAACTTTCTCAATCTGCACGTTCAACACAAACAAACCATTAATGACACTATTGTTAATCAACATTCATCATCATCTGCATTATCATGGGAAATAACTACTGTTAGTATTAGTGTCAGAAAGGGAACATTAAATTGATCAAAAGTTATAAACGTATACATTTCTAATGCTATATAATTATAATGCAACAAATAAATGTTGTTCTTCTGAACTTTTTATTTAATCAATTTAAATAATAATTTATTCGTTAATTTAAAATAGTTTATTTTAAAAATCTGAAAATGTATCACCGATCCCATTAAAATAATAAGCATCTAAACATTAACAATAATAAAAAAATGTCTCTTAATCATCAAAACAAGATCACTTGACTCTGAAGACTGGAGTAATAGCCAGGTAACAGGAATAAATAACGAGGAAAATGATTAATTATTTTAAATTGTAATAATATTTGTATAAATTGTAATTGTAATAATATTTCACTGTAAAAAATACATAAAATACATATTTTATAAACATAAACAAATTCTACTGACCCTAAAATGTTTTATTATAATGTACATGAAATGTATGAACTTGACTGAAAATAAAGAAAATTGGTTCACACTTTATGTTAAGGTCCAGTTTTTGCTATTTGCTTCAATAAACTCTGATGCTTCCTATTGGTAGTTATGGATGGTCATAGAGAATATGTGCTTTGTTAGTACAATAAACAGCCAATTTGCTAATAATAGGCATGCTAATAAGCAACTAGTTAATAATGAGAGTTCCCTGTACTAAACTGAAAATTATATACTAAAAGGTACAGACAATTTTGGTAACACTTTAGAATAGGTAGCACTTGTTAACTATTAACTATGACTTAATGAAATCTTATTTTGCTGCTTATTAATACTTAGTAAGGTAGTTCAGTTTAGGTGTTGGGTAGGATTAGGGATGTAGAATAAGGCATTCATTTTGTGCTTACTTAAGAACTAGTAAATGGCTGATATTCTAGTAATATGCATGCTAATAAGCAACTTATAGGCGTAACCGTAAAAAATAAAGTATTAAAAAAATGTACTTGAAATATCAAAATGTCCACATACTTGTAGATTAATCAGCCTGACCTATACATGCGTTTGTCAATAGTTTACACACCAGAAAACCAGGAGGATATATACAGTCACTATTAATTAACTCTACCTTAACGACCAGATAGATATCTGGAGAAGGGTAGGAGATTGAGAAAATTGCAGATCTGGCCAAAGTGGAGGGGTCAGTGTAGGGAGTGTGAGCCCGCAGGAAACCCTTCGTCTGATCAGAGTTCATGTCAAAGTGGAAGTTCTCTGAAATCTGACGGAAAAAATACAATGATTAGCATGGATAGCATGAAACAAGCAGCCTGCTAAAGGTTTTACCATTCTTTTAAAAAAACAGAAGGGAAATTGTGATGCACAAATAACAAAAACACTTCCTCAAATCTCAGGCAGAGCCTGAGAACCAATCCTAATGCAAAAAACAGCACAGTTCCCCCCTAAATCACCACTGAATCTGACAAAAACTCATCTTCATGCCTGTTTTTCTCTCTTAACATTGCGAAATGGGTAATTCCTGCAATCCAAAACACTCTCTTCACCAAGCCATGGAAAAAAAGTCCCTATTTAGCATGAATCATCTGGTTCGTCTCTTGCATTAACCTTCTTCAGTAAAAGCTAAAGAGGATTAATGAAATACTTCAAGATATTCCTCCCAAATATTTCTGCTGTCTGTCCATTTAATTTGGAAATACACACAGCTCGCATTAAAAGTCGCTGTCAGTCCAAGACGTTCTTAAGTTTGTAGTGAAGACAAGCTCTGGTTCATGTTCACTGGTTTTATAGACCTTGGTCTGAACAGTTCAGACTGAATTTAGTGACCCATTTCTACTTCTTTGTAATAAAACTGTTGTTTTGTCTACACACACAAATTAAATACAGATGCTGATTTAACCTCTGACAAAGCCATGTTTATAGCTGTGAACAACGAAAAGGTCTCTCATTAGTCTCTCTATCTCTGTTCAGACTGAAGTGGAGGAATGTGGGAGGACTAACAGGAAGAACACTGACAGGAAGAATATTTATTAATTACGTCTCCCCGGCTTAAGCAAGTGGGTTTAAGCAGAAGGGTCAAAATACAAAAATCATACCACATATTTGAGATTTTTTTCATAGCTTTTATGATGAGCATCAGAAAACTGACCTTCTTTTTCTCCTTCAGGTCATAGAGGGCCATGGTTGCAAAGAGAGGCTCAATTTCAATCTCAAATCTGTGGTAGGAAGAACAATATTTCAAACTCTAAACCAAACTTGCATGCATATGCTATGAAGAGCATTTCTACCTCAAAGGTTATTTAAAACAATATATCATATTAAAGAAATATTGTTCAGAGAAAATAACCAATAATAGTGGATGGTAAGAAAGTAATACTTGATGGTCTGGCATCGCACTAGTATCCTCTGCCCAAAGTGCTCCTTGGGACAGTCAGGAATGGGCCGAATCGCTACTGCATCCTCCTGTACACAGTCAATGGCATATTGAAGACAATGTTTAACTTCCAAATGAATCGTTGTGTTCACGAAAAACAAACCGTTTAAGAATATTCAGTAAAGAACACTGTTTAACAGTACTTGAAGTACGTAAGACAAGGCTGCACCTCATCAACAGGTGGGTAGAGGCCGAAGAGCTCGCCGTAGCGGTTGCTGTTTCTGGACTCCTGGTTGAAACGATCCAGCTCCTCCGGGCTGCTGAAGCGAAAGATGCTGTCCACACGGCGATCCGGCTGCAGGGCCCGTAAGTTAAAGTCTGAGCTTGTGAGGGTGGTCCGAGTTGTATCATCGCACAGTGCTGGGAGCGACGGCGAATTTTCCTGAGGCATACGAGAGAACATATTACACTACATATTACATGCTGTACATAATTTAGATATCATGATTTTTGCATTAGGAGCAATAAAATAAAATACCCACATTCCTCAGTTTTGAAAAATATTATATATAAAATATAATGAAATAAAATACAATAAGATAAATTATTACGTTTATAAAAAAAAGTATTACATTTATCACATTTTGAAAAGTTTATAATTATGTACAACGTATATATTAATATGTATATTTAGAAAAAACAGGACAAGACAAGAAAAATATTACTTTTATAATGACAACAGCATTACAAAAAAAAGCCGCTAATTGTCAGTGGACGTTGATGATTAAACACACACAAAAAAAACCCGCCAAGTTCAAATTCTGCTTTTGTCGAGCTCTTTCTCATTCACATCTCTTATCACATCCAAAAGGAATTTAAACGAAGGAAAAAAGGGAAAAGTTTAAAACAAAGTTTAAGGTATTGCTAAAAAAAATAGCTAAAATTAGTGTGAATAGAATCCCGTGCTATTTGCAATTAGCTTAAAAAGGATCTATCGCTATGTATAGTACAGTTCGTGCAAATATCTACTGCCAAATATAACAACGAAAAGAAAAAAGAAAACATTTTGCATTGTCTTTTAATACTCGTTTAGTATTTCCTCACGCGGTATTTGGTATATATCGCATATGGTGTATGTATATATAAAGTAAAGAAGAAGAAAAAATCATCATTTAAAATATAAAAAAAAAAAGCTTTGTAAAAGATCGTCCCCTTATTTGCATTTATTTCTTACATATACAGTACAAGCTAAAATGTATGGTTTAGGTTAAATTCATAAAAGTACCCCAAAATTGAACTATTTTAATCTCATGTCTTTTTGTGACTCACAAAGCCTCCTTAAAGGAATAGTTCACCCAAAAATGAAAAGTACGCTACCCCCAAGCCATCCTAGGTGTATATGACTGTCTTCTTTCAGGCGAACATAGTCAACATAGAGTTTTTTAAACATTTATCCTGGCTCTTCCAAGCTTGGTAATGCGGTTGCATAGTGGCCATTATTTAGCTCTGTTAATCTGATATATATATATCAGGGCTGTCAAAAATAACGCGTTAACGACGTTAATTATTCTTTGTTGTTAATTATGTACATTTTTTAAAGCATTTCACGCATGCCACATAACTACATGTGAAATAGAGCAGAGGAGCTCTTATAGCTCTGAGAATAATGCCTTTTTCCTCCCTGGGAAGGTGTTCCGGGCATGTCCCACCGGGAGGAGGCCCCGGGGAACACGGTGGAGGGACTATGTCTCTCGGCTGGCCTGGGAACGCCTCGGTATTCCCCGGGAAGAGCTGGAGGAAGTGTCTGCGGAGAGGGAAGTCTGGGTGTCCCTGCTTAAACTGCTGCCCCCGCGACCTGGCCCCGGATAAGCGGAAGAAGATGTATGTATGCATGCACAGTGTGACTAACTATTTGTCAGGAAAGTGGGACGACAATTACCTCGGAGTAACTGCACTTTGCATCAGTGACACGTGGGTACTGAAGTCTTTTAAGCTGACTATTTTAAAAACTGAGGAGCGTCATTTTGCGGAGGCTTGTAAAGAACAGTTCCTGTCTGTTGCACGTAACGTTAAGTGGGGGCAAAACGACAGCCATTGGAACTGAAAGTGCACGCGACATAGTTGTCGCAATTCGTCTTACACGCTATAAACACATGAACTGTGTCGCTCACATGCTGCAGAGAACTGTCACAGTGAGTCTTGCTGACAGCGGCTTTGTGAATGCTTTGGTCAAGGCAGCGCCGCGCACGATAGTTTCGGCGCAGAGTCTATTTTGTAGTACTGCAGTGCAAGCCACGGTTCAGCTCCAAGCGACAAACTCTGCCAGTGTGATGAAAGCACAACTGGCGCGTGCTGCTTCTGCTCTGCATATGCGCTGCTTCTGCGTGCAGTGTGAAACCCGAGTAAAGGTAAAGATTGTTCTCATTGCAAGAACACCATTAAACCACCATTATTTGGCTGTGTTAATTAACAGACATATTATGAAAATGATGTATCTGTGTCCTGTTATTTATCTTTTGGTATGCATTTAAGAAAAAAAATTGTTATGATTCAGGTGTAGTTGCAAATAGTGATTAATCCTGATTAATTTGATTAAAAATTTTAATCATTTGACAGCCCTAATATATATATACATGGGTGAACTATTCCTTTCACTTCATTCGCTGCTCTAATTCACATGTAGTCATGTGGAAGAGAAGCGAAACGCATTTACAGCTCAGTCAGTACTAACAAAAGACTGATTGAAGATTGGAAAAGAGCTCATTTCATATGCCTTTGTTTTTCATTTTTACTTGTCTTTTGTGATTTGACTGAACTGGGCAATGCCTGCTTAGCTTCATTCGCTCCTTTGCCACATAACTACATGTGAAATAGAGCAGAGGAGCTCTTATAGCTTTGAGAATAATGCCTTTTTCCAGGAAGATCATAAGCCTTTGAGATGGATGAATTCTCAAAACCCTAGGAGAGATTTCTGTTAATCGCCATATTTAAGAACCATATGCACTGGCTCTGATAGTGGGCATCATGCAGGGTTCCCATGATACATTTCGTCTAGCCTGTGGGATAGTCCTTCCCGTAGCATTTGTATTCTTAATCTACTTGCTCAGAGACACACATCACAGGACAGAGCTGGCTAGCAGGACCTTTAGTACTCCTCTGGATTGCTAATAACCCCTGCAGTGAATGCGGAGGCCCTTTAAAGGATCCAAAACTAAGAGAGGATCTTGGTGTTCCTGCAGACTCTCAATCTAAACTCATGAAAAATACATGGAGTGAAACAATTCTTTGTGGTTTGGATAATTAAACCTTGGCAAAGCTGCACTGGGATGGAAGTTGTCAGGACAGAATGAATATTCATGCCTCATTATGTCCCTGGACTCTGACAAACAGGGGTGGGATGGGGCCAAGATGGTGGTCATGGGGACAAAGAACAATACCTGGGAGAAAGATTCTGCTTATTTTCCTTATTCTTTTCAGCTGTTTACTTTTTATTAAGAGGAAATAAATGTATTGTTTGTGTTTTATGGCAGGGAATGAACACACATCATGGAATGGGTGGTGACACACTTCAGAGGCTTTAATATAATTATAATAATAATACAAACAAAAAAGAAATATAAGTGTCTGTGGGGTTGGGTGGCGTCCTTGAGTGACACTAATAACAATGTGAACAAAAATCCCAATTAGCTGCTTTGTTGTTGTGGCATTTGTACAGAAGGCTTTAAAAACCATGCTTACTACTTGCTCTTGTTTGTCCGGGTCAACGTCAGACTCAAACGTCTGTCGCTGTAAGAGTCTGTTAGCATCTGCCCTCTCGGCGTACGCAATCCATCCATAACCCTGAGATCTGTAAATGAGAAGCACAACAGTAGTAACTGTGTGTCTGGTGGCATTTCTCTGTGTTATACTTTTTGAATATTTAAGCTACAGTATTTGAAATTCAGCCCTGAGGAGGGACAGGAAATGAACAAAGTCTAGGAATTTACCTTCTGCTAACCACCAGCCAGGGCTGCGTGTAACTCTGAACACAATCCCTCACATGAGGATCCAGCTCCACTCTTGGAGAAACACAAACACTTACATTATAACAACATTCAAAGCTTTATTTCAATTTTGGGTGTATAATACCTAGAATTAGTATATTACAAAACAATAAAATGGTGTATTTATTCATAAAATGATAATAATAAATTAAACATATAAATATATATATTAGTGCTGTAAAACTATTAAAATAAATTGCATCCAAAATGAAGATTTTTGTTCACATTATATATATATATATATATATACAAACATATACATGCATATCTTTTTTTAAAAAGTATGTAGTGCTTATATATTTATATATTATATAAATCATATGAATATAAATATATACATGTGAATATTTTCAAAATATATGCCATACATGTGTGCTTTTATACAGTATATACATAATAAATATACACATAAATATACATTTATTATGTAAACTTTTATTTTGGATGCGATTAATCACTATTAATCATTTGACAGTACTAATTGATATTTATAAAATTAATAAGAAACATGAACAAATTGACACTACTACTGATGCCAATAATATATAATCACCATTATTTTTGCCATTATATATATTTTTTTTTTATACATTTTCATTTCTGTTGTAAGTGCTTTTACATTTCCCACCTGAAAATTAATAATTTATGCAAACAATACAAATTGACTTGTGAACGTCCTTTCTGTTGAACGCACGCAAGTATACTGGATCTGGTTTTTCTGCTTTTATTGAAACCTAAATTAAAGATATTAGCCCATTTCTACTCTGTCTAGTGAACTGCCTACTTACACCGCATTACACAACTGCTCAAGTCAGCACAAAGATATTAGTCTAGTTGACCTTCTCAACTCCAACAGAGAGCCTCCAGCACCTACCCTTCCTCGGGAACAGAGGGGTGGACGGTCCTGCATTCCCTCTCCACCAGCTCCACCTCCAGGTCATCGTCTGGAAACTCCCCCAGCTCCTGCATGAGCCCGGCATCTCCACTGCGCAGCTGTGACATCAGGAACTCATCCAGGTCCACCGGCTCAACCGCTTCATATGACTGAGGCTATAAAGGTAACCAGGACATACAATCAAAAAACTAGTGATCATCAAAGGAGCTCTTTGATGGTATGGACATTCCAGGTATTATGAAAACCCCCTGGATACACTTTTTAAAATAAGGGGGTTTTGCAATGGTGCTATAGAAGAACCATTTGGTGTTTCCCAGAAAAGCTTCAGTGTGCAGTTTTTCCTAGTGTAAAGATAATTTCAAAAATCTAAAGAATATTTTTCTGCAAAATTAAAGAGCCTTTTGTAAAATGGATATTTTTTTTATCGACACTAAAGCATTCAAACCAATTCAACATTTTTTGCGTATCAAAGAAGCCATGCTTTTAATCTCGCTCTATACCAACTAATGAACTGCCTAAAATAAAAACACACACAGGGAGAACTAGAATGCTCTATGGCCCCCATAAAACAATGAAACAAAGAGGGAGGCTGGTAGGAAGCAATAAATCATTTTACAGCTGATGACATGTTCAGACCATAGCAGTAAAAAAAAACGTTGCCTGCAGTTGTATTTCTCTTTTAGTAAAGTTGGAGTGGAACAGAGCGTGTTTTGCCGTGACTTGAGGCAGACAGCTCCAGACCTGCTGAAGATAATCAACATAACAGCTAGAGTGCTTTGGGAGTTTGCGATCTCTTGAAATGTTTCATAGAGATGGATTAATCAGAAAGCTATTGGGCATACAAATTAAACCATCAAACTAGTGCTAGGCCATGGAAAGAGACCAAAGCATGTCAAATAAAGGATTTAATCCAGTGTAACTTTATGATAACCCTAGCCGGTTATGTAACATCTCTCAAACATTTTTTTTTTTCACACTTAAGGTTTAGTGATGGCTTATCTCTTGCAAAGTGTTACAACAACAATATTAACAGTTATCTGAAACATGCCCTTATAACACAAGGACTTTTGGCTATAACAATTCTGAAAAAATATTTCCAAACATCATATCTAAAGCATGTAAAGGTATAGATGTTGAATCTTATCACAGCAGACATAAATAAACCACCAATCTAGATAAGTTCGTTATATAAAGAAGATCATGTGTCTGCAGCATTTCGTCAAGGAATCTTAAAGGGGTCATGCAAAGCCAATTTTCCACAAGCTTATATGATTCTTTAGGGCCTTAATGGAAAGTTTGTAATATAGTTTGTTTTAAAATTTCTCAGAGGTAGTTTTAAAAACGCACATTTTACCCTGTCATAAACAGCTCTTTTGAAATCACTCTGTTCTGTGTACTTCCCCTTTAAATCTTCACGAGCTCC
>JAUCMU010000143.1:13362334-13376819 GCA_032275025.1 Enteromius treurensis
AGGTTTTATCCGATTAATCGAAAAAATAATCGCCCAACTAATCGATTATCAAAATAATCGTTAGTTGCAGCCCTAAAATAGTCAAATCAATGACAAAGAATCATCGTAGTATGATATTTTTGCCATATTGCCCACCTTTACCTCTGTAATTTAAATAGTCTTAAAAAACCAACTTGGAAAAAGAATCGGGATAAAAATCGTGAATCGTGATTTCCCCAGAAAAAATCGTGATATGATATCTTTTCGTGATATGAAGCATTTTTTTAAAAATCGCTTACACTGCCTTTAACTAAGGCTACATTTACATGATAACGATGAAGTCAAAAACGCAAACGTTTTTTTCCTTGCTTTTTAAAAAAAGTTTCAAAAGTTTCAAAAAATGCAGTATTACATATACCAGGGCAGTCGTCGACGATGATGTATACTTTGAAATAGGGTTGGGTCGATAGACGATGGCCGATAGACATCACGATGCTGAGCCGTCATCGCAATCCTCCTCCGCAGCAGCAACCAGCTCTATGCAAATCTATGCCATGGGTAAGCGAGCGCAGGAAAACAGATGTACCTGTGAAGAAACGGGGCCCGCAAGCTCATTTCAAACCCTCTTGCGCGCTTGATATGATCTTCTCTCACCTGCTTATTTTTGTCAGTCGTGAGGCGGGGTGTTTTAGTTACAACACACCCAACAACCTACGACGACGATTCCATCGTCCATCGCGTAATTTCACATGAGAGATCGTACGATGGCGAATTGGTCGACATCGCCGCTGTTTGTTGTCATATTCACACTGTGCTGAAGAAGCGTAAGCAAACTCTTCAGCAGCAACAGCAGTACCATGTACACTACCGTAGTTTTGTATGGTTTTTTTTGTGCATGCCTTTAAAATGCATGACGTCACCATTTTTAAAGATTCACGTTTTGGTGTTTAATACAAAGGCGGCATTTTCAAAAACGACCTCCTCGAAACCCAAATGATGCTTTTTCCAAAACACTGTTGTCATGTAAACCAACAGGCAAAACACATTACTGTTTTTGGCAGAAAACATTGTCATCTAAACAGCCCCTAAATACATGAAGATCAGTCATTGTACCATTTAATCATCCAATGTTTCATAGCTTGAAATGTCCTCAAGTATAAGCAAAGCATTTATTTAATCAAGCTCCAAAAAAAGGCTCATTGTAGATCCAACGGTGACGTCACCTAGCCCCAGTTGTTTGATTATGCTGAATTTGAGGTCAAAATGTGTAGCCGCTATGCATAATGTGTACAGGTTGGCATGTGCGACAAAATGACTTCGGAAGGATCACGTGGCATTGAAAACTGGAGCAATGATCAGCTTTGATCACAAGAAAAAAAATTACATTTGAAATAGAATACACTTATTTTAAACGGTAATAATATTTCCAAGCATTACAGATTTTTACGGTTGAAGTCCAGCCTCGGTGAGCAAAAGAGATTCTCAATAACTACCACTTCAGATCAAAGCCAGCTGATATCAAAGTCAATGAATTAAATGACTTTAGCTGTTCTCAAAACCAGTTTGTGGTCAATTTAATATAGTTAGTTTGAAGTTTGCTTAAACACTGGCGGCTCCTGGGAATGCTCTACACTGTCACTACTTCAGTGGAAAGGGTGTAAGAGAAGCGAGAGGCCTGGATCTCTGATAAAGGCCTGAACGGCTGATGCGAGGCAGAGGAAACACACTCCTCTCCAGACTGCCGTCCCCTCCTCCTCCTCAGGAAAGGAATGCACATTCTTCCCACGTTACTCTCGTCTTATCTGAGGGAGGGAGCTCTTGGAAAGCACAATATGTGCTTGTGTGCGTGTTCACATTTGAATCATCAAACGTCTGCATGAGAGATTTTCAGCAAACAACGCCGTTTTACAACGCAGCCCAGAATAAAAAACACCACGCAACAAATCTGACAAAAGTGGTAGTGACAACAGGCAGGAAAAGACATCTTCACACAGTTCACCTCATTTGCAAAAGCAACGCTCTGCAGTAACGTCAACAGCAACACTAGCGGGCCTCACGTTACACAACCCGTCCTGCTGAAATCACAAGCAAGCCATGATGCAGCACACACACAGAACAGATTTCATGACAGCGAGGAGCCTTCGCGAAGCTCTCTGGCCTCCGTCACGAATCACGATCAACCTGCTTCTGACAGAGAGCCAGGATGTGAGCGCAGCAGCTTCCCCGCCGCTGTTACCAGGAAACCAGTGTCAAAGCCTTGCCACAGGATGTTACGTGTGCAGGTTATTGAGAAGATATCACAGTGTGCCACAGGTTGCTGTCCTTGAGCGTGAGGCTGACGATAACCAAAGCGCCGCGCTCAATAGGGCCCTGCACTCTCATAACTGCCCTAACGCTGCTGATTACGCTCTTATCCTGATAATTAGCTTTACTATCAAGAAGCTCCCAGCACTGAATCATCCCTTTCACATTGGTCACCTTCACAAAAGCCTTTTATGAGAGAACTCTACATGTAAAGGCATAGTTCACCCAAAAATGAAACATCCTTTCGCTGTGGAACACAGTTCAGTAGAACGTACAGGCCGCTCTTTTCCACACAAAGAAAAGGAAAGGCTGGGTGACATTTGATACAACAAATATTAACAATATTTTGCTGACAAAATCAAATCGTGATCATATTAGAAGCTGATATGTCAGTAAGCGATGTTGTTTTTTGACAGCCGATGCTGAAATGTTAAATCCTTTTAAAATGGGTTACAAAAAAAATAAAGTGTAAAATGGCATTTCACTAGATTTGTGAAGACTTCTCACTAGTGCTGTCAAATGATTAATCGCATCCAAAATAAAAGTTTTTCTTTACATAATATATTTACATGTACTGTGTATATTTATTAAGTATATATAAATACAAACACATGCATGTAGATATTTAATAAAAATATGTTTTGTTTATAAATTAAATATATTTAGATATAATATCAAACATAAGAAAATAAATGCATTTATATGTAAATACTTTCAAAATATATACTGTTCGTGTGTGTTTTAATATAAACATAATAAATAAACGCAGCATAAACACATATATTATCTAAAGAAAAACTTTTATTTTGGATGCGATTTATCGGAATTTATCATTTGACAGCACTAGTTATATAATGTTTGAGAAAAATGCCATTCAAAATAGAATTTATTAATATATTATTATTAATATATATATATATATATATACACACACATATATATGTGATTATTTTATATTAGCTATAAGTCTGGTTTCTGATATCTAGCAGCTGGTGCTGAGACTCATTTAAAGATGACATATAAAGCAGATGTAAAGGTATTTTCCTGGAACAGCACAGATAACAGATATCAGTGAAACGAGTGTGATGAGAAAACACATCTGCTTCTGTAACATATGAACTCCCAGTGTGTGGGAGAACTTTGCAGAAAATAGTCTACAGCACTTTTAACATGAGTTAACATGAGATATAAAAACACAGCAATGAGAATCAGATTGTATACTGAATTTATTTTGACACGTATAAAGGTTTCATTTGTCTTTGGCATATCTAGTTTTAGTTAACAATAACAACTGAGATACCCATCATGAAACAGTGTGTTGTATTAGTATTATTTGTACTTGTGATAATAAATGAATCAAATTAAACTTCATCCATTAAATACAATAATCAATATTGGTTTAGTTACCGATATTCAATCAAGAAAATCTCTGTTGTGTAAAACAGAAGATACAGGATTCCTGTAGAATGTAAATAAAACAGTATTTTACATTGTTGGACCAGAAGAAGTGCCTTGGATCCTTCTTTTTTGTAATAGCTGCTTCAAACCCAACCAAAGAGTAGTGCTTCAACCTGTCTCCTACTATCTATTAAAAATAATGTGTTTAAATGTAGTTGAAAAATATCGGCATATCGGTCCACAATACAACCAAAGAGCACCTTCTGGGATTACTGATATATATATTACTGATTAATAGTGCTCCTAGATGTCTTCTACTATCTATTAATAATAACAACGTGTTTATCATTTCAGCACAGGAAATGTTTCCAAACAAAAGGAAATATATAGTTATCGGCCAAAATGAGTAGAAACATTTTAGCATATCAGTTAAAATCCAACCAAAGAGCATTCTAGGATTACTTCAGAAGGTCCGTATCAGTAAGATGTGCTCCTATGGTCTATTAAAAATAATGTGTTTATCATTTCAGCCCAGGAAATATATTGGTATCAGTATCCGCTAAAATTAGCTAAAATATATCGGCATATCGGTTAAAAAACCCACCCAAAACTCCATCTGGGATTATTTCAAAAAGGTCCTTATCAGCAAGTCTCCTACAATCTATTAATAATCTATTAATCTACTAATAATAATGTATTTATAATTTCAGCACAGGAAATGTTTGCAAACAAAAGGAAATATATCGGTATTAGCCAAAATTAGTTAAAAAAATCTGCATTATAGATATAAGCTAAAATCCAATATCATGCATCCCTATTAAAGAGTAGACATAAATGATGAGGGATGTGTGTGTCGTGTGTGAAGAGTGTAGATCTGTGGGACTCACCCCTGGACGAGCGGAAGTGTTTGCTGGGAGCCGTGAAGCCTCGAGTGCCGTGAACGTTCACCGCTGCCACCCGGAACTGATACCACCGACTCGGCCGGACATCACTCAGCAGCGCTCGCTCTACAGCAACCTGGGGGGCACAGGGGTCAGAGGTCACGGCCAGAGCTCACGGGGTCATGTAAAGGCGGCTCTGAATATGAGCCTGGTATCTGGTCTATTTTAAAACATCAATGACTGGAGAAACATCTGTGTGTCTATTTAGTTACTTCAACACTGGAAAAAATATTTTCTAAGCCAGCATAAGTGACCCTGGAGCACAGGTTTATTTGAAGCAACAGCCAACAATACACTGTATGGGTCAAAATAATCATTAGGATTAAAATAAAAATCATGTTCAATTAATATATTTTGTACATTTTCTACTGTAAATATATCAAAACTTCATTTTTGATTAGTAATATGCATTGCTAAGGCCTCATTTGGACAACTTTTCCTCAATATTTAGATGTTTTCTGCTCCCTTAGACTCCAGATTGTCCAATTGTTTTATCTCAGCCAAATATTTACCTATCCTAACAAATAAAAGAAAATAGACCCATTTGACTGGTTTTGTGGTCCAGGGTCACTTTTGTGTTGTTTCCAGTACAAATATTTAAACATCCTTAAATCAGGATCATTTAGCTTGAAACAAAAGCAAACATCCAGGTTTCATTTAATCTGGTCTGTTGCTATCGAATTGCTAGTATTTCTGTATGTTAATTGTCTTTTAAGTGCCAGCTGGACTACTAAATTGCAAAATAATCAAATTTGAAATTATTGCCTGGATTTCATAAAGTGAGTAGCTGCGTGTAAGACAAATTGGAGGTGAAGGTTCAGACCTGTGTGATGTCCTGCCACGGCGAAGCATCATCTTCGCTGGGATGAATGCCTGAGTTCCAGCGGCGCTGAAGCACGTAAAGCACCGGCTCCACCGAGACATTAAAGCGAGATGACCAACGAACCTCCAGCAGTCCTGACGCCCGCTCCACAAACAGCAGCTCCTTCCGCGGCTTCAGAGGAGATCCTGAGACACGGACATTGTGCTTTAATAACACATAACGTCACATCAAAACACCAGACGACACTGAAATCTGCATAAATAAATGGACTTTTAACACATTTCTTGTTCTTTTGAAATGTGCTCTAATTTCTATTTTTCTTTAATTTCATTTGCTGTATTAGAAAAAAAAATGTATTTCACAATGTTTCAATGAATATGCAATTCGTTGAAAACACCTATGTTCCATAACGCATGATGAACAGCGATGTTAGATGATGTTTATGTGATGCTCACTGCAGCTACAGCGAACCTCCATCTGCTCCACATGCCACTGACTTCCATTTAACCCTCAAAGACATCTGAAATTCTTCCATATGTAATAAATTAAAGATTTATTAAGTACAAAGCTTCGGGGGGAAGAAGGGAGAAAATGTTCTGCTCCGTGTCTTTTCTCAATTCGTTACAGCTGTGACGGAGCGCTGCTGATTGAGGAGCGACGTGAAGGACTCAAACATGCCCAATGTCTTCCACACGTCTCCAGAAATCAGAGCCTTTACAGCTTAGAACAGGGCTGAAGAAGTGTCTCTTATATTTATATCATCTGCGTTTTAGACACAATTGTGTCATGAGTTTTTTAGGTCTGTTTTTACTTAATTTTTCACAAACAAAAAGAGTTGAAAAAAGTAAGCCACAGCTAAGCACTTGTACAATAAAAAAAACACAGTGGTGATTTATTACAAAATGAATCAGCTGTTTGAACAAATAAGGGAGCCCATGATTCAGTGACTTGTTCATAAAGAGAGTCACCTGCTTCATCTCTGAACAAATCATCTATTTGAATGAATTGAATGAGTCAATGATTCAGTGACTGGTTCAGAAAGACAGTAACTTGGTTCTTTTCTAAACCAATCCCACATTTGAACAAATCAAGTGAGCCAACGGTTCACTGACTCATACATAAAGACAATTACCAGGTGCGTTGAATCGGCTTTGATTCGGCGCTGCAGCCGCCCTTCGATCACATGTGCCATCAAAGTACCGTGAGACCAATACGAGAGCAGTCGCAGAGGACAGGCGCTTTGGTGTTTTTTCTTAAAAAAGTTCCTTTGCTGTCCATAAATATTTTCATGCAAATCACATCAATCGCATCCACTTTAAACGCTGCAAAATCACTTGGTCTGCCATAATGATGTTGATTTCTGAATGAATCAACCATCTGAATGCATTGAGTGAGTCCATGATTCAATGACTCCTTAATTAAGACAGTGACCTTCTCATTTCTGAATGAATTGGCCATTTGAACAAATTGAGTCAGTCAATGATTCAGTGACTCATTCATAAAGTCAGCTACTTGATTCGTTTCTGTATGACCATGTGAATGAACTGGATAAATGAATGATTCAGTGAATCACTCCTTAATGAAGGAGTGAATCAAAATGTTATCTTAAACACTCCTTTCTGTAATATCTGTGCAATGCTTTTCTCATTTAACACAGTGATGACTTCAAATGATATTCAGGGGTTAATTTCTCAACTCAAATTGATGCGATTAATTCATGACACATTTGATCACTCGACAGCTCGATAAAATGTGTTTCAGTGATTGTGAGCTCGTAGAAACTCAGCAGGAGCGGGCTGTGGATGAAGACGATCTGATGAGGAGCAGCAGCTGTGTTGGATTGCTCTGTGGTTTCTCAGCTCCAGCACGTGTGTGTCGACTGTTCCAGTAAAATCCCACAGCGTTCCTGAACCCGCTGGAACTCACACACTCCAGAGTCCTCCGACCCGCTTCACCACAGTAAAGTATTCCTGGAGCTCAGCACATGCTCGCAACCGCAGAGTCAGGGGTTCGACTCCCAGGGAATTTCTTTTGAAATATTTACATTCAATGCAATGTAAGTCGCTTAGATACAGAATCTGCCAAATGCACAAGTGATTTAGTGGAGCTGTAACAGTCAGAAACACTAACTGTGGTGCAGTAACATTATTTAATTAAATTAATTGAAACCTAATTAGTAAAAAATGTCAATTAAAATATTATATATATATATATATATATATATATATATATATATAAACACACACAATATATATTGACTAGCTTTTATTTTTTTCAGTTTTCATTTAAATTTTTGGTATTTCTTTTGTAATTTTGTTTTTTATTTTGTTTGTGCCATTTTTTAAAATATATTTTTATTAGGTTTCATTTATTTTATTTTCATTCATATATATATTTTTTTTAGTTTGTAGTTTTTGTTATTAATCTCATATATATATATAAATAAATATATATATATATATATATATATATATATATTTTTTTTTTTTTTTTAATATAACATTAATTTTTAGCTTTTATTTATCTAGTGTTAATAATTGTAGTGCAGTTCAAGTACATCAAAAATAAAGAGTAAATAAAACTGTCATATGATTTGCATCAGATGAAAGCATTTGGCAGACACTTACACTATACAGTGTATTATTTATATACCATCATAGTTTTTATTGACATTTTGAATTTATTTTATGTTTTTTAAGTCAAACTTTATTTCTAAAGCACATTTATAAGCAACAGAGTTGCACCAAAGTGCTGAAACTTTGAATCATTTTAATCTAATATTGGTATTTCAGCTTTATTTCAGTTCACAGTTGATAAAACCCCATACATTCCTGCACCTTATCATTCATTTCCTGGGAATTAATCTAAAATGTAGCAAAGTAAAAAAAAATCTTGTGCAGAAATCACACAAAAAAAATGCATTGCATACCTTTGAGCTTTGACATTACATTACATTAAAGCTCCTGGTATTGTGAGCTGAGTCTCTGGGTCAAGGAGAAAGCACCTGCAGAACATCTGAGAGTCATTGAAGGAGCAGAGATGTTAATGGTTTCCAGCATCGCTGATCATCATCATCATCTTCTAACAGAGAGAAACTATGACCAGCGATGACTCTCTGATTGTCTTTGGATCTCAATGAAAGGCAAACCAGGGGAAGCAGTAAATCTGACATCAACAGCACTCCACGCTTCTGTGTTACTACTACAGTTCAACTTTATACACGCAATAAAACCTTTTTACTTTCAGTATAATTACATCTTAGTACTTGTGTGTATTTGTTTTATATTTAAAGATTTGTAATGATCCTATGGTTTTTATTCATTAATTGTTATTATATTTAGTTATTTTAGTATATTAGTTCAAGCATAAATACTTTTGTTGTGTTTTTTGCAATGCATATTTAGCTTTTTGTATCTATAGTTTTTTATTTTTGTTCTATATTCTATATATCATATATTTATTTTAAGTTTTTTGATTTATTATTTGCAATTATTTTAGTGCATTTACAAAAAAAATATTTTTTGTTTACTTTTTCTTTTTTGATTATCCAAATAAAAAAAGGTTATTATTAATGTTTTGAAGTACATTAGATTTATGCATTTGGTAGATGCCTTGACCCAAAGTGACTTTTTAGTATTATATAATATTGTTTGTTGATATTAAATTAGCTGTTTAAATATTTCTAATTTTTATTGTTCATTTTTTAATATTACTATTATCTTTAGTTATTTCAGTTAGTAGTTTAAGTTTCCATGTAATTAATCAGAATTATCATTTGAATTATGTTTTATATTTTTAGTTTTCAATTTTTTTTTTGTTTACTTGTTTAGTAAAGTGTTATTTAGGTTTAATTTAATTTTGTTTTATTTATTGCTTCAACTTAAACTCATTTTGTTTCCATCAAGTATTTAAACTGATTTCAATGAAGACATTGTCTTTAATAGTTTTGGTTTCGGATAATAATAATAACCTTTTTTAAGATGCATATAAAGATATAAGATGCATAGTAAGTTTATATATATTAAAAAAATGCATAGACTTAAAAAAAAATAAGTTTTGTAACTTTAAAACGTAAGTACTTAAAACTCGACTTAAAAATATAAAAGTTTAAGTCATTTAAAAGTATTTAAGTACTACATTTCTTAACATAAGCATGACTTTCTCTCTTTCTGATGATTTACAGATTGATATATCTTTCGTTCCTTTTGTCCATACAAATTGGGTCCAAAACGACAACATTAGACCTTCATTGTGTGGACACAAAAACAGATATTTTCAGAGGAAAAAACAAAGGCACACAGATGTTTATGTTGTGTTTTGTGATGGGTCTGCACCTTTATAAGGGTTCTTGGGCACCTGGCAGGTGTGTCCGCACCCGTTCGAGCAGCACTTCTTCAGTGAGGTACACTCGGCGTCCATCTCACAGCTTTCCACACACGCTGCGGCGAATCCGCTCGCCCGCTCCGGAGCGGGACACTCGCCCGGCTTCAGCGTCTGAGCGGAGCGCAGGAACTCACAGCTCGTCAGACACTCATAGTGCTTCTTTGGGAACTGAGTCTGAAATCAGGAGGAAACCAGACGCTGATCACAGCTCTGACGGGACACATCTGTCTCTGCCTCTCACAGCTTCATACTGTACCTCACACAAGTCCTGACACTGGTTCTCCTTTAGGTCCCATGAGGCCCGGCAGGGCTCCAGACACTGATGAGAGAAGAGAGAAGGGCGTCAGCTCATCAAAAAACACAGAAATGAAGGCCTGAGCTCGACAAACTCAAAAGCTATTCAGGGTTTTCCAAACGTGGAGCTACACAGGGATTTATAACAAAGAATTAAATAATCACAAAAAACAATAATAACAAAAAATTTAAATAAACCACTTAGTAATGATAAATTAATTTAATTAAAATTAAACTAATAATAGCAATCAAAATAAAAAACTCACTAATAATTAATGATATCATAAAAATGTAAAATAAATATATATATATATATATATATAAAAATTAAACGCTTACCATTAATTAAATGATAAATGTCAAATTGAAATAAATTATTTTAAAATAAAAACATTTACTATAACTTAATTATAGCAATAAAGTAAATATAGCATTATAATTAAATAACAAAATTTAAAGATGAAATCTTTTATTTGTTTACCCACGCTTCATATAACTCTTAACCCACATGTGAATGTGTTGTTTAATTATTAAGTAAATATTGCTGATATATATTTCGTACATATTGCAGGTAAAAGGAGTTTGGCAGACCACATAAATAAATAAAGAAATAAAATGGACGGATAAAGTCTTTCTCCACATGTTTCAGTCTCGTTAAACACAGAACAAACCCAGACAGCTGATCTCTCTTTAGAAATGTGCTGCATGATCATACAGACTGTTGTAATGCTGCTTTTTAAAGTGTTTGACAGCAAAAACTCCTCTCGTTCGTGTCTCAACCACAAAAGAGTGAGTAAATGATACTGAAACCCAATATATTCATCAATCCAGAGCAGAGCCAGATCACTCCTCACATGCACGCTTCTGGAGAGAGACGTCCATCACCGAAGAGCTGAGCTCGACCCAAACCACACGAACAGAGCCAAACCGAAGACAGCGAGAGCGCTTCAGATCCAATCCACTCACACATCAGTCACACGCACACATTACGTGACGGATCACTGATGAGACTAACGCATTACATCATACACATTTCAATTTAAACTAACTTATAATATTAAACAAATTAATAATAATAAAAAAAAAAAATTCGAATAAATCCATAGAAGCACTTACTATTAATGGCATGGGTAAACATGTAAAAATAAAATAAATACTGTTAAAATAAAAACAAATAAAAATAAAAGACTTATTATTAATGAATCAATAAATTTAAAATATATATTTTTCTAAATCAATAAAAAACATATTAAATTTAAATAAATTATTTGAAACATTTTAGCTTAAGCAAATAATTAAATAACAAAAATGGATCAAATTTAAATAATAATAAAATAAATAAATAATATAAAACCATAAAAAAACACTTTTAAATGTAACTTTAATATAAAATTAAATTAATAAATAAATAAAATATGTTTTGTTTTATATATACATATATATATATATATATACACACACACACATCCAAAAGTGTTGATGTTCTACAATAATAAGTGATAAGATCCAGCTTTACTGACAAAACGCGCATGAATAAATCGCCGAATAAATCACCCAGCCTTAGCATCTTGTGTATTATGGTAATGTTTTGGATTGCGTGTAGGCTATAGTCTTTTAGAAATAACTATCTATTTCTGCATGGACATCATAATCGACACTGGATCTCAAAAATAAAGTTATTTCAAACACTTGTTGCTGTCTGAAAGTGAGATTCTAGCTCAAATTTATTTGAAAAGTCTTTGATGTTGGTGTTATCTGTTAACTCTACAGCTTTGGAGAAACTCCACCTTTGTTCATAACCCCTCCTCCAGCCCGCTCTGGCCCAAGGTTTTCATCAGGCCAAGAAAGCCGGGCCGGACCCAGAGGAAGCACCAACGAGGCACGATCAAGCCCCTGAGATGACAGTGGAAAGGCGACTGGCCCACGCACTAGTACACGTCCGATGTAGACGGACTTAAATCACGAAATCTTTGCCCAAATAATATATACATGTAGTAAAAAAAAGAAGAACAACAGCTATGAACTAGTACACATTTTAAACAGTAACAATTATAGAAAAAAAATAAAAAAATAAAAAAAAAAATATATATATATATATACACCTTTGTGCCTATGTTCACGTGTGTGTAATAAAAAAACACATTAAATAAAAACATGAACTATTATTTCAGTGTATGAGATCAATCCTGTTCCACTAATGTCTATATTATACTTCAGGTAGTCTTTTATTGGCTGGTTCCTCGTGTGAAAGTGTGTAAAGTGTTAACACTCGTACTTGAACAAATTAAGCCTGTGTTTCTTCATTTCACACTCACAGAAACATGAATGTTGGACTGAGCTCCACTGGCCCGGCGGGTGAGGAATGAAGCAGTTTGTTTGGTGTGTGTGTGTGTGTGTTTGTCTCTGTTGCTATGTGTCTTCTGTTGGACTTCTTCTGCTCGGCTAAACAGAAACAGATCGCAGGCATTTCATTTACCTTCATTAAATGGAAAAAAAGCGTCTGAGCAACAACACGATTTCACAAAAACACAAAGAGACTGAAGCGTCTCGCAGCGAACGACAAGATCACACAAAACCAACGTGGAAAAATAAACCTGAGCAAACACAAACTACAGAGAAGAGCGGCTGGAAAACTCTGCTGTTAATGAAGCGTGAGACTCAGACTACATCAATGAATGAACACAACATCCATTCATCACAACACTGTCAGAAAAACAGCAGACGCCTTCCAGACACCAGCGGCTCAACAAACTCATTCTAAAGGCATAAAAAGGTTTCCAGAGCCTCTAGACAAGACTCTAACGCTCATTACAGCTGCATTTATTTCATCAAAAATACTGTAAAAATAGCACATGTTATAAGAACTTAACTAACTATATTAATATGTGTTAAACTGTCATTTATTTCTGTGAAGCTAAGCTGAATTTTCAGCATCATTATCATTATATATATATATATATGAATAATAAATAAACACAGTAAACACACATACATTATGTTAACAAAAACTTTTATTTTGGATGTGATTAATGACAAATAATCATTGGACAGCACTATATATATATATATATATAACCTATATGTATTACCTATATAAACAATATTCTAGATTCTAGAGAAATCAACTCCTCTTTTAAAGCATTTACAGCAAATGTATAAAAACAAAGCATAACATCAGAAAACACACGACAAACACACACTCTGTGAAATATCATTTCAATTATTGATCTGATCGCAGCGAGAGAAGCGACAACAAAAGAGAGCGAGAGCGAGCGTGAATTATACATGTCCCTGAGTTATTAATGAGTGCTTTGTCTGCGGCGTGCTTTAATACTGCATGATGCTACACCGATCCTCCTCGGAGTCTGTCCTTAAACAACAACAAACAATAATATCTGTTTCTTCCAAAATATACTTTAATACATATTTAATTCAAATGGAAAAATACTATTTACATGTATTCAAATATTTCAATATTCAAATAATTGCTGCTATTTTTAACCTTATATTCAAAGAATCACAAAAATGCTTCAGAAACAAAAAAACAAAAAAAATTATTTGTATATATATATATATATGGTAAAATGTGGTATTGTATAAAATATTATACAAAATTATACACACAAACTGTAAAATACAAATCTTATAAATATTATGGTAATATAAGGGATCATGTATATTCAAAAAGAAAACAGTTTAAATATCTTGCTGGATTTTTATCAAAGAAATTAAAGGCTTGGTGAGCAGAAGAGACGTACTGTTCGTGTAGTGTAGATTAGTGTTTATTATGATTATGATTAATAATCTTCAGAGTCTCCTCCGGACTGATGTGAGATGAACTCAACACTTACAGAACAGACGTGAAGGAGAAGCTGAGCGTTATTAAAGACTGATAAGAGAACAGGCCCAAGGCCAGAGGATTGAGAAAATCCCTCGAGAAAATTAAAAACGCAAGCTGCTATCATGACAGCTGTGAAGAACAACATCAAGCCGCTGTTTATCTGCAGAGACACACACATGATCCTTCAGAAATCACAACGTTTCAGGATTCACAGAAAGTTCAGAAGAACAGCACTTATTTGAAATAGAAATCTTCTGAAACATTAGAAATGTCTGTACAGTCACTTTTGATCAGTTTAGTGCAGCCTTGATGAATAAAAGAATTAAAGGGGTCACACAAACCCAGTTTTACACTAGCTAATATGATTCTTTAGGGTCTTAATGGAAAGTTGGTAATATAGTTTGTTTTAAAATTTCTCAAAGATAGTTTTAAAAACGTTAATTATACAGCTCTTTAGAAATCACTCTGTTCTGTGTACTTCCCCTTTAAATCTTCACGAGCTCCGCTGACTCCGCCCCTCTT
>JAUCMU010000143.1:13376919-13387345 GCA_032275025.1 Enteromius treurensis
GCAAACTTTTAAATAGGCGCTCTCTTTTTTAATAAACCGCAGATTTGTGTTTTAAACAACTACATTCTCGCCTGAAAAACTCTTAAAACTGCATTTCAGGGCACAATGACAGCAATATCTAGAATCTTCCCCTCCACCAATGCAGAGACTGGAGCCGCCTGGCAGAATTCGCGTCTGTTGTACGCGCGAATGAAGGCAAGTAACCTCAAAATGTTCACGCGTCTAACTACGTGCGAATTGCGCGATTTATTCGCGCAATTCGCGTCCGGTGTGAACGCACCATAAGGAAAACGTGCTGGCCACTAAGTCCTTTAGAATTGAAAGCATACCCTTCATGCCATTTGACTTGAAGGTGGTATGAAACATCTTAAGCTCTGTCTTCAATTGCTTCTCCTCCTCAACACTATAAAAGTTACACAGTGTTTGTATTGCTTGGACAGCCTCTGTGTTTGGTGTGCCCACCCAGTTGTCATGAACCGTAAATCCTCATCGCTTCTTCTCTACCCACGAAAGTTTGCAGCTTTCCGAAAATGTGATCCTACTGTATCTTCCTTCAAAGAAAGTCATACATGTTCATAAGGCATTGTAGGGATACTGGGGGCACTGTCCCTACAATGCTGGCATCCGAACAGGAAGGGATGTTATCCTAATCAATCATTCAAAAAAGGCAGAAAGTGCTTATTGTGTTATAACACCCAAATTACGCCTGATTTCCTCTCATCAGTATTGTTTTTGTTCTGTGACTCATTTTTCACTTCCTAGAGGCTTTGCAAGGTTGATTCAATATCAGAAACACAAGTTTAAATGAGCATTTAACTACTGGTGTGGCTAAGATAGAGAAACAGAACTTGACTCTGCATTTGGCCTGAAGTTATACCCCATGATGTATAGCCATAGCTACACACAGTGTCATGTTTTCCATTCTGTAAATGATAGTTAAGTAGGCATGGGTCTTCCCAGCCTAGAAACAGTTTTAGATTGTACTTTCTCATTCTCCCTTTTATTGATGTCACCCTTCAAATCTGAGCCTTAAGACGCGGTCACACTAGACTTCTTGTTACATTTACTTCCATTTGTACACTTGTGAATGTGGCAGCATGGAAATGACAGGATTATATCTGGATTTGTTACTTTACTAAAAATGTACATTTTGTCAATTTGTGTAGCAAAATAATAATAATGGAGTGCTCACGAACGGATTATTTTGGACTCAATAAAAAGAAAATAAAGTTAAATGTTCAAATGTATGCATCTTTATATGTAATTTAATGAACGTTGCATCATACAAAAGCAAAGGTTTTCAGTTGAGAAGCCATTGTAGAAACGGGATAATTATTAAGAATTAATAAAAAACTCTTTTGCCTTGTATGCCATCACCAATATTATTCGTCAGCAAAGGTGATTATGAATTAATTGCTTTTTGAGAGTTTCTTATAACAGTATGAAAAATATTATAAATAATAAATATAGAAATATTTTCTGCACAGCTGTTAAGTATACATTTTAATCATTCACACCATCATTTGCATTTCCCTACACCACTAAAAAAAGAGCGTCAAGTCAGAACTGATCCTGTTTAATTAGCTGTTGAAATAAACCATAATCAACACATTCTTGTATCATGAGTCTTTGAAAGTCAGATTTGATAGATCCTTAAGTGTCTCTGTTCATGAATCTTTATCATTCTGTCCAACTAATCGGATCTGTTTTTCTGAGTTATAAATGTCTCTTGGGGTGTGAGTTGTTGAAGCGAGGCGTCTCTGCTGCTGTAAACCTTTTTAGGCGGCGAGCGAGCTCTAGGCTGTGGCTGTGTTTATACTATGGACCTCTCAGGAGTGTGTGTTTGTAAAGTGGCAGTGGAGATAATCTACTAGAGCATGTGTGTGCTGTAGGTCTGGTGTGTGTTTGGTGTCTTTGTACTGTGTGTGTGTATGAGTGTGTTTAGGGATGTAAGGATAGAGAGGAAACATCTGCTGTGTTCCCTACATGTGGGAAGGGGAAGAGAGAATGTGACCATGCACTGAGAATGAACTGATGAAATATGGTAAAATTATACACAGGACAATCCAGTCTGACTGTAACTGCAGTCCTAGTGTGTTTGCTGTAATCCTATTTTAATCTCATCAAATGATTGTTTTCCTTGTAATGACTTGCATCTTTATATTAAATTCTGGGGGCTTTTTTTGTGCATTGGTGAGATTTTTAAGTGACTCTTTCTGCAGGTTACATTGTTTCTCGCTGTAGGTTATTAATTATTTAGTCTTATTTTAAACTGGTTCCTTCAACAACTTTTATTCATTCAGCAATGATTAAGTATTTTTAAGTGAGTCGTTGATTCATTCACTGAACTCATTCGTTTACAAACACAGATTCATTCTGGAACCAAATAAGCACCTGTCTTAATGAGTGAGTCATTAATTCCTTCACTGAATTGAATGATTTAACTGCACTGTTTACTTCAAGAAAATATAAGTGACTTATTTTATAGGTGAGTCATTGAATCAGTCACTGAGCTAATTTGTTATAAAACACTGATTCATTGTGGAATCAAATACGCGACTGTTTAATGAGTGAGTCATCGAATCAATCCCTGAACTGATGCATTTAATAACACCAATTAATTTG
Organism: Enteromius treurensis; assembly: GCA_032275025.1. Classification (NCBI taxonomy): domain Eukaryota; kingdom Metazoa; phylum Chordata; class Actinopteri; order Cypriniformes; family Cyprinidae; genus Enteromius; species Enteromius treurensis. Next base: position 13,379,545 of record JAUCMU010000143.1, read on the forward strand.
AGGAATGAATAGGAATATAACTGATTAATTCGACAACTCTTATTCATTCTACAATGTAATAAGTGACTGTTATTAGGTGAGTCATTGAATATAATTTGTTCAAAAACACTGATTCATTGTGGAATCAAATAAGCGACTGTTTAATGAGTGAGTCATCGAATCAATCACTAGAGTCATTAAAAAACGCTGTTTTCTTCAAGAAAAAAATAAGTGACTGCAATAAGAATATTTAAATTTCATGAAGAAATAAGAAACAGTATCTGAGAAATACTAAAGGACATCTTTTCATTTCTGATTTGTCTTAAATCTCATTTTATTAAAAAAAAAAAGAAGAAGAAAATTGTATTGTGAAATCAGTATCGTAAATCGAATCACATCATGAGTTGATCATTACATCCCTAGGACTGGGATAAATGCTTGTCTTCTACGATAATAAAGATAAAGATAAAGACATTGTTTTAAAGAATAGCAGTCCCCACCACAACTATAAAGCCACAGAGAAACAGTGTCGTATGAACCATACAAACATTGACATCCAATCAGTATTGGAGAATTTAAAGTGACAGATGAGCATGCACATAGAATAAACAGATGATATTGTTTGCTGCGTGGCTGCTAATATTGTTTGTTTTTATTTTAACAGGACAGTGCATATTAAAAACAGTACAACTGTAACATGCCAGAGTTAGCCATTGGCTAGTTTTCATCTGTTGTCCTTTAGGCCTGATGTACAATGGCATCCTGAAAGAGCATAAAATATTATAAACAGTAAAATGAAACTATAAAAATCTGCATGTTAACCCATTGTTAATCACTTGTACTAGTGATGGCAAATGCAGAAGAGGGCAGTATTTTAAAAATTGAATATCATTATCTTTTACAGTTATCTTTATAGTTGTCAGACTTGGTGTGAACAGGGCGTTGGTTATTAAATTACTAACTGAACCAGTTCACTCAACAACACTCATGCAGTTAAATTAGGAAGCCATATTTTGCCTAAACATGACAACAACACCTTTGTGGCGATATTGCACATGTACCCCAAAAATGTCTGGTTTCACCTGGGTGTTTTTTTTTTTCTTTTTGGCAAAAACTTTTGCACTTCCATTTGGTGATGAAAGCTACAACCTTGTTATGCAATGAAATGAATCTTTGAACTAAAAACATGCATAAAAAGATGATTGTCTATATTTTAAGGCTCTTTCAGTATTTGTTGTTGAACTCTTAATTTTGGTCCTCGCCTGTGTGTTATGCCACTCACTAGATTAAACTTTATAATGCACCCAAATCCTCAAACTGTTTGTTTATATGGTAATAAATCAATTTCAAGCACTGTTGGTATTCAAAGGTTCGCTTTCACAAATATTTTATTATACCTTAGAGCAAGGAACGTAAATGGAAATCATTTTAGTACAACTAGGGTACCAGCTTAATGAGACTGGCTGTCAGCTCATGCTAACATCTTGCCAGCTGATAATTGGGTTTATTGCCAGACTGAGGTTAGGAACAGCTGCCGAGTTTAAAACCCAGCTGAACACATTATTTTCCAAATGCTTTGGAATGTCTTTTCTAGATAGAATTGTTTGTTAAAATCCAGTCACACCCATATGAACACATACGCATGCAAAATAATTCAGATGCTGGATTAGAGATAGTGCTGCTTGTGTTGGCCGCAAATATGAGAATAAATCATTGAAAACAAGTCAAGGGGTCAAAGATTCCAGTTTGTTGTCCGTATGCCAGGCTTTCCATTCTGCTCCTTGTCCCTCGAGTCAATAGCACTTGTTTTCCCATATTTAGTAATTCCACCCATGAGTAAACAGCTGCATCCTTACTCTTCTCATTTACATCGGCTCCCTCTCATCTATCCCTACATCTGATGGGATCTCACCAACTCATTACCCATAATGCCAGACTGCAGTGTCTGAAAATAGTTATGAATCTCGCCAACTATCCAAGATCAACAAACATAGGAGGAGACTTTAAATTGCAGTCCTCCCCTTGTTTTCTCAATCTCTTTCATTTTGACACTGGATATATTTCATTTTCATAGCCATGAGTGATTACAAACGCCGAATACAAAACTTGCAGTCTTAACGGTAATGTTGTATGACAGTATTTGTCCAGAAGTAGGCCTGTTTCTGTGACAGCTCGCAGGTGTTTGACAGTATGAGGAAGTTATACAGGTGCAGACTACACACAGATGATTAAAAGTGCTGTTTTCTCCTCCAGGCACATGGCGGAATCTCAAAATAAATGTCAGCCAAAATGTCAGCATGGTTTCTTTCTGCGTTTTGCCTTATAAAGACACTGAATTGAGAAGACAAAATATGCAGTTTCATTTATAAATCAGTCAACAGGACAGATACTAAATGTACTACCAATGCTTGTGTAGAAAGCAAAATGGTAATTTCTTTTGCTGGAGTATGTTAAATGATGATAACCTCAACATCTGCCTTCTTTCACAGTATGCCACTATCATATAGTCTTATATTTAAACATGGATTAGTCATTTTTAGAGACTAACAGCGCATCTATCTGCCTGTAGTCTGTTTACGATTTCTCATTCTCCCTCAGTACTTTTCTGACTTACAAATGAAAGATGAAAAGGGGTCTGAAAATGGATTTGTGTTCACAAAACCATCTTCATCTTATTATGCAGAGACATTCCCTAGGCTTCTGTAACTGACATGGTCCAGAGCTCAAGTCCTGCTAACACTCATAAACACACTGAAAACATTTGGCAGCTTCACTTTGTGCTGAAGGAAAAAATCTATTTTTATTGCACTATTAAATTATAAATACAAAATGCTACTGAAGTTACCGATAGTACCAATCTTTACTATTTACCTGCAGTTTTACAAACTCATAATGTTTTATAATGGGTGATGCTGTTAGCCAATGAGATGCTGTCTTTCTTTTCAGATTTGATCTTGTCTAAATAAACTCTGAGTAGGATTGCACTGGAATAGTCATGCTTCCTGTTTGTTTACAGGGTTGCTAAGGCTATGAAGGTGGCGCTTTATGAGACTCCCACAGGCTGGAGATTCTTTGGCAACCTGATGGATTCTGGGAGGTGTTCTTTCTGTGGAGAGGAGAGCTTTGGAACAGGTTGGTGCCATCAGAGTCATCTAAAAGCATATAAAAGCCCTACTTGAGCATTTACAGTTCACAAGTCATCATGAATCTTCTGTCAGAGCTGACTTTATTTAAAATATTTTCCGTATTTTGTGCCAAACCCAAATGATGTTATTATGATGTTATAATGATTAAAATGATGTCATTAATTACTCACCCTCTTCGTTGTTCCAAACCCGTAAGACCTTCGTATAACGTTGGAGCAAAAATTTTTATATTTTTGATGAAATCAGAGAACTCTCTGATCCTGCATAGACAGCAACACAACTACCACATTTAAGGCCCAGAAACGAAGTAAATGACATTATTAAAATAGTCCATGTGACATCAGTGGATCAACCATAATTTTATGAAGCTATGAGAATACTAAAATAACCACAGTTCATGCATATTCTGCATAACATTACACTTGAACCCCTGATGTCACATGGGCATGCTTTTTTTGGGCTTTTGCTGGGTCAGAAAGTTCTTGTATTTTATCTAAAATATCTCAATTTGTGTTCCGAAGATGAATTTACAGGTTTGTAATGACATGAAAGTAATTAATGACATGATTTTGATTGTTGAGGGAACTATCGCTTTAAAAAAATCATCATGACCTTTTATCTTATTGACATTTTCAGATGTAGTTCATTATTAGTACATGCCTTCTGAGCACATCCAAATGTTAGCTCTTTATCAGTTTTCTGCTATAAAAGGATAGTGAATCATCTGAAATACTAAGAAAGACAGAGTGTTTTCTGCTGGCAAAAGAAAAAGACTACTCTTCTGATTTTTCCACAAAAGTACAGGGTTGGGGGCAAAGAAGTTAGTAGATGTGAAAGAAAAGTGTTTGGAAGGTTGTAAATCGGTATCGATATTTTTCTTACAAAACCGCACCGATTTTCTAAAGGAAGCCTTTATTCAGTCCCCATAGCTATGTGAGGCACGTTTTATTATGGATGGGTGTGCTTTATTTGACTACTTTTGGACGGCTGAAAACTGCCCTTATAAAATTTCATCAAAATGGAAGAGCAAGGACACTTTTTATATTACTCAGATTGGGTTCACCTGAAAGAAGACAGTCACCTCGGATGCCTTTAGGGTGAATAAAACATGGGATCATTTTAATTTGTAGATGAAATAATGCTTTAAAGGGATTGTTCACCCAAAAACTTTAATTCTTTCATTAGTTACTCAACCTCATGTTGATCCAAACCCGTAAGAACTTTGTTCATTTTTAGAACACAAATTTATTTTATGTTTATGATTAAATTAAATAGCTCTCTGCAGTAATGCAGTTACCTATCTCAGAACCACATAGAGGTACACAACTTGCCAGGGCAGTACACTTTCAATAATATTCACTAATATATACACATAGGCCTGGTTTCACAAACGGGGCTTAGCTTAAGCCAGGACTAGCTTTCAGAGCAAGATATCTTCATCTGAGACAGCTCAAACATGCAATTTAGTCTGGGACTAGCTTAAGCCTTGTTTGTGAAACTGGGTGTTAAAGTACTAAAAATATATAAAGAGCTAATATGTACCTTAAATATACTATGATGTACCAGTTAAGTGTAAATAAGGTACCTTTTGTACCCAAGGGTATCACCCCAATGACTGCTTTGTGCTATTTTTCCTGAGAGTGTGTAGTTGTAGGAATTCCCGTATGTGAAGGTGAGCCCCTGAACGGTATTGAAGGGATGTGTTTTGTTTGGCAGCTGAAAGTGGAATAAGCAACTGTTGCTGAATAATGTTGCTGGGCAGACAGACGCTTGGCTCTGAGGCAGTAGGGTCGATCTGTAAAGCCTCTGGGTTTTACACCATCACAGAGGCCTTGAGTGAGACACAAGGCATTGTCTGTAGGTGTCAAAAGAGCAGCCTGCTCATTATTCACCATGTTCTGACTTTGCTTCAGGATTACTGTCGTGGGTCACTTTTCTTTTTCCCTTCCTGTCAGTCGATTTTTTTCTTTTTTTCACAAAACATTCTTGACTGCTAGACACACACATATACTATACATTCATCATATGTTTTATCTGTTGGTTTTGGTATCTGGTACATATTGAGTGTGTTTATGGAATATTGGCATTAAGCGCGTTTCCCTTTTAGCTGTGAACCTGCGTCACGCTTATTGTTTTGCAGGCACTGGGAAAGTTAGCAGATAACAGCCTGACAAGCTGATCGATGTTAAAATCTGTGTTTGAAGTGAACTTTATTGTGTTTTACTGATTTTAGAGGTCAGAACTAATTATACAACAACATTATGTTGGCTTACAAGAGTCTTTGGCTGCTGATGTGATATGCGGTAGGGCTGAGCATTTTTCAATGCTCTGGCATTAGTCACACACCGAGAGCAGCTGTCGGATACGCTTTTTTTCTGACGTTAGATTACATGAAATAAACCAGATCAAAGGACAAAAGTCATAGAGAAGATGTGGAGCATAAATCATGCTGATGAAGAGCTGACCAGGGGAGTGAGGGCTTTCATTTTATCATTATCGTCTCCTGATTTAGAGCAGTTTCGTATGAATCATCTTTTTAGGTTGTATTGAGGACTTTTATTATTTAAATTGCTTAAAAATATGCTCAGAAGTTTATATAAATTAATACTTTTATTCGATGTGACATTAAAGACATTTATAAGATACATAAGGTTTTTTTGGGTTTTTTTTTTAATGAATGCTGTTGTTTCTATTCATCAAAGAATCCTGTGATTATTATCAAATTATCACAATTTCTACAAAATTATAAATCAGCACAAAATCACATCAGCATATTAGAATGATTTCTGGCAGATCATGTGACATTGATGACTGAGGTAATACCATCAAAGGAATAAATTACATTTTTAAGTATATTCATTTTATTTTTTAGGTTTTTATTTGTATTATTGATTGAATAAATGTACCTTTGGTGAACATAAGGACCTTAAAGTTCACAAAAAATCTTCTCATCCCTAAACTTTTGTGCAGTAGTGTAAATCTAATATCAAAATATGACTTTCTCTTTTAGGTTCAGACCACATCCGAGACAAAGACGGCCTGTGGTCAGTTCTGGTATGGTTGTCTATCCTGGCAGTGCGTAAGCAGGGGGTGGAAGAAATAGTGAGAGACCACTGGGCCAAAATGGGACGCAACTACTTCTGCAGGTGAGCTAAACCCAAAACAGCATCTTCCCGAGCAACATTTTCTTCCCAAGCTTAGTTTCTATCATCAGTCTTCATATCTCTCGGGACATCTCAGGATATTTCTTTGTGTACACTTACAGTACCCACCCTCTCAATGACTTTTCCTATGAAACAGAGTAGAGTAGGCAGAATCTCTTTAAAGTGTGCCTGGATTGTTTTTGCCTTTCCCATACATGTTTCCCACATTCGCCATATTTAGCTCTACTCGTAGATGTCATGTGAGAGTCCTGGGAGCTCTCCAAATTGCCACGCAAGTGTGATTTATTCGTTTATTACTTTAATTACTATTTGTAGGCGCAATTACTGTAGGTTATGTTTGCAATCTTTCATTTACATTGATCTAATATAATGATTATTTAATATCTGACAGGTTTGACTATGAAGGGGTAGACGGCAGGGCAGCCTATTACCTCATGAGAGATCTGGAAGCTGTTATCGCTGAAAAGGCTTTTACCACTCAGAAGTTTTCTGTGGGCAGTAACATCTACAGTGTGGAGAAGGCTGATAATTTTGAGTACATTGACCCAGTGGACGGCAGTGTGTCCAGGAAACAGGTCAGTTCACACTTCGAGAGAACATGAGAGATGACCAGTCAAATTGTAGACTGCTAAATGAATGTCCATTCATGCCCATTCAAATATGAGACTTTCTTTAATGTTGATTCACAACAGCAAAATATTGTGTTGGTAAAAAAGGTTTACAGTGCATTTTTAACATGTTTAGTTTAGCATGTGTTGGTAAGATTGTATAAATGTTACGCTCACCATTTAAGGCATTTTTACATTTATCTGATCAAAATACAAACCTGATCTCATAAAAATATGTACATTTTTTACGTAACTTACTGCACTTTTGGCCTCTGTTTCAAAGAGAATGTCCACTGAGGGGCACTAAAACACAGGTTCAGTATGTGACCCTTGCACTTTTTATTGTTGATATAGGTATATATTGCAGCGGTTCAGACTTATAATATCCATGAACTGTTGCTAAAAGTTTATGGTCTATCATGTTGGAAATATGCCCTGCACCAAATCCAACCTTAAACCTACCTGATAGTCAAACAGATATAAAAACTAATTTGTTGATGCCACCATGCAGTTTCAACTTCCTTTTACACAGATTAGAACTGTTTTGTCGAACCTAGTTACACTGGATTTGAACCGGAGCTCCTCGACTCTCAAGTACGTCTATCTCCGTGAAATATCCAAGCATATTAATATTTAGTTTGAAGTTATAACATGTAAAAGCAGTAATACTGTAATATATTATTACTAGGGATGTAACGGTAATGTGGTCGTATGACTCGATAAAACGATAGGTCTTCTGAGAAAAGTTGGCTCTGGCGAATGGAGCGAACGGGAGGTAGCGGGAACTACAATTCCCATCAGCCCAAGCGTGCCCATCATTCTTTATAGTCTGTTGTCAATACAGATCAGTGTTGCCAACTTAGCGACTTTGTCTCTATATTTAGCGACTATTCAGACCCCCTTG
>JAUCMU010000143.1:13407053-13431608 GCA_032275025.1 Enteromius treurensis
TACCTAAGCTACATACCTTCTATGTACATATCAGAAAACAATTTAAAATATTCTCTCAATGCATTCTATGGCACCTTTAAAGTGTCAAGATGAGGCCTGCTTGTCGTAATGCTTTCATCAAAATTAGTTTAGTACATTCAACATTAAAACTGAGAGTAGCAAAGTTTACGTGGTTTGGTTTAATTCATCAAGCATAGAGAGCGAGAGAGAGATAACAAACAATAGAATGAAAGAATAAAGGATAGCACAAAAGATGGAATGAATGATTGAGAACAAAGAGAGTGAAGGATAGAAGGAAAGAACTGAGTGAGTAAGAATGAAAAAAACAAAGCATAGAAAAAACTAAGAATAGAAATAATTTATTTTAATGTCAAAAACAGAAAAAAACTGCCAATTTCAAATTGTTTTCAGGTTTCACGAGCTGATTTTTGTTAGTTCCCTCTTGTTGGACAATTACTGAAAACACTTTTCCGAAAAGCAATTTGTTTCCCATCATCCATCTCAGAAATGTACTTATTGTTTTATTCCGGCACTGTGACTATGCTGCCTTCCACCATTGTCATTCGATTATTACACCAGTTATGAAAACAGCTCTGTTGAGCAAGTCCAGACTGTTAGTCTGAGTCAGTGAGTGAAGTGTGGAGATGTTTACAATTCCAGCTTACAAAGAAGCACATAAAGGGGGCCGTTCCCACAGACCTGTCATGATGGAATCTACCCAACTGAGTGTTTATCACAGACTGAGAGAACCAAATAAATGCATTCTGTCCTCCCACGTTTACCTGGCACTGCTGTTAGCCTTTTTATATCGTAATGTGAAGAATGATGATTGAGAGGGTCAAGGAATGTGAAGGTCAAATTAAAAGGAATAGGCTTTCATCAATCCTACATGCCTTTTTTGCACCTTGTGATATATATTGAGAAACACCTGTTTCTGTTATAGTTATGTTTCCATCGCCTATGTATTATGCGCATTTGGAAGTTCTGCATCAGAAATGAGTGATAAAAAAAAATAAATTAGGCAGTTTTTAGCCAAAAAAATCATTTTGAGAGTAAATTACGCAAGTGCTTCAAAAAAGTCATGTGACTTTGCACTATGGTGCATTCATGGTAAATCCTGAATTTACCAGCCGACTTACCAAACAGCAGGTATCCACCTCCAAAAGCAATAACCACATTTATTGTGTTTTGTCTGCTCGTTCAGTGCAAGTAATTTATTACATAGGAAACTTATTATATTCAGTAGCTTCTCCTACTTTCCTTAGTGGTGTATAGTCCCAGTTTATCAGGAAGTGACGATTTTGTTCTTTTTGACTCTTTGGATGGAAACAGTGCTTCTTTTTTTCGACTTTGCGAACCGTTCAAGAAAAACGGCCAAAGCTACATGGAAACCTGAAAAAAAGCTATGTCAGTATCTTATCTGTGATGTTGTTTTGGTGTTGATGTGACGTTCTAGATGGTGTGTCACAAACAGGAAGTTGCTGTATCCAAAATAGTAACAGTTGAATAGCTGTCAGTGCACTGAAGAGCTTTTTCCTGCCTGCTATATTTACATCGTCTCCCTTCTGAGGGGAAAACGGTCTTTGAGGTGTTACGGAAATTTGAGACACAATAACCACATGTTCCAGATAAAACAAATGTAGAGCCGGCAGGCTTTTGATACACACACATAGGCCGCATCCTTTGTTTCATGAGTTGGATTTGCATGCAAACCTGCCAAAAATGATATTTTCACACAACAGATATGTCCTGTTGACCTACTGCTTTCTCTTAGGGGACCGTATAGACACGTATAGAGGAATCTGTATTTTCATGCTCATCACCCTACTGACATCATAACTGAAATCTTAATCTGTGATATAACTAGAATAAAAAAAATTTAAAAAACATTACCAAGATGTGTCCTACTTTATAAATGCTCATACACAACTGATAAAAATGTAATTGTGTGATAAATGTAAAACGGGGTGTTTGTATTTGTATTTTAAATAACGGAACAGATTTAAAAAGAGTGTCTCCTTGTGTTTTATATCACTGTATATCTGAAGGAAGACTATCTTTAGAAAATGTCTTTTTCATTTCATTCTTGCATGTAAGGCAGCGTTTGTAAGCTCAGAGCTGCTTTTGTCTACAGCCGTTACCGTGGAAACATCTTGTTTCTCATGCTTAAAGCACCTCCTGCTGACAGAGTTTGCATTTTTAATAAATCCGTCTGATTTACGCAGCAAACATGTATCGCTTGTTATGAAAACAAAAAAAAAGGACCTGAATATTGTTATTTATTCTACTGGGATGTCTACCGGAAGTTAAGTTAGGGCCATAAAAGTACACCTGCACGGTAACGTTTGAAAGCGTGTATATATGTAAATGTGACCCTGGACAAAGTAAGTGTTAATTTTCCGAAATTAGGATTTACCATCTTACTGTACACGATTATACATGACCTGCAACACAGGATCCTTTTCACTATAGAATTTTCAGATCATTTAATGCAGCCTTGGATAAACTGTGATCCTCGAGTTAGAGAAGATAGTTATGAGCAGCTGGTTATGTTAGAGTAGATCAGTGAATCTGATCCTGAGATGGACTGTTCCAGGCCGGCGCTCTCCGCTCCTTTTGGGATCAAATTCAAACACACGGATTAAGATGATCTGTGTGTGGTTGTGTGCGTGTGTGTGTGTGTGTGTGTGCACATATCAGAAAAAGACTAAGAGTGGGGCGATGTTTTTTGGTATTATCGCAGGATAGAAATGCTGATATTACGTCATGACAGTTTAATCTGCCTTGTGTTGAACTGTGTGATGCATTTGTGTTCTCTGCCAGCAGACTCTGAACCATCTGCACTCTTTTGCCCTGTTCATTGCGAACCAGAGGACTGTGATTTAAAGTTCAAGAGTCTTTGTATCTTTGCCTTTCCATTTGTGGACTTAAATAGTATTATATAATAGCTTTGAGTTTTGTCATTTCAGAGATAAATTCGCAATAATTAATGTTTCCTACCGAGGAAAAGAGGGTCATTATTACCACTTTATTCCAATGAATGCCTTCTTAAGACTTCCTGGTTGTGTCTGTGAGGCTGTTCGACGGGGAGAACTGCTGTGGATGGGCAAGTGCAGACTTGAAAATGCTCCAAGGAATTCTTCACTTTCTAAGCCTTTGACCGCTGAACTTTAGAAAGTTGGTTTAGGATAATGTATTAATGGCTTTTGATTGGTTATTATACGGATATAAGTGTTTTTAATATATCTGTCTATCTGTCTAGCTTGCTAGCTATCTATGTGAATGTTTTTTTGTTTTATTTTGAAAGATGACCTTGCTTCAAACGTGTGTTTCCTTTGGAAAGTTGAGTGTCGTGGTCAGACATCCCTGCACACTTCCTCAATGGCTGATTCACAGTGACCGTGACCGCTGAGTCTGTTCCACACACACTAATTCCATCGGATGATTGGCATTTTGGACAACACTTTTAAAACCATGTTTTTTGTGGTCTACACATAGCAGATTACATTTGATACGTTAATAAACATTAATGGATTATATTATATATTTGTTCCTTTACAAAACTACACTACTTTAAACTGCTTAGTAGTATCTTGGCAACTCTTAAGAGTTGTTTTCAGGAGTCTTAAATAGAAAGTGCAGTTTGTGTCCATTAGAAATCAATTTGAACAAAAATGTCGTTACTGTCACTTTGGATCGATTTAATGCTTCCTTGCTCAATAAAAGTGTTAAATTCTTTCGAAAGCTTTCGAGCGGTAGTATATTTGCGCACGCAGGAGAAACAACATTAGGGTGAAATTATGGATGTGCTCATATATATGTGGCCTTGGTGTAAGCCACAGGAATTGTTTTGCTCATCAGCTCAATTTTAATGGCGAATCACAAAGTAACACATGTTGCCCTTTGGCATGGCTCTTCCTTCTACATTGGGACAGCAGATACCTCTTTCTCTCACTCTTTTGCTATCTCTGTAGTCCTCCATCTCTTTTCTCCTGCTCTCTATTTGTTCAGGCTCTGTCTATTATTCTGTCTTCCACTCAGCAGGGCTGTATCCATGTTTCCGGAGTCCTCTCTTTCCTGTTTCTCTCACAGGGAGGGGATTTAACTCCTAGTTGCCCCCATCTTTGTCCTCTCTTCATGTCATCCCATGTTAGCCTGTTGACTGCTAAATGAACCAAAACACGAGACACTGCAGTTCTGATGAGTGAACAGCAATTCTGGGTGATGTTCTTTTCCTGCTGTTCATCACAAAGGCAACAAACTCGCAGTCTTTCAAAGTCTTTTGGGCTTTTTATGTAAATCGCATTGTTTGTGTTGATAAGTGGATGTTGTGTTGGATGGATATCGCTGTACAGTCCTGTCCTGAAGGTCCTGTCCATTGGCAGTTTAATCACAAAAAGTGATTAAAATAAAATAACAGTGATAAAGTCGCAGATAAAATGTATAATTTAGGTTAAAATGTATAATTTCAGTTCGTAAAATCTTTATATAATTAATATATTTTTAACAATTCAGTGTCACTTTTATGGAAAGTTAACATTAAGAAACTGCATTTTTACAATCAGCATTAGCTATTATTAAATGCTGCAACCAATTTAAATTATTAATATAATATTTGTGCTATTAATGATACTGCTGACTAGTGCCCTTTGTAAAGGCTAACTTTAAGATGAAAAGCTATTGTTATGCAGTGGTATCAAAACTGTTTAAATTTGATTGTTTCTGCCACTGGAATTTTAGTATCCTAAATAACTTTAGTTTAAATACACTGTCAACAGAGCAAGAGCTGTGAGGGATCAATGAATGGATTTCATTATTGATGATCCTGACTCTGTGTGCGTGTTTGCATATGTGCGCTCACGAACGTGTTTTGTGTACATCTAGATAGCTCTTGACTGTAGCATCAGACTTCTTAGCTGAGCCGATCAGCTCACCAGATAAGACGGACACAAAGTCGATACGTTTGCGTCTGGATGTCTCACAGGTGCTGAGCTGTTCACAGAGTGCAGGAATTGAATGACTGTTTTTAGACAACTTGCTCTACAAATACAGACAGAGTGATAACTCACAATAGTCAGGATAGTCTATGAAGATTCATCATGTCTCAAGTCACTTCAGTCTGTGAATCACAGCTGATGTGAATGAAAAGCATTGTGTGCGTGTACTGTGTATTCACTAAAGCTTCTTTTTCTTTTTTTCTTCTTTATTGGGCGAACTGTTCCTTTAAACAGTTGATTTGTATATTTAGGCTGTGTGAAGAGGATTTATTTATTGACTTCAGCTCAGCAGCTGCTCCTCATTTTTAAATCTGAACATGCTCAGTATATTAAAATGGGATCACTAATGCAGCTATTCATCCATGTAGCCCTTAATCCTCATCAATGGTAATTAAAACAAGAACAATGGTGTTGAATTATTCATTGCTATTTGAGTGATTAAGAGGTTTTAGTTTCCGCTCAATGGGGTCTTGTCAGTCTTCTCCTAAATGGACTGCTTTGACTTCGGTTTCACATTTCCACCAATGGCTGCTGTGATTCTAACTTTCATATCATCCTTTCAATGCCAGTAAAAAGTGGCTCCATCATGATTGCAGTTGTCTAGTCTCTCATTGTTCGTTTGTTGTGTCAGGCTTGAGAAATACAAAGAACTGACTCGACTTCCCACTCTGAAACTCCTCTTGGTTAGTATCAGTTATATTCCCTGGAGGTGTGGAACAAATACTCAGTCTGTCACAGCAGCGAGCGGATTACATGCAGAAAACGTTGGTTCCTGCAAGTGTAGTGAAAAACTCTTCTCTTGTTCCAAGAGTCCTCCTAAACAAAGGAACATACAGTATTACACTGAAGTTAAACATCAAATCTGTCTTTATATTGTCAAAGGAAAAATTACAATTCAGTCGCTGCATTTTACTATACACATTTTTAATAATTCAGTTGCGGCGTCATGCATTAATGATGAACAGGAGGCTTAATTGAGGCTGTGATTTAGAGAGATGGTAGATAACGTTTCCAAGAATAAATTCGAAATGGATGATGAATTCCTAACGGCTTTGGTTGTCTTCGCTTGACAGACTTTATCTGTTGCTTTCAATTATATGTCAAGGAGGGAAAAGCTCAGTCTTTTTGGCTAAGGTTTCAGTCCTCTGTGTGGATTGCATTAAGAGATAAGAGATGTATGAGACACTCTCTGGGAAAGGACATATTGATTATTTCAAGCTCTTAAAATTAAGATGGAAAGCTTGTCTTGAGAACCCATCTTTGGTTGTTTGCCAGCCGTGTACGATAAATTATGTACTGTAATTATATTGTGTATAATTATATGTAATACATACATTTGAAATGACTGATATGATGAAAATAAACAAAATCATGTTACACTTGTTAGTCAACCTAACCTCTCTCTTCTCTTCATTTGCAGACATCCCGTTTAGCGGGACCCCGCCTCCAGCGTACGTTTATGATGTCGATCGAGGGGGCGACCAGCGTATGCAGCCTGATGTTGTGTCATACACCGATGACTCCCTCTCCTCTCCTCGGCTTTACCCGAAGGGTCGAAGTATTAGAGAGCCACCTTCCTCAGAGTCCATTAAATCAGTAAGGGACATTAAGAGACAGAGAACTTGCTTTAACCTTATAAAGTCATAGTTTTTACCCACCTGGTCTCATGGCATAAATGTACCTGGTGCACTTTTTAGTGATACACGAAATACGTACCAACAAGTACGTATCACTGCAGTTTCCAAAAGAAATGACACTACAGTAGATGCAGTAAATCTCAGACACCTTTTATCCCTTTTTACACACTCATTTCTCTTTGAAACTGCGGAGAAGTGTGCAGGAAGGTACATAAAAACGGCATTGCACAAAATGTGCTCAGAGGTACATATTTTTTATGAAACACAACTCTCCCAAGTGTTTCTTTTGATAAATAAATTGTATTTTGTTACATAAATATTGTTATAGATCCGTTTCCATATAATTTTTTGGCCCATATTAGAGATTTACCCATATTGGTTGATATTGCAAATTTAATTATACATGCCCATTTGCCTTTGTTTTTAAAAAAAAAACGTACAAAACAAAATAGATACATTTACATTCCAAGTCAGTAGCTATACTTCAGGTTTAAGGTTCTTTAAACATTTGTTTTCTGAATCTTTGACCTTTGTTTTCTTTATCTTTATTCTTTGGGGTACGGGATTGTAAGATGTCTATGGGTGACCTCTGAAAATACGTATGGGATAGGATTTAGGTTTTATGAGAATTACTCAACTGAGGAATTGCCAGAGAATATGTGTTATTGGCTGAACCCTTAATGTGTTTGTGTAACTGTCACTTTCTTCATTGTGGATATTCCCAGTTGGAGTTGGATGTCGAGAAAGGGTTGGAGATGAGGAAATGGGTCTTATCAGGGATCCTGGCTAGCGAGGAGGCCTATCTGAGCCACTTGGAGGCGCTCTTACTTGTGAGTCTTCAGGCTGGGTCTGTTCTACTGCACAATTGCTCATGAAAGAGGGTCAAAGATCACCATTATAGTGGTGCTGAGCTTTGCACATTGCACACCACCCAGTGGTTACAAATGAACTCTTTTGACCTCTTGTTTTTTTTTTTATCTTAGCCCATGAAGCCCCTGAAAGCTGCTGCCACCACCTCCCAGCCCATGTTAACCCTCCAGCAGATAGAAACCATTTTCTTTAAAGTGCCTGAGCTCCACGAGATCCACAAAGACTTTTATGACGGCCTATTACCCAGAGTGCAACAGTGGAGCCACCATCAATGTGTGGGTGACCTCTTCCAGAAACTGGTGAGCAGTGTTTCATTATGTTATATTATATAGAAAACAGACCATATGCTACTAATTCTGAATCTTTTGGTTTGCATTGAAATTAAAATAGGTCATTTAATTATGCAAAAAATAGGCATTTCATATAGTTATTTAATAATATTAAAATTATGACTGACAGCGATTAAGCCAGTATTTTTTTATGTTATGACTGAAAAAAATTATAAATATTACAATTCTGTAATATTTTTGAAAACACTTATTGATAATATATTGATCATATTTGCTAAAGATTATATGTAGCAAATATTAGTGTTATTCAACATTAACACGCATAATTAAATCTTTGTGCATTCTAATTAGAATTTTGCATTGATTTATTGAGTTTCCAGCTTAAAAAAAGTGTTTCATTATATACTCACTATACTATACTTCACATAATAATATAATCACTGGTTCATTTTTTTGTATTATCATCTAATAATATGCTAGGATTACTGTGCCATCACTTGATGCCACATGCACGTGTCACATTCAAGTAATCCATACATGATGTTTCTGTCAGACCACCCGAGAGAGATTTTTTTAAAACAGTTTATAAATGCAGTCATCATCAAAGCATGTCTCTCTGGTCCTCCCTAAGGAGAATTTCCTTTGATAACTGGTTTAGTGAGCTTCACGAGAAACAGCCACATCATTCCACTCGGCACAATTAGCTGTGGAAACTGAAACTTTACCCCCATCTTTATAGACGCCCGCAGGACTGCAGATGAAAGCTTTTCAGAGCCACATGGCTGCATGTAAAGCTGCTAGGGGGTCTTGCTCTTAGATCGGTGGGGCTGTGGTCAGAAATGCTGGGGTATGGTGTTGTAGCCAGGTGCACAGATTACAGTACATGACAAATATAACTTTTTACAACTTTATACAATAAGATTTTTAAATTTTGTTTAAGAATTATAATTTTTTGGTGAGTAAGGATGCTCTAAATTGATCAAAAATGACAGTAAAGACATTGATAATGTTATAAATATTTCTATTTCAAATAAATAGCTAAAGCATGTTCCTTTGAACTTTCTGATAAACCTCTGCTGAACTCTGAAAAAAAAGCACCTAATCAACATAGTAAATGATTTCTGAAAGATCAAGTGACAGTGAAGACAATCACAGGAATAAATGACGTATTACTAAATTATTCAAATAGAATAAAGCTATATTGAATTGTAATATTTAACAATATTACAGCATCAACTGTATGAACGTGAAATATTTGCATAAATATTACTTTATTTGTGCAGGTTAGTAGGGTTGGGTCGATAGACGATGCCATCGTCCATCGCCGATGGCCGAAACACATCACGATGCTGAGCCGGCATCGCGATCCTCCGCCCCGCCGCAGCAGCAGTAACCAGCTCGTGAAAAACACACTTAATCTATGGGGGCAAATCTATGCAATTAATAAGCAAGCGCACCACTGATGCTGGTGAGCGTGGTAAATGATTTCCGCGAGAGGAAAACAGATGTACATGCGAAGAAACGGGGGCCGCAAGCTCATTTCAAACCCTTATTCCTGCGCTCGATCTTCTCTCACCTGCTCGCGCGAACACTGTTATTTTTGTCAGTCGTGGGGCGGGGCTTGGTGTGTTAGTTAGAACTAAACAACTCCCCACAACAACCGCCGTCTACGACGATGATGTCATCGTCCATCGTGATGTTTCACATTAGACATCGTACTATGCCAAATTGGTCGACATCGCCCAACCCTACAGGTTAGCTATTATACAAGAAAACACATCGAAAGCTGTTTGCAGGATTTTTTTCAGCAGTAAGTGGAAAACATAAAATGAGATTGTTGTTGATCTCTTCCACTCATAAACTCTTCATTTGGGGTTTGCGTTTAAAATGTTTTACTGTCCTCTCTGGGATCAACAGCCAGGGTTAAAATCAGCAATTGTTTGACATAAATCTCTTTTTTAAGATATGAAGGCATTGAGGTTGAGTAAGTGTGGCCGGAGCCTGTATTCATTCATATTTTATTTGGATTGTTAATCCAACTGAGATTACATTGTTAGTTGCAAATACATGTGGTTATTATTTGAGGCATTATCGATGTGTAGAGCTGAGCCGTTTTGTAGATTATTTCTTTATCTTTGCACAGATGTGTTTGCGTGGAAATGTTTTTTCCTAAACCATAACTATTTGGGAGAATATGCCATGTGCCTTTCATTGGGAATGTGTGTTTGTGTGTATGTTTGCAGTGACATAGTTCTCTACCAGGGTGTGTGTGTTTTACACAGAGAGGGGTAAATAAACAGGAAATCCCACAGGGAGACAGGGTTTTCAGTGGACAGTGAGTCCAGTGTCTGCTCTGTTCCCCAGAGAGCATGATGTCATAGAACAGGGGTGCATGTGTCTGCCCAGGAAACCCACTCACTGCTGGGCATTCCCTTGCCCTCTCCCTCTCCCGGTTGACTGCCAACTCTCACGCCATGGGATTTACTCACCCCTGATTCCAAAATATGGACTATATCTACTATACTAAATGTCTATACTGAAAATATTAAAGCTCTATAGCAAATGTGTATGTTTAATGGCACATTGTTGTGTTTTGACACAAGTAAATGTTGTCTAATAATAATGATAACTTGCAATAGGCAGATGTAGGTTTAGTAGTGAAGAATTCATTAGACTGATTCGAACAAGTTATGATTATTATTTTTTTTTTCATGAATCTGGATTCACACTGTTTATGCGGTATGTTTTTGACTCAGTAAAATTAAACGGTTCATAAGAGTTATTTGTTTGTGAATCAATGTACAATTGTCAAGCTGTAAGTCTTTGATTCATTTACTGTAAACGAACTGGTTCATAAGAGTCAATTGTTTGTGAATCAAAATACAGTGGTCATGCAATATATTGTTGATCCACTAAAATGAACCAGTTCAAAAGAGTCATTTTTACGCGCACCCTGCAATTACAACTCAAATATTTTCTATTTTATTACTTTCAACTTACATTCACAACTCAAAAAATAGCTGCAGATGATGCTAAAGATGTGTCCTCGCAGAACCCTTCACTAGAGGAGAGTCTTTAGAAAGTGGCTCTTTTCATTTTAATGGTTCTTTTCACTCTTTTAATGAGTATTCATCTTTTATCAGTGGGCAGAGTTAACAGCACAATGTAATCCGTCTTTTTTCTGATCTCAGGGTAATGATGTTCATATTCTGGATCGCTCACAAGTTTCCCCAGTTGCAGTATAATGGCTGTGCTGAAGGAAGTGCTTAACCTCTCTGTCTCATGACAAGCCCCATCACAAGTCCTCTTATTTACCCTAGTGTTGGCAGCACTCGAGATGTTGCCATGGAAAATGCTTGTTATCTGTGCCCATTTCACAGTTGTTGTCTTTTGAATGGTGTTTTTTTTCTTCGTGACACAAATGCTCATTCATGGCAACATTTTGGCTTCTTTTTTGTCACTTCTTTTCTGTTTCAGTAGGCATTCACCCTGTTAAAATGGTCTTTTTAGACACACTCTTGAAAAAGTTTTATTGCGTGTGTGTGTCAAGGAATTTACTAAATGTTTTTTTTTTTCATTTTCGTTTTGTAAGTGATATTTGGCTTAATTTTTTTCCCTTCATTTTCTTCGAATATCACATTGAACACATGCAAACACATACATTTAGCATTACATCTTTTGGTCAACAAAGCATCCTCTGCAGTAAATGGGTAATTAATGTTATTAACTTTTAGATGAGTCCATTATATTGCATTATATTGAATTTTGAAGAATCGGCCACAGTTTAAAGGTGAAACTAGTTCAAAATCGTTTTAAATAACAAGGTTAATGGATTTTGATGTGTGAGAGAACAACAGAAAAAGAACTTTCAAACTGAAGGTGAATTGCACTCGCAGGTTTAAAGTCAAAATAAAGATGGATTTCTTTCATACCCATTTACTGCAGAGGATGCAAGTGATTTAATGTTGCATTTCTCCAAATTAGTTTTGATGAAGAAAATCTTGGAGATGAGTACATTTCAGCAAAAATGTAGTTTTGGGTAAACTGTTGCTTTAAGATTGACCCATTCCGTCACTGTGATCATTCGTCTGTGGTCAGCCATGCTAAAACAGCCCTGCACTACCTTAGTAAGCAGAATTAAGCCAATGTAACATGCATGAGTAATCCGCCTCTAGCACTGACTTCTATCTTTAAACCACCTTCTCTTTCACTCTCTCCTGTCGTTTTATCTTCCCACACAGGCCAGCCAGCTCGGCGTGTACAGGGCTTTTGTGGACAACTATAAGGTTGCCGTGGAAACAGCCGAAAAGTGTTGTCAAGCCAATTCTCAGTTTGCAGAGATTTCAGAGGTCAGTTTTAAGGGCACTTATATTATACTGTCAAAACAAAGCCTGATTTCTTTGCCTCCTTCTAAATTTGTGTATTTGTTTACCGTTTTCCCTTCAGAATCTGAAAGTCAAGAGCGCTAAAGAGGGTAAAGATCAGAATGCCAAGAACTCTCTGGAAAGTAAGTAGTTTTTCCACATTTACTGTCCTTATTTCACGACTTTGTATTCTGATCACTTTTTTGCCTTACTCGTTCTCAGCGCTGCTGTATAAACCGGTGGATCGAGTCACACGCAGTACCCTCGTCCTCCACGTGAGTAAAACTGAAAGAACATACACCTAATCATTAATTTTTCCCATGTGAGAATATTTAAAGGTTAGTGGCGTAAGCTGTGTTGGTTTGCGCATTCAATAAATGAAGTGTTTTGCAATATTTGATGAGTGCGTGTGTGTTTCAGGACCTGTTGAAGCACACCCCGTCCAGTCATCCAGATCACCCCCTCCTGCAGGATGCCCTCCGCATTTCCCAGAACTTCCTTTCCAGCATTAATGAGGAGATCACACCCCGTCGTCAGTCTATGACAGTGAAGAAAGGAGAGGTCAGTGCTGCCCAATGAACGAGCAGATTGTATGACTATATGATTTTTTTCCCTCTTATTGTTTATACAATTTTCTGTGATGATCATGTGTTATTTTATTAAAACAGATTTATTAAAAAAATACATTTATATTAATAGCAAAACAGCTACAGTAATATTAAAAATAAAAAAAGTCTGTTCAATCAAAAGTCATGTGTTCTTATCAGCATTCAATACAAATCTATAATTATGAAGCAAATCATACAGTATATGAGGACCCCTGCAGTCTCAGGATCCTTAAAGGGATAGTTCACCCAAAAATGAAAATTCTATCATCCATTACTTACCCTCATGTCGTTCCAAACCTGCAAGGCCTTCGTTCATCTTTGAAACACAAATTAAGATATGTAGCTTTATACAGTTAAGGTTGAACCACTGATTTTACATGGACTATTTTAACGATGTCCTTACTACCTTTCTGGGCCTTGATTGTGTCAGTTGTGTTGCTGTCAATGCAGGGTCAGAAAGCTCTCGGGTTTCATCAAAAATATTTGTGTTCTGAAGATGAATGAAAGTCTTATGGGTTTGAAATGACATGAGGGTGAGTAATTAATGACAGAATTTTCATTTTTGGGTGAAATAAGTCTGGTTAAAAAAGTTAAATATAAAAGACATGAAAGATAAACAACTCAGAAGACCAAATGTCTTTTTATGACAAAGAAAGGTAAGATCAGGCTTTTAAAAGTGAAGTGTTGTGACTCAAAACAATTATATTTATGGATATCATTTATGTAAAACATTTTTTTACATTGAACACAGTGCCATGCCAGAAGAAAAACCCTTGCTGGTAATCTCTTGTAATTCTATTTTTGTAATTTTTATTACAAGTGTACCAATATTCATCAGTACGCTCTGGTTACATAACCCTACAAGTGTCCCGTCAAGAACATAATCATCTCCCGCCTTCCTGTTTCCCTTCCTCCTTTATCAAAGGCCATTTTTTGCGAAACGAGAAGTGTCTCAACACCCTTCCCAGCTTCAGAATGAACACAAACACGTATTTGCACACTCTCCCGACCCCTCTGAACTCTGAGTCAGTTGACCTGGTACTAGACTTACTCGCAGATTACTGGAAAACTGTGTGGGAAGTGGCTCTCTGATTGTAGGCTTGTGGACATGCCAGGCATTTTTATTGCAGAACATACAGAGAGACAATTTAAAGATAGCTATCATTTATTATTGGAATGATTAAAGGAATGTCTGACATAAGCTGGGGAACAGTACAGCTCAGATTAATCATGATTCCAGTAAAGATTTGTACTTAAATGAAGATTTTTTTTTTTTAATCACTGGTGATAAAAGAAAGCATTCATCAAAAATACTTTTTTTTTTTCAATATCATCTTTGCATCTTTGCCAGACACACAATATCTAAAATATCTCTTTGTTTCTCTATTGGGATCCAACTAAAATTTTCAAAGGAGTATAAAAAGCCTATTTTTATGGATGACAAAAGCTTTTAAGCATGAAGCATCCTAAAAATATAAATATTTCAATATAATGTTTTAACGAATGAAAGAAAGAAAGAAAATAATTGTAATTTTTAGCGTCTTGGTCTATGTCCTGTGTAATTATTGACATGGAGATGATGGATTTCCGGTTTACAGCCATGTGTTGCTTCTCGTCTTAGGCTGTTTAAGCAGATGTCTCTAAATGCGGCCAAAGTCAATACTGCACCCATATTTCATGTCGACCAAATCCTGGTGTACTTTAGGATGAAAAAAATGCAAGTTTAGACATAAGGGATAAACACACACTCTCTGAAGTTAGGGTCACAGGTCAGAGCCAGTGTTTTGAATGCATCAACACACACACACAGAGACATTCAGGCCATGAAAAGAGCAGATGTCTTTCACATATGTCACACACCCTTCAATTCGGTCACTCAAGAGAGCTTATGCACACCCAGTTGTAAAGAATGACCTGAGATGGACATTTTCTATTTGATATTGCTTTGCTGTGTTAAGGACAAAATTGACTTTTTTGTTTATTTGTGAAATGTATTGTTTTGCAGTCAATTTAAGGTCAAATTGTTCCTGTAATCTGACTTAAATTAGGTAATTACCATCATGTCTGCTTTTTGTGAATCATCTCATCCAGCACACTTTTTTTCATTCTATGTAGCCACGCTTGTCCGAGGTTGAAACCCCCTCAGGCAGCCATCATTATCATGGAAATAGCTCCTGTGACTCACCCACAATAGTGCAATTTCTTAAGTGTGTCATGCCTCCATCTGAGTGAATGAGTCTGAGCCTCTCATTGGCTGTTTTCCTCCTCACCTACTTCAAATGACCCCATGCCTCAGGCAAAACAGTGACTGCCACTGATTCACGGGGCAGTAAACGATACATGAGCGTCCCCTACTGGTAAACGTTTGAAACTAAGTTTGTTTTTGTTTTCATTTTTGTTATAATGGTCCCTTTTCACATTCCCAGAGTTCACAGAAGCAGAAGACCTTACTCTACAACATACAAATATAGTAGATGTGCATTACATTTTAAAATACTCATATTCATATATATATAAATGTCTTTTAATGTTGTTAAAGAATCGACAGCTTCTCAGAGACCAGTTTATGGTGGAGTTAGTGGAAGGTACACGAAAACTTCGGCATGTCTTCCTCTTTACCGACCTGCTGCTTTGCGCCAAATTGAAGAAACAAACTGGAGGGCAAGTCAATCTACATTTGAATCTATTTTTCACCTGTAGTGAAAATCCTCATTTCCCCTGGTGACCCCTGGTTTCTGTTTCTTCCTATGTTCAGGAAGGGGCAGCAGTATGACTGTAAGTGGTATATCCCACTAGCAGACGTCACCTTTCAGACCATCGACGAATCTCAGTCTTCACCGGTCCCTCAGATACCAGAGGAGGACATAGATGCTATGAAGGTCAAGATCTCTCAGATCAAGAATGAGATTCAGAGAGAAAAGGTAGAAAAGTGGATTAAACATGAATCAGAAATGATTTTCAACAGTAAACATTCGGCTTTGTGTTAATTGTCTCCCACCTCCTTCCTCTCATTCTCTAATGTGTTCAGAGAGTTTGCAAGGGGGGTAAAGTCCTTGATCGTCTCAGGAAGAAACTGTGTGAGCAGGAATCTCTGCTGCTGCTCATATCTCCATGCATGGCCTTCAGAGTCAGTAACAGGAATGGCAAGGTGACTCAATACCTCAATAAACTGCATAGTTGTAGGTATCTGCAGTCTGTAGGATCTTAGCTCAAGACATAATTTGTGGTTGAAAATCTTTGTGATCTTCTTTCTTTCTGTTTTCACGTCATGACTGATAAATGATAAACTGCAGGTTTAATTAACTATACTATAATGTCATATTTTTTAAAATGTCCTATCTTTTATTTCGGTATTCCAGGGTTATACATTCCTGATTTCATCTGATTACGAGCGAGAAGAATGGAGGGAGATCATTCGAGAACAGCAGAAAAAGTGTAAGCATTGCTGATCTTCACAAAGTCCTTTCTACCCTCCTAGAAAATCACAACCGACTCTTTAAACTGCTCTTTTCCTTCAGTCGCTTCTTGTTGGCTTCACTGAATGAGTCTCTCTTGGTTTCTCACAGGTTTCAAGAGTTTTTCTTTGACTTCCCTGGAGTTGCAGATGCTCACCAACTCCTGCGTGAAGCTACAAACGGTTCACAGTGTTCCTCTGACAATCAATAAAGAAGGCAAGTGCCCTTTTCCTTTTGTTCTAAACTGTATTTGATGTCTTTCTACTGTATCTGAAATTTGTCATAAATTTGGTTGTTTTCTCCCATTAGATGATGAATCCACGGGGCTGTATGGCTTTCTAAATGTGATTGTTCATTCTGCAGCAGGGCTGAAACAGAGCTCGAGTAAGTTGTCTGGCACGGGATGTCTCACCTAGTTTATGAGACTGCAGCAGTGTGTTTTTTTCAGCACTTACAATTAGATGAAATGAAATCCGGCTCACAGTAATCATTAAATTATTGAATGCCTCCCTAATATGCGCGCACATGCATGAAAACACCTGACATGCTCCCTGCTGTTGTTGGGCAGAGTTCTCTCTATGAGCAGCTGTGGGACGGGTGGATTAACAGGGAACGCTGCGTTCCTTCTTAAAGCTAACTCTCCATCACTAATTTATGTCTTTCTTTGTTCTCGCTCATCCATTGCTTCGGCTTCATCCTCAGTAACAACCTCCTTACTGTATATACCATGGTGACAATATAATGTAATAAGTGGCAAAAGCTCTTCACATTAAAAAGTAAATGCATTTTCTAATTACTAGACTATATGCACCACCATTGCAAAGTTTGGGATCAGTAAGCTTTTTTTTTGGAGCACTTTTAAAATTGCAAGGATGCATTATATCTACATAAATATGCTGTTCTTTTGAGCTTTCATATGTATCTAAGTACATTTAAACTGCATTTTAAAAGGATGTTTTTGACTGTATTAGTATTTCACTGTATTTTGATCAAATGTATGCATCTTTGGTGAGATTTCTTTTAAACACATTAAAATATTTGATCAAAACATTTTTTGATTGATAATGTAGTAAATAACCTGTTTATAGTGTTATTATAAATTATGTGAAAACTGTAAGTGTTATACAGTGTTTTTGATTACTTATTTATTTCAATAATTTTATTTTTCTAATGTCTTATAATTTTTTACTTTTTATTCCTAAAATATTTAATTTAGTAAATTATACACAGAATTAAGCATATAAAATAAAATTAAAAAATATTAGAAAATTCATAATAAAATACTAAACATTAACAAATAAATAAATATATATATATATATATATATATATATATATATATTAAAAATACTGTAGTAGTTACTGGGATTTTTGATGTATTTATTTATTCATTTTTAAAAATGGTTTTATATATAACCGTCTTGTTGTTTCTTCTCTCCTCCTCCAGATCTGTACTGTACATTGGAGGTGGACTCGTTCGGCTATTTTGTGAACAAAGCAAAAACTCGTGTGTATAGAGACACCACAGAGCCAAACTGGAATGAGGTCAGAACTACAGCCCATCCTCAGCATGTAGCTGCCTTCAGAAATATGTAGAGAAACCTAGAGCAATAGAAAGACAGATAGAATAATTAGTGTTTATGTTACGATAACATTTGCACTAGATGAGCACAAATTACACGCTGCAGCTTTAAATATGAAATGGCATTATAATGCAAGTTCAATGATGTGATTATTCAATGATGTCCTCTTTTTGCAGGAGTTTGAGATCGAGCTGGAGGGCTCTCAGACCCTCAGACTGCTGTGCTACAGTAAGGTCAAACAGTGCAGGGATGATGGGGAAAATATGGATCGCATCATGGCCAAAGGACAGATTCAGGTATATCTGCTTATATGATATTTCATTATATGTGACCCTGGACCACAAAACCATAAGGATCAGTTTAGAAATGATCTGAAAGCTGAATAAATAGCTTTCCGTTGATGTATTTTTTGTTAGATAAGAAAATATTTGGTCGAAAAAAAATAATTAAATATTGAGAAAATCATTTCAAATGTACAAAATATCTTCATGGAACATGATCTTTTACATTTTTGCAATGGTCGTACATTTTATTAGGGATGCAACTAAAAAAAGAGTGTTTATTAATCAATTAATCAGTCAATTATGTATTTAATTCATTTCCATAGATTGCATTTTCTCTACTGCCGAGTGACTGACATTCTTTCTCTGTGCTAAAATGCAAGTAATCAGTTAGGAAATTGTGTTATTTCTTTATCATTTTTATCGATTAGTCATAAATCCCAGGATGAAACAAGCAGTTTATAATCTGCTTATTCATAGTGACTAAGCATTTACATTTTTAATTCCTAATGCAATGAACAAAACAAAGCTGGTAAGTTGTTCAGGTGGATAATCCTGCCATATGTGGTGGTGTACTCGTGTCATCAGAGAAACCTGCGTGGTGGCCTCAGGGTAATGCTTAGGTGTTGTGCTAGAGGAGGATTAGAAGGACCCTACTATGGATTGCCGTCGCTGTTTGGAAATGCGCCAAAGAGAAAGTGGGACATGACATGCTGACTGAGTCCCAGAGGGGCAGGTGTGAAACCACAGATGAGTTGAGTGAAAGTCAGCAGTAGCAAATGAAAGCTTGTCTTCATCACATGACCCTTTGTTTTTACGGCAACCATGTTGTTTTCAGACTGTGCAGATCTCAGCTGTTTAGCCTAAACACTCCAAGTAGGATCATTTATATCTGTTCGCTTTTAGTTTTTTAGTTTCTTCTCAAATGATTGTAATGACAGGATATACACTACATAATACAGCCCTAAACTTGAGAAGTGGCACGTTTCATTGCTGATAAGCAGAAAAACACCAGGCGAAACACTTGAAATTGTCTTGAATACGTTGTTGGTAGGTCAGCTGCCACATTGGGCTGTAATCATCAGGGTGGGAGGAGATTCTGTAGTTAATCCCAGCACTCCATCTGTGTGACAGCTCCGTCAGGGGAGCTCTGTGTGTGTGTGTGTGAACTCAAGAATATATCAGAGACATTCACAACAATAGGTTCATCCAGACCAGCATGACAACAGTTATGCCAAAACACGCACCGCTTCAGGATGACATGGAACACCAGTGGGCCGCTGTGCTAGAAGATCCAAATTTGACTGTGCTTTTGTGAGCGGAGAGAGATTCCTGTTCCTGTACCCTGCTGCTTCTTGTCAATAACAGTAGCATTCTTTGAGGAACTCAGACTCGAGATGGGCAAAAAGGACCAGATGCAGGATGGTGAAGAGCATTATGGTAGAGCGAAGGCCGTGGGTGGTAAACCGATGAAGGAAGAGTTGATTAGCAGCTGTGCGGTGGAGGAAGAGGAGAAACAGGAGGAAGATGAGGAGGTGGACATTGTCCTCAGGAGGAGTCCCAGCACCGGGGCTCGACTCTGGGGTAGAGTTCGTAGCACGCTCCTCAGGCAGAAGGTAACAAAAGCTCTCCCTTCTCATTAGGACGTAAACTCAGTCCGAGATGAATATTGTTAAGCAGGTTTGTTAGGCATTGAGATTTTGAATTGTTTGTGGGTTTTGCAAATCAGTCACTTTGCGTTGGTCGGGATTTTGGTTGTTTTGGTAAGTAGGGTATGTTTTATTTGTTAGTGATTTAGGAAAAATATTACGGCTTGAGGCTTATTGACAGAGTACAGTAGGAAAAGTGCAGCGTGTCATTTCAAATTGGTGACCTCCAGGGGGCATCAAAATTTCGAGGTCTGTTATATCGTTTAGTTAGAAAATAAATCTTTTATGCTCAATGGGCTGCATTTTTTTGATCAAAATATAGTAAAAAACAATTAAACTGAAATGTTTCTACAGTTTAAAAGCAGTTTTCCATTTTTGTTTTTTGTTTTTTTAATGTCTGTTGTGCTGAATTTTTCAGTATCTTCAGTGTTCAGTGTCACATCGTTCATAAATCATTATAAAATGCTAATTTGTTGAAACATTTACTATTATAATCAATATTACACAATTATGCATCTTAATATTTTTGAGAAAACTGATTTATTCTTTTGTAACACTAGACATATCAGTTTTGATCAATTTAATGCATACTTGATTAATAGAAGTATTTATTTGTTTATATGTTTTATGCAATGTAATGTAATGAAATTATTGCTTACTTCTAGTTATATTAATCTATTAGACATAACCTACCTAAAACAATATGTTACGCCCATGGTGACATGATGTATACAAAAGAAAAATATAAAATGACATCGATTGTTGCTGTCGTTTCATGTCATGTATGAGTGCACCAGTTGCTTCGAATTACACAAATCAGATTTGTAGGTATAAGTAAAGCCAACCAATCAATACAGGTCTTTGCTTTGCCAGCAAGCCGGTAAATGATGTTGTCACAACATCTATAGCAGAGCACAATAAATACAAACTGACTGGCATTAGAGACGTGGTAACTGAACCTGTCACTAGATAAATACTGACAACGACTATGTGGACATTATGTAATACTATAGGACTGAGGAAGATGGATGTCTTATTATGCTGAGATTATGCTGTTCTTTAGGTTATGCGTTTCTATTAGTTTAAGTGATGATTTTGTCTGTATCGGTTAAGTCAAGTAGCTCTGTGCATTGCTCGGCATATTCATATACTGTACTATGCGCTTTGGGGGATATTCTCTTGGCCTGGCTCAGTGCATTTATTTATTATTTTGGGGAAATGTAGATACTTTCCAGTAGCATGTTTACTGAGCTGGCATTTTTAGCAGGTGACTCTGTGTTTGGGTCACGCTCAGATAAGGATTATCCTTTTGATTGACATTTGTCCCTGTTTTCACAGCTGGATCCTCAATCGCTCCAGGGTAAAGACTGGCAGAGGACAGTTATCAGCATGAATGGGGTCAGTGTGGCTCGTCCTGCACAATTATAACACAATTACTAATAATACGAACAGTCATTTTAATACGCTACATTTTTTACATTTAAACAGGCCAGAACACTTGATTAACATCATATGGATATGTATAGGACCTGAATAGATGTTGCTGAATCATTGCTGAACACTGAAAAGATGATGTACTGTGACTATATGTAGTTCACATGTAGATATTAAAGTACGATAATATAGAAAATGTTTAGTATTTTTACCAAAAAAATGCTTTTGTAGCTTAGATTTTTTTTGCTTGAAAAAAAGCTAAATAATCTGCCAATGGGGTAAGCTAAATAACTTTGTTTCCTGTTTAAAATAAGATTATTTTGCTTTCATTTTTTAGATATGTTGGCTTGAAACAAGACAAAAAATCTAAGATAGAAAAGCAGTTTTTGCAGTGTACTGGCCTATTAGTGGTATAACAGATACATTTCAGTACTTTTTATTGGTCAAAATAAGAACAAAATTACATAAATTATCCTGTTCAAAAGTTCACATACATATTTGACAATATTCACGTACATATTTTTGTGGTTGTGGTTTTTTGTGTCTG
The DNA here is from genome assembly GCA_032275025.1 of Enteromius treurensis. Taxonomy (NCBI): domain Eukaryota; kingdom Metazoa; phylum Chordata; class Actinopteri; order Cypriniformes; family Cyprinidae; genus Enteromius; species Enteromius treurensis. The sequence continues at coordinate 13,428,768 of JAUCMU010000143.1, forward strand.
TGTCTATTTGTATATAGGACTATTTAAAACTGGGGTCAGGAAGATATAAAAAAATAAATTTTAAAGTAGTCTAATTTGTTTAAGGCTAAATTTATTTGAAAATATAGTTAACACAAATAAACAATATTGTTACCAATTTAAATAACTGTTTCCTATTTTATTATATTTTAAAAAGTAATTTATTCCTATAATAGCAAAGCTAAATTTTTAGCCACTTTTTAATACATGTTTTACGTCAGTCTTATATATTGCCTAAAGAAATTGGTAGAAATCTCATGTAACAATGTAAAAGTCATTACTGTTACCTTTAATGCATCAAATTTCTTTAAAAAAAAAAAATCCTACTGACCATTGTGCAGGGATTTTATGAACATAACTACAATCAATATATAATCAATATCATTTGTCTGCCATCATGTTTCAGCAATAGAAACACAGTAAGGGATTATCATGGTCACGTGGCTTGATATTAAGCTGATGGCCAGCTTACAGTGATTTAATTTGTGATTATTTGATAGTTGTTTTGTTCTCATCAGTGAGATGTTTTTATTAAAAAAGAACGTTGTGCTCATTCGTCACTCTTTCCAGATTGAGGTCAAGCTGTCTATGCGGTTTACCAGCAGAGAGTTCAGTCTGAAGAGGATGCCGTCCAGGAAACAGTCCGGAGTGTTTGGAGTCAAAATCGGGGCTGTTACCAAGTGAGTACGCCTAACAAACAATCAAGTGTACGACTGATACAAATACACTATACACTGTTTTAATAATAAAAGAAAAAGCTATTACACTATTTTCCTTATTAAATATATGTCCCATTTTTATGATTCTAGTCATATCTGTAGCCTAATAAAAGCAGAATATTACTTATTTTCACTCTGTAAAACCATATTTTTGTAGTGATACATCCACACCACTAGAGGTCAGTATAAGTCAAAAATGACTGCTAAAAAGGCTAAAGAGGCTGCCTATATTAAGGATTAGTATAGTTATATTGTATTGTAACAGTTTACGCCAGTTTTATGTCAGGCAGCCAGTCGTGATTATGATATGAAGTTATGTTCCACTCATCCGTCTTTCTCTCCAAAAGCAACACCAGTCAGCTGTCAGCCATGTTTCCTATAATTAAGAGGACACAGGGACCCTTCTCTGAGTGTTTTCCTAGACCCACATGACTCAAATGAGGGCTCATAAAAATAGGGAGGGAGAAACTTCCTTTTAATAAAGCTGAGGAAAGCTGGTCTCCGTCAGATGGCTTCTTAAAAGCATAAAGGAAAACAGAAAGCGACCCCATTATAGACTTCCTGAGAAACAGGAAGAAATGATTATTAAAGGCCAGGGTTTGCCAAGGGTTTCCCTCAGAGGACCGCAATAAAAACAGGACTGTGGATTTAGGAATTAGACTCTCGGATATGCATTTTTTTGTAGTTTAACAGTTAAACAGCAAATCATTTTGTGCTCTAATAATACATGTTTATTTAACTTGACAGTTTTGGGAGGAGTATATGGTAGACAGAGTTTTCTCAGGTGGTCTTGTTATGATATTGGAATGCTGCGTCAGGATAATGCAGATGTAGGTTTAAATATAGGCTACGAGAATGTTGATACAGAAATGTCATTTTTCCATTCATAGTGAACGAATAAACAAGCTTACTTCCCAGAAATAATGACTTAAAAAATAACACATTCATTAAGTTTCATAGTACTTACAGCTTTACAGCAATATAAACCAAAAAAAACATAGCACAAATCATTTGAAATATATTTTCCAGATGCTGGTTGTTGATTGGTGTGTGTTTGTTACTCTTAGACGGGAGCACTCCAAAGTACCTCTTATTGTGAGACAGTGTGTAGAGGAGATTGAGCGCAGAGGGATGGAGGAAGTGGGCATCTATCGAGTCTCTGGCGTGGCCACAGACATCCAGGCCCTTAAAGCTACCTTTGATGCCAGTAAGTGCTTCAGTAATCCTTATAGCGATGAACCTACAATTAAAATGCATATTTTTTTAAATATTAAAATATAACTAAATATATTTGAAAAAATGTTGTATTTAATATATTTATTATATATGTTTGTTTTTTCCTGATTTATCAGACAATAAAGATGTTTCGGTTATGATGAGCGAGATGGATGTGAATGCCATCGCTGGAACGCTGAAGCTTTACTTCAGAGAGCTTCCCGCGCCCCTCTTCACTGACGAACTCTACGCAAATTTCACTGAAGGCATCGGTCAGTTTAGTGTTTTTTAACAGTTCAAGTATTATTTATTCAACAATTAATCATCTATTTTTGCGTATTCATTTTCTTTAGCATTATCAGACAGTGTGGCAAAGGAAAGCTGCATGCTTAATTTGTTGCTCTCGCTACCTGAACCCAACCTCCTGACCTTCCTGTTTCTACTGGACCATCTGAAGAGGTGCGCACAGATCCCATCAAACAATTTCAGTAACCTGTCAAAATAGATTTGAACTGATGTTTGCGATACTATAAAATCAATCTAGTACCAAAAGACACCACTTAAAACACTACCGCTACAGCATAGCAGTGAGCTACTTTTTTCTCCACAAAACTATATGCAGATTAGAGCTATTAATAGAATAGAATAATCACATTTAACCCCATCATTTACAGCCAGACTTTAACAAGCACCTTTCTTGGGCGTGAAGACCTATATGTGACCCTGGACCACAAAACCAGTCTTAAGTCGCTGGGGTATATTTGTAGTAATAGCCAAGAATACATTGTATGGGTCAAAAAAAAATTTTTTTATTTTTTTTTTGGCCAAAAATCCTTAGGATAGTAAGTAAAGATCATGCTCCATGAAGATATTTAGTCAATTTCTTACT
>JAUCMU010000143.1:13465924-13479240 GCA_032275025.1 Enteromius treurensis
AAATATATTATGTAAAGAAAAACTTTTATTTTGGATGCGATTAATCGCGATTAATCTTTTGACAGCACTAATATAAAGTTGTATGAATTCATAATTCTGAGATATAAAGGGTTACGGTCATAAGAACTAGTTGCAATTTCAAGACATGAAATGGCAGTTGTGAGATATAAAAAGCAAATTATAAGCGCTAGTCACAATTACTTTCAATAACATGGCAGTTGTGAGAAATTAAGATACAGTTTGACAGCCGCAAAAAGATCATTAATTTTGGAAACCCATAATAACATAATTCCAGCATGACTTGAGCCCACTTTTAAACTGATGTCTAGTTTTATAGCCATGCTGTCATTTGCTTGCTTTTGTTAGTACTTTGGACCTTTTAGATGTGCAGTCTAGACAAACTGGAACAAACACTTACTGTATGGCCGGGGAATTCTAAAAACATGATTGTCTCTCTCTTCCAGATACAACAGCCTAGTGACCGGGCAGCGTGCCAGAGGCATCATAGCGATCTGCTGGGTTCTGTCGGTTATCATTGGTCTAACACCTATGTTAGGCTGGCACAAAGCTCGCTCAGACGAGGCCCTCAACAGCACCTGTCCACCCGGTATGATGAAGTGTTTATTCGAGGAGGTGGTGGTCATGGACTATATGGTTTACTTCAACTTCTTCGCCTGCGTGCTGCTGCCTTTGCTCCTCATGCTGGCCATTTACCTGCGGATCTTCATGGCCGCGCGCCACCAGCTCAAATGCATCGAGTCCAAAGCCATACCCTGCGAGCTCAAGTCCCGCTCCACCCTGCAGAAAGAGGTCCAGGCTGCAAAATCTCTGGCGATTATCGTCGGCCTGTTCGCGGTTTGCTGGTTGCCGCTGCACATCATCAACTGTTTCACTCTGTTTTGTCCGAAATGTGCACGACCGCCGGTTCTTATCATGTACCTGGCTATAATTCTCTCGCATGCAAACTCAGTCGTGAACCCGTTCATTTACGCCTACCGCATACGTGAATTCAGATACACTTTTCGGAAGATCGTACGCTATCACATCTTGGGTAGACAAGAGCCTCTTTCTTGCACCAGGAGCACCCGTACCTCAGCCCGAACGAGCGTGGCGGATTCCCTCCGGATTAAAGTCAATGGCCTGGTGCGAGACCTCTACACCGAGCAGAGCAGCACCACCAGCAGCTGTGAAAGTGCAGAACCCGGCCACATGCATAGACCTGTTACCACAGAAAGCTCTGTATTAGACAGCCAGTCTATGGAACTCACTAACTCTCACAGACATTCGGGGCCGAGGCACCCAGAGTCGCCGCTTACTGGGAATAATGAGGACGTTGCGTGCAGGAAGCATGCTATATTTGACATTACAGATGGGAAAGATCCATCCTCACCGCATCCTCACATTAAATCAGCTCTGTACCTACAAACAGCCCACGGTGTTGAGCTCGCAGAGGTTTCCTGACAATGAATACACTCTGAATGATGGATTCAAATTATTTATTTGCTGCTTTCATGGGCTAAAATCTGAAATAAAAAACGCATATTTTTGCTTTTTTAAGGATTTGATATTATTGTGGACCAGTAGCAGCTCAGGACTGAGTATGTTCGATATTGTTATGTAATGTATACATATTAAAGAGCATCAAAAATGCATATCAGTCGTTTTAGTTCGAATTGTTTGAATTGTTAGTTCGTTTCCTGGGAACTGAGCAAACACGTTAATGAAAGTATGTCAGCATGATTTCATAAAGATAGCGTATGCATGCAGCGTTGCAACTCATGCTGTGTATTTTGCCATATTTTGTAGGCTCGGTGAAAAGATTTAAGCAGTGTTACTATTTGACTCTCTGGTTTTCTATGAGGCTCTTTCCACAAATAGGATGCATTTTTGAGCCCCATTATTTTCACACATCCCATGCTTTTGGTTTTGAGAACTATTAGCTAAGTTATATATTCCAGTTATAATGTCTCTTAACTTAAAATTGTTATTTTGGCCGTATTAACTGCGACATTTTTTATAATAAATGTATTTAAATGGTAGAAGGGTTGCAAAATTTGCAAATCTCATAGGATTAACAGATTAGCTAAATTAAGCAACACTCTTTTGCAACAATAAGATATTGTAATGCTCTGGCACAAAAGTAATTTCATTTCAACCCATTGCTTGAGTTTTGTGCCAGTTCTTTCTGCCTCATCATAGCATACATCTGTATGAGATCAGATCAGTAATGGGCCACAGAAACAGCAACGTGGACACATTTTCCTCTACCACATCAATAAATTGCCATTACTCAGCTGCAAATGAAGGGCTGTCATCAAATAACCTGTTTGAGCACATACAGATGCCTGATTACAAAGATAATGCAGTAAACAGGTTGTGTTATAAATGAAAATGTTACTGTAATATCCTATTGCGGCCTAATCAAATTTTCTCAAACCAAACAAGTATTATTATTAAAAATACCAACAGCTAGAACAGAACCTACAATTTTTCCTTGTTAAACTGTTAATTCTGGTCACTTTCACTGGTGCATTGTGGGGATTTTTTTACAGGTTACAATTGCATCGATGCGTCATAAGGGTGACAGGCGACTCTTCATGAGTGATTCAATATATCATTCACTCAAAATGATTCATTCGGCAAGCACAACTGTGATGTGGCTGCATTTGAAACTATTTTGATGATGTTTAAAAAAAAAAAAACAGACGAAGAAACGGGCAAGCTACTCAAAACTTATAAATTAAATAATATTTCTCATAATATTTCTTACATTTTTTAATATAAAAACTATCAGTACACAACTTGGCCAAGTGTGATATAGGTTAAGTGTAGGCTATAAAGTGATTTACAATTTTCCTTCCAAAGAAGTTGTCTCCAGACATGGAGACATGAAGAGGTCATCCCAGGAGAGTCCTTCCTTTGGGCCGCTGTGCTCGATCACACGCTGAAAGCTCTTATGAATTCTAACATTGCATCTTTCCCAGCCCGTTCCCCAAGTCCCGAAAGATTCCAGGTTAAAGGGTGCACAAGTGCATCTCAAGAGATTTCTAGAGTAGCCTATTTTAGGGTAGCATTATTATTCTTTTGAATCAAGCTCCACATATGATATACAGATATAGAAATCTGGATACAGAGATCTTACTTCAAACACCTGATTTAGATTGGATGGTATACAGACAGACAATGGTTTTGCATCACACACGACCAAAAACTGTTGAAGTTCTTAAGCCAACAGATTTTTCACAAGGAATTTTACACACACACACACACACACACGTTTATAGTAATCCAGTTCAAGTCAAAACCTGTGTTCCTCATCTGAATTTGCAGTATTTCCACCCATCTTCCTAATGAACTCTGATTATGACTCCTGGGCTCGTCTCCATGTCTGCCATGTAGTGCAAGCAGAGCTTTTGGAACATCTTACCAACAAAAGCAAGTTGTGTCAATGCCGATATCTGACACAGCCTACTCTCATTGCACTTCCAGCATCCCAAGTTTGAGTTCTGGTTTCGCAGACCTTTCCCGGACCCGCTGTCGGGGCAGGTGTAACACATTTAACTTCTTCAGAAACAAGCTAGCATGAAGATGACACTGCACATGCTCAGTAGGATTCTCGATCTGTCTGTGAAAAAGGAATACAACAAGTGTGTTCCAGAAGGAGACCACATCAGTGCATGACATCATAGTACCGCGAGAGCAATTCAAAAGCACAAGAGTTCTTCAATCACTTTCGCGGTACATCTCAACAGATATATTACTAAATACTAAATACTTGCTTTGAGGTATGAAAGTTACTTGTCTAAAGTTCAGATTACCTACAGTGATTTCTTTGAGGTATACTTTTATTTGAGATACAGTGGGTTAATTTGACTTATTTTTCAGTGTTACTGCCCCCAAACACTGTTACAGTACCACTCAATTTAAAGAAATTCATAAAACTGTATTATGAATTAGTGCACCTATGTTGTTTCCTACGTCAAAAGATGACAAGTGTATATAAAGCAGTCAGTGAGGTATGAAGGAAAATGTTACATTGCCTCCGGTCTCCCCTGAAACATGGTAACCCTTGGCACACTTAGGTTTTATTTAGCTAAGCAAACAGTCTGTTTGGTCTAATCTTTGACATTAAGGTCATAGAGGGCTTCACGTCACATCTAAATTCGTGGAAAAGACCTGTTGATGAAGCTGATGATGTTTATACACAGATAAATCTTTTTTTTTTACATTTGAGGTTATGACTGCTCAAGCCTGTGTTGTCCTGGAGCTGCTGTCTATGTCTCATCCGCTGTTATTCTGACAAGATTTATAGGGTTGTGTATCAGCAAAGTGTTATAAAACAGCGGTTCTCACTCCAGAGAGCCTGGGGCCGACTAGGGCTCCTCAATTCCCAATTAAGGGGGCCTAAAGATGACAAAAAATATATATTTTAATTAGAATTGTAATTAATTTTAAAAGTGTGGTGGGAAAAAAACAAGTTAGCATAAAATTGGGGGTTGGGGGTCATTTTTTCATTGAGGTAAAGGTTTTATTTTTAATTCTTTATTTGATATATCTTGTGAAATATGATGAATTTTCAGCAGCCATGTGTCCAGGCACGTGCACCATAGACATCAAAGGGGGTTTGAGCACCTCCCCTTTTTATTCCTGGAGAGAAAGTGCCCTTTTTTCTGGGGTGATTTTTTTTTTTTTTTTTTGAAAAAAAAATATATATTCCTGTTTGCGCACAACTTCCCTGTCAAACAAATATATTTATTGAAGAATAGTATATCTAAACATCAGGTCAGGAGTTCTGAAGCGCCCACCCCTCGCAGCGGCGCACATCATATAGGCCTACACACACACCTGCAGGCAGCAGCAGCCCCTCCCAGCACTGTTTTTCTTGGCTTGTGCTTAGGTGAGTGGAGCTGGTGATGAAACTATGTTACCAGTGCTTCGAATAAGGCTCGAATTTACTGCTGATTAGCCAAAGACAAATATATAGTCAACCTGTGTTTTGCTAGCATGCATGCCTAAGTTGCTAATGCATGAGCTACTAGACTAGCTAATGTGTAAGGGATAATCGCTATACATTATCCCGCTTAATGGCTACCTACCAAATAAATAATTATTTTGATACAAAATATTAAAAGGGAGTTTATTAATTTAAGCCCGATTGTATTGCTTCCGCTAAAGAAAATAGTTCACTCCGTCTCTACGGTTAGAATCCAGTTAGTCCATAGCAACGCTCTGTTTTTCATGGCAATGGTCTGTTATACTCGCACAGCAGTCTTTTATGTAAGGGATAATGTACAGGCTTCGCGTCGGGTCCTGATCACACTGTCGGGGTTTATTTCTGAGATAACTACCGGCTGCCTGTATATTATCCCGCTTATTACACTACTTGCCACATAAGGAAAAAAAACTGAACATGAATTTGAAACATTTTATTGGCATATTTGTTTTAAATTAACATTTTCATCCTTCAGTGAAAGATATAGTACCACGTGACTAACATTCAAACGTAAGGCAATTTATAACATATACATATGAATAAATAACAACGGATGTATTTTAGTTATTTATTGCACCTTATGTTGTCCAGTGTTTGTCACAAGATGGCGCCAAACGGTAATCTTTGTTGGCGCGGAGGGATTTTAAACATACAAGTAGTACCGGCTATGCGTTATTATTTTGGAGCGGTTATTATTCGAAAAGAACGAACCTGCAAATGTTTCAACTGACCAATCAGAATCAAGCATTCCAGAAAGCCGTGTAATAACAAGAAATAACAGACTGCATTCTACAGTGGAATTCAACCAAGCCATCATGTAATAAAATAAGTTAGTAATAAGCATATATCATAGCATAAATTGAAGAAATCTACAGATGCAAACAGATGGAGGATAGATACACTCTAAAAATTGTAACTGCATCTGGTATATTAATCAATAAAACTTAGTAGAAATAAGTTAACATTAAACATTAAAAATAACAATATTTATAAATTAACTTTTTATTTATAAGTAATTTAACTTTTTCTTTTAATTTCATCTAAACCTTTATAAAATAGTATTCCATACAACCACAAATACATACATTACATTGGATTTTATTGAATTTTTCTCAATTATTTTGGTAAGTTTAATTCAAACAATCAAGAAAGATTTTCAGAGATTTTATTAAGTTAATAAAGTTAAATATTTCTCTAATATTTACTAAGCCACAGAATATTTTGTAAGTTTAAAACAAACTACATCTAAATGTGGATTTTGAAGGTTTTATTTGATGATGGTGAAATAGTCCTCCCTCAAATGTGAAACTAAGCCAATGTCACTCACCATCAGTTATTGTGTATGTGCACATGCAAAACATTAATAATATTAATTTATTTGATCAAAACATTAAGGCAGTATTCTGATGCTTGGTTGTGTGAAGCTACAAAGTTATTTTGCTTGTGAAACAAAAAGTATTTAAACAATTAATTTTAATCATGCATAACTTTTTAAATATTTTTTTTAAAAAAGGAAGTCAGTGTTGCGTTAATATATATACCTTTTTGTTTAAAAAGAGAAAAAAAAAACGTAATTATAAGAAGTGCCCTTTATTTCACTTGAGCCCCTGCCCCTCAAAATGTCTGTGCACGTCCCTGCATGTGTCACATGATCTTTCCGAAATATCATTCATATAGTTTTTGCAATTAATTGAAAATGAAAAAAAAAAATGTTATTCCATTTTTGTTTTATATTGCATTTTATATTAATGCATATCTATAATTCAGTTTCAAAAATTAGCTTGTACTCAAAGGACAATACATGTGGTTTAAAGTACATGAACAAAACTGCATCGGACTGAATGAATGAAGTTTGCTAACCTTTTATAAGTCATTCAAGACTTGTTTCTTATGGCGCAGCTTTTTTCCCAAATTAGCGCTGAAAAAGCCACAAATGGGATGGACTTGTGCTGTTCTCTTAAGGTTCTGTATATAAAGTCATGGGAAAAAGACTATAGATCTGTTCCCCACTCAGTCAGACATGTCCCGGATAAGTACTTCAAAGTATCAAAGAACCTGTCTGTCTGTGTACTAACTCCATGGAGACAAATCAGACTGGTCTGCTTCATAAAAAAGAGTTCTTTCTTCCTTCTCTTTTCAAAGAGGTTACAGAGAGAGAGAGACAGAAAAAAACAGTGAGTAGTGAGTGAAAAATGTAGCCGGGTAATATGGTGCTGCTTATGCAATGTAGATTTTAGGCCAGGAGGGGAGTTCATCCATAGTTCAGTGATGGCACAGCAGGATAATATTCTGATTACATTGAGTCTAGTCTGCCAATTACATTTACTCCTGTAGAACTTTACAGCATTCCTCATAAACCGGGGCTTTGTCTCTAGTTTTGGTTGTTTTGGCTGTCGTCAACAACATTTAACTGCCTTTTATTTTCCCCAATCCGGAACAGACACGTTCATTACTGCTGGCTGCTGAGACAGCTGCACATCTTAAGGTGGCATGTTCATTACTCTGATTTGTGGTGGTAAGTGCATGAGCATTACATATTACATACACACAACTTCAACTTCCTCCTTTCTTTCTTTCTTTCTTTCTTTCAAAAAAGTGGTACTTATTCAAATTATAGTTTTATAGCAAAATGCCTTTTGTTTTTTGCTGAAATGTTTTCAAATATATATTTCTCACAGAGGGAAGAGAGGAGTTATTGAACCTAAATTGCGCACTTATCCACTTCATCCTCTGCATCAAAGAAAAATGTAATATGGACCCCCAAGGTAAAATAAAGTATGCTTCAGCTCTGGTCAAATATGGGTTAATATTGAAGATGAATTGAGTTACTTAAAAGATTAATGTAATATTAATTTCAGTGGTTAAATTATATTCTTATTTGTCAACGTATAAGTTGATTCTGCATTTGCATAACACTAGGCTTGTAGATGCTTGCTGGGTTGCTATGTAGTTTATATGCTTCCATTGTTTTGTTTTGTTTGAAGTTTTATTCTTAAGTTCTGGAGTTTGTTCAACTCCAAGCAACACTAAAAATCAGAAACACACTTGCTAAGCCAAAACTTTTAATTTGAAGCTTAACAGACTTAGTGTAGATGATCTAATAAAAGAACTGCTCTCTGCAGAGACTGTGGAATTGATGGACCGGAAGGGAAAGCTGGCGAACTTGGCAGAGAAAGCGCAGAGCACCGACCTCGCCAGCAGTTTGCTGAAGGAGAGAGAGATCTATGTTCCATTACGTGTATCTCGTGAGTTTGCCCTCACCTACTTCAAGTACATCAGATACCACAACTATTGTATGGAAAATCAGTAAAAACAGCTTTGGATGTTCTCTTGTGCAGGAGATGAAGGCAGTGAAGGTCCAAAGTATACTGCAGTGTTTGACTTTGGGACAAGTTACCCTGAGCTAGCAGGCAATGCTTCTGTTTCTTGTTTTTTTATCTATAATTTATTAAAAAGAAAGAATCTGATATCAAGAAAAATGCTCAATTCTACTTGCTCATTGTGTACTATAAAAGGATATTCCCACACAAAAAGTACAAATGAAATTGACATTGACTAAATCAGCAGAAATAGATTTTTTTTTGTTATGGATATTACAATAACCGTATGTTATCTGTTTAATCTTATTTGCATTTCTGCTAAATTTAGAGATTGTAAGAAAACTGTCAAATCCTTCAAAGGAGAGGGACAAAAGGGGTGGAGCATCTGAAAGAGGAGGAGTCGGTCAAAACCGCCTCAAAGCTGCTATCAACTTTAAGAAAGCCATCACAACACCTCGGAGCTGACCAACATCTCCCTTGCTCTGTGTTCTTTAACATATTGTTAATATTTTATTTATACAATCACTGTATGACTCCTTGATTATATTATATACAGTGAGGTCAATAAGTATTTGATTACCCTGTGATTTTTGCAAGTTCTCTTACTTAGAAATCATGGAGGGGTCTACAATTTTTAGCGGAAGTGCATTTCCACTGTGAGAGACAAAATCTTAAAAGAAGAAAGAAATCACATTGTATGATTTTTTTAAACAATTAATTTGGGAATTTGAGATCTTCCGTGGAGCCCCAGTATGAGGCACATTGACAGCAAATCTAAAAGCAAAATTACAGGTCTTTAAGGGTCAGAAATCTGGCTGATAAGCAAGTGATCAAATACTTATTTGATACAGTAATTCCCAAATAAATTGTTTAAAAAATCATTCAATGTGATTTCCGGATGTTTCTTTTTAGATTCTGTCTCTCAAAGTGGAAATGCAGCTATGCTGAAAATTGTAGACCCCTCCATGATTTCTAAGTAAGAGAACTTGCAAAATCACAGCGTGATCAAATACTCATAGACCTCACTGTATATCAATATGAAAAATACATTTTGTTTGTGCATATACACCAAGATTTAAAGATTTGGGGTCACTACATTGATCAAACATGAGAACAGAGATATTGTTACAAAATAGTTTTATTTTAAATAAATTCTGTTTTGTAAAATATATATTAATTAAAGTATCCTGTTTTCACAAAACTATGTTTTCATCATTGACAATAAGAAATATTTCTTGACCAATAAATCAGCCAATCGATTTGATGTCTGAAGGATCACATGACATTGAGGACTTGAAGACCGAAGGACCTACATTTTAAAATATATTAAAACGTAACTCTGTTTCACAATATCACAGATTTTACTGTATCAAATTAATCCATTTATTAAAATAAATCTTACGGCCCTCAAACTTTATTATATTAGATGAATGAGTGTCTTTAAGTTTTACAAAAATATATTATGGTGGTGCGGGTAGTTTTTTTTTTTTTTTTTAATGTAACGAAAGAACAACAAATACATTTACAAAAATAAATAAGAACAGAATGAGGGTTATAAACAAAAAGCAAAGCATATTATGTTAGCTTGTAAGACTTACACCTAAAAAGAGTCTTACATGCAATAGAATTATTAGTTTCCCAAATAATTTACATATACATCAAAGTCTTTCCTGAAAATTAAAAAGTAAGGGGTCTTCTTTGAAAATTTACATTCATGAATTTACATTTTTCGAAGAAATAACAATAGATTTATAATACATTTAATATAATACAAAAAAACACAATTTGGGGGTTATACTGAAGTTTGGAAATAAATAGTTCGAAAAGTCAATCCAAAACACTTTACAATAAGCACGGTCCCAAAACAAATGATTGATTGTTTCTTTAGCCTGAAGGCAAAATTAGCAAATGGGAGAGATACTATTGTTAAATTTAGCAAGTTTAGAATTTATCGGATAACAATTATGGATAATTTTGATAGAGACTTTAACATCTAAAAGTTGCCTCACTAAAAGTAGGCCTATATTTTTAACCAATTGTGAAAAGAAAATATTTATTTTTATATCTAATATTTGTATTGTTCAAAATAAAATAGTTATGTGGAGAAAAAGTATTATTATATATAAGTAACCAACTTAGTAAAGCCTGTTTATGAAAACTAGATAAAGTTACAGATATTTTAGAGATAAAATTGCAAGGCAATAAAAAATGCAAACCTCCAGCTGAATTGAATGTACGTTATTTTCTGTTATTTTTGCTTGTAAGTGTGGTTGAACTGGATCATCAAAGGTCAGCAGCAAAGACATTGGTAATAAAATGGGATTAGATACATGTGTGTAATTTAATTATTGCAGGTTTGCGATATGTTTTTTATTGCGATAGTTTATTTTAATTAATTTGATTAATACTAAATCTGTTTTTTGAGAGTGAGATGAATTAATGCACATTCACATTTAGTCTAGAACTACACTATATTCACACAACGCGCACAATGCTCTGTGTTTCTGATTTCTCCCAACATGGGGTCAGGATTTGTCAGTAAATAAATAAGAAAACGAAGTAACTGGTGTTACTTTTTGAAAAAGTAACTCAGTTATATTACTCTAAAATAAAAAAGTTATGCGTGTCTTTACTAAGTTAGTTGTAATATTAGAAGTAACGTTAATATTATTACGTCACTTGCGTTACCCCCAACACCTGTCTTGAATACCGCAGGTAACGTTAATACATGAAGGCTAACAACAGATCACTCGGACCCTCTGTCGTGAACATATATTGCATAAGAGCTGGAGGTAGAGCTTGACATGTGCTAGTTAAATAGTAATGTGAATTCAGTCTGTCTGCGAACTAAGCACGAGGACGGCAGCTCAACATGTCTGGGAAAGACTTTGACTCGCTAGATAAGGTTCTGGAGACTTGTGTACCTGAGGCTGAACTCAGAGAGGTCCGAAAACTGCTGTTCGGAAAAGAACTGAAGTAAGTCACAAACGCGAAGACTACAGTTATGACCGGAGGCAGCTGCAGCACGAGGACGGCGGCTGGTTTATAAATTGCTGCACAGTTAAACTACGTAAATCTGAAATATTTAAGGGGAGTAACGTAACATGCTTAAACTGTTAGCGTTTGTCCAAATGTAAGAGAGCTGTAATATAAGAATTTTAGTTCATAACATCTAAACTAAGTAAATGATTTATGGTGGACTTTGGCCACAAAGGGGTCTCTGGGAGTATGGTTGATGTCAACGATGTGAGTGAGTTAAACTGACGCACGATGCAGACGTAAAATCTGACACACTCCAACTTTATCGGACGATATAATTCCCATAGATGTTCCATTAATAGAAACCTGTTACTTGGTTTCATCAAAACATAATAACGTTGAAATGTACACGAGGACAGCTAAACAGTTTGCCTATTCAAGCAAATACATCAGTTTAAAATAGTAAAACTTTTTTGTTTTGATAATTTATTCAGAATTTAGATTTTTTTTGTCAGAAACCTGGAAAATGTGCCTCAGATTTACTTAGTAACTAAATCCTAAAAGCACTTTTAAGTAGATGGTTTAAATCTACTTCTATGACATTTAACCATGGTTTTACTACAGATGAAACCATTTAAAACACCCATAAACTACACTAACATAAGTTTAACCATGGTAATCTAATTGTGATCATTGGGATGGTAATCAATTTGCCAAAAAATCAAGGTTGCTACATTTTACTATTAAAGAAAAAAAAGGTTAATTTTCTGAAGGGTACATAGCACTGACGGTAATGGAAATCATGTTTTGGTTCTTCTGTACATTCACTGGTCCATCGTTTTCATCCAAAATCAATGTTTCTTTGACCATTACAATCATCAGTGCTCCCTGCCCTGTTTGATTGATTATAGAATGTACATTTAACATTTTAGGAAGCTGAACCTTCCCCAGAGTGCAATAGATGCTGCTGTGGAGCAAGATTTTGATCTGAAGGGTTATGTGTTTGAGGCTTCTCCAGAGCAGCTCAGACCACCCAGAACTGTGCGCGTAGGACTCATTCAGAACAAGATAGTCCTACCCACTGATGCTCCTGTACTTGAGCAGGTGAGAGAACAAAGTACACAGTGTAAGGGACTGCTGGCAGTTACATGTATGTATTGTCCTGTGTAGTCCATTTTAGCTCATAACACTGTTGGCTCAGTATTCTCATTTTGCTTTCACAGATCACAGCTCTGCACAAGCGTGTGGGGGAGATGGTGGAGGTGGCGGCCATGTGTGGGGTCAATATCGTGTGCTTCCAGGAAGCCTGGAGTGAGTACACAAAAACACACAAACGCATGTATTTGTCTCCCTTTCCATTGAATTTGTCGCTTTCCAACTGCAGTATGAAGTTTATTTTCCTTTTTTAAATACATGCATATTCATTTATGTTTTTTTTTTTTGTTGGCCAACCTTGTTTTTGTGGGGTGTTTTAATTAACCAGACCACACTTTTGAAAAAATTAACAAGCAATACTTTTCAAGGTCTTTTTATACTACGTAGTTGTTCACCAAAATGTAATTTTGTATTTTTTATAACATTCCTAGTTGACAAAAAAATACTGGCTTACTATATGAATGTATACAGTTTAGGGCTGCAACTAATGACTATTTCAATAGTCGACTAGTCAGACTAGTCGTGAACCTTAACGACTAGTGGCTATTTTTTTTTTTTTTTTTAGCATTTTCCTTCCATTAAAAAGATGAAACACACCAAAAATTAGAAGACAGAACATTTATTGCTTCCAAGTGCATTTTCTGCATAGCAAATATGAACGAAAAGTTTGCAGAATTGCAGTAAACAAGTAAACAAAACAGTTACAATCAGCAATAAAATAAATACTGTTCCATAAACTAAAGTGCATTGCATCTAAACAATGTAAACAAAATCTGTGGTCCATTAATGTTTAAAACACAACTAAATGAAGTGACAGGTCAATCACAGTTTGTTCATACTGAGGAAAGTCAGCATCTCTACGTGGTCCT
>JAUCMU010000143.1:13481703-13494956 GCA_032275025.1 Enteromius treurensis
ATATAAATACAAAGACATGTAAATATATATGTAAATATATTCTAAATATGTACTGTATCTATGTGTATTTATAGCCACATATTAAATATAAACATAAAACACACATTTTGTTCATTAAAAAACAAACAAACTTTATTTTGAATGCGACTGATCAAAATTAATAATTTGACAGTTTTAATTTTTATATTTTTGGAGAAATAAAATGTTAGAGTAATGTTAATTTTCTGGTATCATAGAATGATATTATAATTGTAAATAGCAACATATATAAACAAGTAATTTATTATTAAGAAAATTAAATGTAAGTGTAAATAAATAGCAAAACTTCTACAGTATTTTTATTTTTTATTTTTTCATTGTTTTTGAAGCATTAAATAAAGTCATGGCTGTACACCTTTCCCGATATCATTATAAAGTGTAAAAAGCTTTATTAAAGAAAAAAATTCTGAAAAAGAAAACTAGTCAGGCATGTATATTATTATTATTTTATTTAATATTTTTTCAGAACTCATAGCTTATTAATATACTAGGAAACAGGAATCCGAACGGCATGCAAAATAAAAATATATAAAACAGGAAATTAGACCTTCATCACTGTGTGTCAAGTCATTTAAAATATCAGATATAATTTAGCCTTTCTACGGAAAGGCAAAGTTAGTTCAGCTTAAAAATGAATGTGGGTCTTCTGCTATGTTCCTATTTCTGCAGTCATCACCTCTAATGCTGATACCACACGTGCTTGATTTTCATTTTGTAGCTGGCCAAAAAATACAACATGGTGGTGGTGTCTCCCATTTTGGAGAGAGACGAGATCCACGGGGGAACGTTGTGGAACACTGCAGTGGTGGTGTCCAATAATGGCAATGTTCTGGGCAAATCAAGGAAGAATCACATTCCCCGTGTGGGAGACTTCAACGAGGTCGGTGTCACCTTCTGCATAACAGTCAAACAACTGTCAGTGTGAAAGAACACAGATACAGTGACACACTATATTCAGATTAATAGACTGTCATCACTTCTTTACATTAAACTGACATAAGTTAATTAAGCTGTAAATTAAATAGTAATACACTGTGCTGTCTAAAAGTTTAAGACCGTTAGTGAAAATGCTTTTGCATTTGTAGGAATTAAAAAAACAAACATACGAATTAGAATGATGTCCTGTATTAAATTAGTTTTCAAATTATTTTCACATAGAAAAGTACTATGCAATAAATGCAGCCTTGGTGAGCACAAGAATCAAAAAACAAAAAGATTATTTTAAAATGAGTCTATTATACAAAAATGACCATGAATATAAAAATGTAGTTTTGCTTGAATGACAGCAGACAGCAGACACAGAAATAGTGTAGAATCTGAAATATCTATCATTTCAATTATTTTTGTTATGAAATTATTTATTTTAGGTTGTAATGATGAAGGTTTTATGTTTTTCCGAATCATAAAACCTTATTTTTAACATTTTTGTACCCTTCTGTACACATAGTTATGAGCATTTCTATCTCTTATTGGATAACTGAAAAGTTGTTCAGTGCAGCCACTATAGAAATCTTGTCATCAGAGGTTTGTTCCAGCATGTTAGGTGTCATTTTTCACAAATTTTCAGGTTAACCGAGTTTGTGTGTGTGTGTATCTGTACTACATGATCTGTGGGCACTTTAAGTGGTTGAGAATGGCTGATTTCTCCCCAGCTGTGCTTTTTATCAGCTTCATGCCTTTGATCCATTCCACACTGTGATAATGCTCAATTCAGGAAATGTGCCCACTTTTTTTTCCTGAAAGACAAGCACGAGTGTGCCTTCAGGAACCAGATGGCAGAGATGGCTCAATTCTCTTGTTTTCAGTAAAATTAAGGATACTTTTGCTGCCATCTATGCTGATAAACATCAGTGTTGGAAAAGACTTACACAGAAACTCTTCTGAGAATCTAGCTTCGCTCTGCGTGAATTTCCACGCTGCATCAATTGCATGAAATTACACTAACATCATAAACTGTGGCCAAATTCAACACGCTGTATATTATTTCCTAATCTTCCCAAAAGCGAATGCACAGATATCACATACACTGATGCTAAAACACACGTTTATCTCTTTACCGTTGCTGAATCGTACACATCCAAACAACATAACATCAATGACAGGTGGTTTTCCAATAGAGATCATTATTTGCTGTTAATCTATACCACCTTTCCACTCTTACAACACATAGATTTGGTGAAAATTGTTCTGAAGAAGCCATTACTCTTTGCTTATTCACCATGTTAAAATAAATGAATTTATGAATATATATACCAGTGCTGTCAAACGATTAATCTTTAATTTAAATGAATTTAAACAATTAATTTTTCTTTACATAATATCTGTTTATGCTGTTAATTTATTGTTTATATTAAAACACACATGTACAGTGTGTATTTTGAAAGTATTTACATGTAAATGAGTTTATATATTTATTTTCTTATGTTTGATATATCTAAATATATTTAATAAATTAACAACATATTTTCATTAAATATATACACGTATGTGTTTGTATTTATATATGCTTAATAAATATACACAGTACATACAAATATATTATGTAAAGAAAAACTTTTATTTTGGATGCGATTAATCGTTTGTCAGCACTAATATACAGGAAAAAAATATATATATCATCAATATTTTTTTTAAGATACATTTTTTTTTTTCACTTTCACCTTTATTAGATAGGATGGATCACAAATGACAGGAAGTGAAGCGGTAGAGAGATCAAGGGATCGGGAAAGGGTTGCAAGCCGGGACTCAAACTCACTATGCCCAAAGCACAATGGCGCTGTATGTCGGCGCACTGCCCACAAGGCTATGGACGCCCACATATCACCAATATTTTTGTAAATATAGTTCAGTAAATGAGAAATATCCCCACCACTAAAGCTCAGACTAATTATATCAGTGATATATCAATCACAATCTTATTACATCAGCACTTTGATTACTGCTTGGCCGATCAAAAACAAGTTCTGGAACTGTTGTTTAAAAAAAAGAATAAAACCTTTGTGACACACACACCACTCAATTATCAGTGCCCGTTTGCGGCATAATCTAGAATCTCGAATTCACATTATTCTCATCTCTGCTTAATAAATCATCACATTTAGATCTGTTTATACAGTAAAATGGGGTATGTGTGGGACTTTTTGATGCATTAAGAGGTTTAATAACATCAAACCGTTAATTCTGGATAACATAAGAGATGTTTTAAAGTTAAAACACCCTGATGGTTTGACTTGACACTCTTATTGTTTAAAATTGAAACTTGCACTGCATCTTTGTCTAGTCAACATATTACATGGAAGGGAACACCGGCCACCCTGTGTTCCAGACACAGTTTGGAAAGATCGCCATTAACATCTGCTACGGCCGACACCATCCTCTCAACTGGTTAATGTACAGTATGCAGGGGGCTGAGATCATCTTTAACCCTTCAGCTACTGTTGGAGCTCTCAGGTATCATGTTTCATATGTTAATAACACAGAGCCTGTATTTCATCATGCTGATGCTGGCTTTATGTTACAGTGAACCAATGTGGCCGATTGAGGCCAGAAACGCTGCTATCGCAAACCATTGCTTCACCTGTGCCATCAACCGTGTGGGAACGGTATGTGCCACCTGTTGTCCAATAACTGTTCTAAAAACATTATTTTAGCGTTCTTAAAATCAGATGTTCCTGAGTCTAAAACATAAACAAAGATTCTGAGGAAATGCCCTGCTTGCCCTAACTGTAAACTGTGTGTTTATACTGTGATACTATCACAACCACAACTGAAGTAAACTATATATATGAACTAATATGATTAGATAAGCACATGCTAATAGTTTAAACAGGATTAAAGCCAAACTGCAAATAATGCTACACAGATGTTTGAGCGCTTGCTTTTCTTTTGTGGCTCTGTGGAGTCTGGTCTCTGTTAGTGGTTATAATGTCTTAGAGGGATGACTTTTATTCTCAGAGATAGATACAGTAAACCAATTATCTTCAAATGAGCTTAAATGGGAGTTATTTCGACAGTCTGTTATGCAGTCTCACGTATGAAAGCATTGGAGGTTCAGATATGTTTTCTTCTGCCCTCTACTGCTGGTTTCTTGATATAGATCCGTGTTTTTCTAGGAGCATTTCATGAATGAATTCACATCTGGAGATGGAAAGAAAGGTATTTATCTATTTATTGTTAACGTGCATGCATTTGCGTACGTAAACTTGTTTTCTCTTGCATGTGAGGCTTGTGAGCTGCACCAAAGAATAGATGAAAAGGTTGAATTATTTACATGTTTGGGATCAGTAAGATTGAAAAAAATAAAAATAATGCATTAAATTGATCAAAGCTAACAGTGAAGGGATTTATAATATTACAAAAAGATTTCGATTTCAAATAATTGCTTACCGTTCATCCAGGAATCCAGAAAATAAACATATTACAGCTTCTGTAAAATATTTTAAGCTGGTTTCTGTTATCAACCAAATTCTTGAGTGGCAAAATCAGCATTATAGAATAATAATGAACGATCATGTGACATTGAAGACCAAAGTTCAAACTTCAGCTTTGTCATCACAGGAGTAAATTACATTTAAAAGTACATTAAAACAAATGTACATTAGTCAAGCAAACAGACCACACCCCAGTGTTTAAACTACAGATTACTTATAGATTGCAAAATAAGATGATCGTTAATATGAATATCCTAGAAAATTACACATTTCATTTGAAATGAATCTAACATTCATTAAGTCTGAGCATAATGTAGACTTTTCTGGTAAGTCATCCATACAGCAGATGGCACTCTCTGCCTGAAAATTAAATATGGGTCAAACCCTAAACATCATTCCCATCTGTATACATATTTGAGTCCACCTGTCTCTTTCCCAGAGCTTAGCGTCTCTGTGTCAGCGTATAAAGGATCAGCATATCTGTCTGTCTGTCAATCTAGTATCTGTATCGGTGGCGGGCTGATGACAAGGGAGCTTGTTCAAAGGTGTCGTGTTCCTAAAGGCCAGGTTTGTCAGGCTCTGTTCTCGCTTTCAGCCCTCATTACTGTTGCATAAGCCTTCAACCTGAACGCAAAATCCCCCCTTTATGAGATATATGACATATATGAGAGGCGTTTGTCTGTGAGGGTACAAAATATGTCTAAACTTATTTATTTATTTATTTTAAAAAGGAAGGAACAAATGATCAAGGAAAAGAGGTGCTTGATCTTTGAAAAATGTTGAAAATGAGCCTCAGGTGATGCAACTAGATATTATATGAGGTTTCATTTTACAGTTCACTTTCTATGAGGTTTACATGTTTTGCAATCCTGTTAGAACATAAATAAATACAGTGGATAAAAATGTGGACAGATAAAATGTTAAAACAAACTAAATAATTTATGCCAGGATGGATCATTTGACACCAAATGTTGATTTGTAATTAATAAATGGTCATTTAAATTTTTTTTTTTAAAGAAATTAATCTTAAATTAATTACACATGACAGTAAATACATTTATAATGTATTCTGTAAAAAAGTATTGTGGGTTCCACAAAAATACTGCTGTTTTCAACAGAGATAAGTAATATTTCTTACGCACCAGCATATTAAAATTATTTCTGAATGATCACATGACACTAAAGACTATTCAAATATATATATATATATATATATTTAATTATATTAATATTTCACAATAGTTTTTAGCATAATTTTGATCAAATAAATGCAGCCTTGGCAAGCATAGCTTCAAAAACATATTCCACAAACTTTTAAATGTTAGTGTGCATTTATTAAATGATTTTTGGTTTGTCTGACCCATAGCGCACCATGACTTTGGCTACTTTTATGGCTCCAGCTATGTAGCTGCACCTGACGGCAGCAGGTCCCCAGGATTATCCAGAACCCGTGATGGCCTGCTGGTCACAGAGATGGACCTGAACCT
The DNA here is from genome assembly GCA_032275025.1 of Enteromius treurensis. Classification (NCBI taxonomy): domain Eukaryota; kingdom Metazoa; phylum Chordata; class Actinopteri; order Cypriniformes; family Cyprinidae; genus Enteromius; species Enteromius treurensis. Next base: position 13,487,660 of record JAUCMU010000143.1, read on the forward strand.
GAATCGCCAAGTTGCAGACAAATGGAATTTCAAGGTGGGATAAAAATTTTTTTAAAAACCACTCACCACACATTTTTTAAAGATATCATCAACAGAAGGTTAGATAAGGTTAGTCTCTGGTTGCATCTGCATGCCATTTACATGTGTGAATCTCTCTGCAGATGACTGGGAGGTATGAAATGTACGCAGAGGAGCTCAAAAAAGCTGTCCAGCATGACTTCAAACCCAACGTTGTTAAGGAGTGATCTTAACAGGAAAACCCTGGAGAGGAACCGCACTTTCAGCTGAAAGCCATTCTTGGCAGATGCAGGAGAACCACATTAAGTATTAGGGATAAATCCTTGTCCTCTGAATTTCACAAAATAACTTTTATAATTTATCACTTCATTTTTATGGTAAATAATGATAGGATGCACTTGAATAAAATACAAGTCCAACTTTTATTAATTTCTGAAATGCAACCATATATTTCATAAAAATAAAGTTTGCCATGTCAACATTCCTTATGTTCTTAAAAAAAAAAGAAGCTGATGTAATTGGAAACCTGATGTCTTAAAAATCTGAGAAAAAACAACCACAAAGTAACATTTAACCTGAATGATCAAATATTAAATCACATAATCGTGGCTGGTGGAACAACATAGTGCAAGCATTTCATTTGTCAGCCATTGTGTCACAAACCATTGATGATTGAATCATGAGCCACCGAGTAGTGTGTTTACAAGAGAGCAAACAACAAAGCGTTCACAACACTGTGTTCAGGCGGTTTCAAACCGTGCGCAACACCTGACGGTAAAGCTCTAACCCTAGTGTTCCTGTTCTCTCTTTCGGAGGAGGAATTAACAGGGTGAGGTTACTATGAATTACGCCAACACAATATAATCATGAGAATTTAAACAATGTTAATACAGTATATTACACAGAAACGGGTCTAATACTGTACTAGTGCTATGAGCGAGTCGAATAGGTTCTTTATAATTCATGTTTGCGGTTCAGAAGCACCAAACGCTCTCTTGCATGAGGTTATGACAGACCTCCAGGTGATTTTATTCTCAAGGAACCCCCTGGAGAAATTAATCCACACATATTGCACCCATGAAACGTTTCTTTCCCCACAGTGGGATATAATTTAACATGCTGGACGGATCAAATCTTACCTGAGTTTTCAAAAAACGGTTTCTCTTTTACAATAATAATTAAAACCTTTCTTTCACTGGATCAATTAAGTGGCTTCCAAGAGAAAAATTATAAAATGAAAACTCCATGATTTTTTTTTATACTGTATAAACTCCTCCTCTACCTCTTACAGTGGCAGAGACTATATAAATCACATGAGCTCTGGATAAAAATATAAGTCCACCTCACAATTACGACGAGTTACATATACATAGCATTTCCCTTTCCTTTCTTTGCGAGCATTTCATTCTGTGGCCAATGTAGCATCATAGTAATGCTTTGTGCGATGCTATAGCTCTAATGAAGAACATAACCAGAGGTGACACATACTACCTGCTATTGGCCAGCAGCACCGGTTCCTGTTGGCAAAAATGCTACCCAGCCAACCACAGTGGATGCAAAAGGCATTTTGAATGTTCGTTCAGAATCTGTCGAGAGTCAGCCGTCTTTGTAGACAAACAGAATATCCTCGTCAGTTCCATAGCTTCTTCTAGCCTCCTCGAAATTACCAAAGCTTGTGCAGCACACACCTGTCAATCAAAGTGATGGGCTGAGACATTTTTAAAGTACAAGATTTCTGTATTATAATAGTACGAAACTGAAATTGAGTTGGAGAAATTTAGCATCACTTGCTCATTGGTGGATCCTCTTTAGTGAATGGGTGCAGAGGATTCATTGATGAGCAAGTGGTGTAATGCTAAACTTTTTCAAATCTACTCTGATGAACAAACAAACAAACAATCTACATATAATATATAACATATATATATAATAATGGAGCTTTTCCACTGCATGGTACTGCACGGTACGGCTTGGTAAGGTTCACTTTTGGGGGGTTTCCACTGGGTACAGTACCAGGTACTTTTTTTTTGTACCACCTTGGCTGAGGTTCTAAGTGTACCGCACCGTTACCAAAACATGACGTGTACACTCTGCTAAACACCGATTGGCCCGGAGAGAATCGTCACTAAACTTGTGCGAGACACACACAGACCGGCTAGACTTAAGACAGGGAGTGGTCTGCCACGAGTGCACCCTCTTTTAACAACCAAAATATGTTTCGTGGTCTGTTAGGAAGTACAGACGTTCCTCTCTCGTTTAAAGCCAAGGATCGGATCGAGCGAGAACTTGATAGGGCGACGCAGAATGGAAGTGTTTTTCAGGAGTCAAGGCAGTAGAGGCGGCACAACTATGACGACATGTGAATAATCCCACCCACACTAAAGCAGTACTATACTGCAGTGGAAACGCAAACCGAGCCGAGTCTTATCACGCAGTGTATAAGCGCCTGTAAATGGCCTCAAAACAATATTTGGAATTTAAAAATAACTAAATAAAATATTTTACTTGCATACCTTTTATTTAAATATTTGAATTAATATTTAATAGTGCTCTTAAACCCTATGTGTGTTTTTTTAAGGTTTTGCATTAGCAGTGTGCTGGTGCTGTCTTTAAGATCAATGGCAAAACTTCACAATACATACGGTCCGAGTAGGCAGGGTTGTTGTAGAAGATGCTGCCAGTTTTCCGGTTAAATCCACACACCACCACAAAGTGGCCCTGATAATCTGGCTTCCTGCAAAAGCACTTCTGACCCACAGGGAGGAAACAGCAGTATTTGACAGGGGTGGAGCACAGCTCACACACCAACACCACTGCGTTGACCAGCACGATGGCCACGTGACCCTGCTCCAGGTGGCTCTGGATCTCCTGAACCGTGACAGAGCTACAAGAGAAAGATGTGATCAGATTTCTTCATGCACAGCACAGGAGTTTCATTTTACTGAAATATGCTTTTTGATATAATCTTGAAATGAAAACGTCTGATGTCACAGAACTGGAACTGTATATACACAACTATTAAACTTGATACCGTTTTGTCTAAATGAATACAAAAAAATTTTTAAACAGATTTTAAGCATCCATGGGCATAGATTATATTCCCACAGCATGCATAAACTGAAAAAAAAAATATGTATATGTTTAAGACAATGCAATAAAAGCTTTTATGATTGTAAAAATAGAAGCTATGTAATAATTAAATGTACAGTTTTTCCAATAGTAATACATTCCAAAAGTTCAGTATATTGTGCATGACTTTTCCAATTTGCCAAATGTTTTGTTTTTAGGTAGTTTTTTGACAACCATTCATTTCCATAATTTTTCAAGCATGGCATTTATTTATTTTTTTATATATATCCAAATGTTCAATTACACAAAGTGTGAGCATGTCCCACAAAAGAAAAAGAAAAATGTGTTAGATTTGGAAACCTCACCATTTTTTCACCAGGACTCCTTTGCTTTCAGCCTTCAGAAATAATTCATTGACCCTGTCCTCTTCTGTATCAAAATGTTTCTTGTAGAAAGACTAAAAGCAAACGTGAGGAAATGGAAAAATTATTCAGACGCAAAGGTGATCACTCTCGAGTCCGAACTGATCCTCTGATTAAAATTACACCTCTTCCTTCATAAATAAAGTCAAGGATATTATTTATATAAAAGGCCCTGACTAATGCCATTTTCTTGGAAAAATGGAATGAAACGTCTGCATGTGACACTTGTACTCTATCTGGTAGTGATCACAACAGTATCACATGAGTTAAAAACCAGACAGCACCTGGTTCCTGAAGCCCTTGTCCACACCGAGCGTCTGTGTGCAGAAGCGGTGTCTGACCCCCAGCTTACACATGAGATAAGCCAGGTCAATAGTCCACACGCTCTCCGTAAACTCCAAGTCCAAACAAGCTCTCTGAAATTCCTCCTCACTTACTGGTTGTAAATACCTGTGCCAGAAACAAGAATTTAACTATTTACCATTAGAGTTACTGTGCATAATACATCACTTAAGATTCACACTTACTCTAATACCATTCTCGAACAGGCCAAGCCACAATCCCAGTGGTACTGCTGCCGGATGACCGGTACATTTAACATCACATCATCTGGCAAAACAAGGTCAGACAGGAAGCTAGTAATGTCACGGAGCAGCTTTTGATCCATTCACATTATGTTAAGTTGCATTACCAGGTTATATTATAGATAAGTTTAGTTGTAGCCTATATCAAAAGCATTATGATGTATTTTATTCATATCAAATAAATAAACGTAATAAAAACAGGTAAATGAGACTGATTGACAACTTCAAATGTATACACACGCAGCATGGGATATGAATTGTTCATTTAAATCCAATATATCCGGGTTGAGTATTTTGTATATTAGAGAAAGGTCATGATTAATTATAATGCTAGTTACTTCACACAGTTTCAAGCCATCTGAGATGTCCGTTTAAACGCCATTTATCACAAACTCACCGTTCATGATGCAGTCGATGTTTGCCTCTCTGTGTTTCAGTGATGTTTAATAATAGCATTCATGAAGATGAAGTCTGCTAGCGGGGTTAACGTTAGCCGGACAGCTGCTGCCCTCCTGTCCTCCACATAGGACTCGCTAAAATCTGTCCATCTTCAGCTCAATGAAAGCCTTTTACGAACTGTTAATGAAACGCGGTGAAACAGCTACAAACGCGGCTTGTTTAGCCCACGCCTTGTGGTCTTTCCCTGGGATGAATGTTTCACTTCCTCTGTCAGTCCAAGCCACACCGCGAGCGGCGGCGCATTGAAAAGAGACGGAGATGCGCCCTCTGCCGGCAAGACGAGACAGGACAGGAAAACTCCACCTCGATTCGACGGAAATAGAAAATCACTAGAATATTTATAGATTTATTAAAAGAGAATTCTGTTTATATATGGTATAGATATAGTAACAATCTATAAGCATCACAAATTAAACACGCATTTCCCAATAATATAATTAACAAACCCATTTAATTACATTTCCCCCAATTTGATTAAATACAAGTATTTTTTTATTCATAACTCAACATGAAGTTAACAGTATTCATAAATTCAACATGACAAATATTATTCATAATTCAACATAAATAAAAATGTACAGTGTAAATTATTGTTTCATGGTCGGGCTTTTACTAATACCTATCTAGAATTAGATCAAACAATGTAATTTAATGTACCCAGAAAATTATGTAAAATCTGTTTTGTTATGGTAAAACGTGGTAAAACCGACTGTAAAAACGGTTTTACCGATTTAAGGTTGTATATTAAATTATTTAAGAATAACTGGTTTAATTAACAGAATCTAATTGATATGTATATAAAAAAACACACGCCCCATTCATTTTATTTATTTTTAAATAAATGGGAGGTAGCGGACTTAGACCCACACTCCAGTACAGTAGGTGGCGGTAATGCACCTTAACGTTGGATGCCAACCGCCATTAAAACAACAAAGAAGAAGAGGAAGAAGATTGTGTCATTCAGGCCGGTTGGTGGCAGTACGTGTCTCTAGCAGAATAAAATCCCCGGAAACTCTGTTCAACACCGAGGACAGAACTGCTTGTGGACGTTTGGTGCACGTTTGGGTGAGTTTTTGTTAATTCCTTTGAAAAAGGTAATCCTGGGTCGCGTCTGTCTGGGTTTATTTGTAGATATTTTGTTAAATTATTATTTCTTGTTTTGAGTGCGTCTTTATTTTGCTCGTTTATGGCAAACGTGCGTTAAGATCCGTCCGACCCATTCATTTCATTCAAACAGCTTCCATTAGTTTTCACCTCCGCTTAAAGCAAACGTTTACCTTTTGTCGGAGTTTTTAACTTTAGTCCTCTGCCAAGGCTTCTGCGGCATCTTATTTTCTCTCTCTTAAAGCTCACAGAAAACTGGTTAAGATGTCCATTGGAGTGCCCATCAAAGTTCTTCATGAAGCAGAGGGACACATAGTCACCTGTGAAACCAACACTGGGGAGGTTTACAGGGGCAAACTGATCGAGGCTGAGGACAACATGAACTGCCAGGTACTAGATTTGTGTATGGCAAACCCATCTTCTGTAAGAGTCTTATTAATGTGATTTTTGTTGTTGTTAAGTGTTTGTGTGTGTGTGTGTGTGTGTTTTAAGAGTTTGCCTCTTTTTGATATTTATCATCTTTTTTTTTTTTTCTCCAAATTGTTCTCCAGATGGCAAACATCACAGTCACATACAGGGATGGCCGTGTATCTCAGTTGGAGCAGGTGTATATTCGTGGCAGTAAGATCAGGTTCCTTATCCTTCCCGACATGCTGAAAAATGCTCCTATGTTAAAGAGTATGAAGAACAAAAATCAGGCCGCTGGTGCGGGTCGAGGAAAAGCAGCTATTCTTAAAGCCCAAGGTATGTGCAGTTTACTTCACAAGTCTAACACCAAATGTGTGTTTTGTTTTTATTAATGTTATGTTAGTGAATTCTATTGTTTTAATACATACAAGTAGAAACCGCAATCAAACTAAAGTTTGCATTGTTTTTGCAGTGGCTGCCAGAGGCCGTGGCCGGGGTGGACCAGGACGAGGGAACGTGTTCCAGAAGAGGCGCTAGTTTTATGTTGATATGTTGTTTTTGTTTTTTAACATGATTTTGGTCTTTTTATAATATGCATTTTATGCTTTGGGGAATAAATGGGTGATTTTGCTATTTCTCCTGATTCGGTGAGGGTTTTTTCCCCCCCATTCTTCTTATGTTTATTGTTCTAGCCTTACTAAATAAGCTGTGAAGTGAAACTAATGCTGGAAGAATACTAACGTATTTTTTTTATTATACCAGTTAAGCTGTTAGTCATTGCTAAAGGTGTTCAGCCACTTAATTTACATGAGTTTCACATGGTTCTAGATACTGGCTTGTAAATGTGATGAGTGCAAATGTTACTGGGCACCTAACCGATGTTCAACCAAATATCTGCAGGTGGCTGGCAGTGCATATCTTAACACTTTCATTAGTCCTGCAGCAGGGCTCGAAATTGTCAGTGGTGGACAGTAACGAAGTAGTTGTAATACGTTACTGTACTTTTAAGTACATTTTTCAAGTATGTGTACTTTTACTGGAGTAGTTTTATTTTTAGCAACTTTTACTTTTACTTCACTGCATTTCATAAAACATATCGTTACTTATATATCACGTGCTCCGAGCGAGACGCAGACGAGCGATTCATTAACGAACTGATTCTTTTTAATGAACCTGTTTAATCGGTTCGCAAATCGCACTAAACGATTCATTCTCGAATTGGAATGATCCGAT
>JAUCMU010000143.1:13495056-13505193 GCA_032275025.1 Enteromius treurensis
ACTGAAAGGGTAACGTCTAGGTTACTAAACGTAACCCACGTTCCCTGAAGGAGGGAACGGAGACGTTACACTTTCCCATGCCACGACTCTATGGTCGCGCTGACGCCGGCAACGGCTCTTCAGCGAAAACCTGCAGGTGCACTGTGCGCGTGCCTTCTTATACTCACGCAGTGATGAGCTGCACCTGACCGCAATCAGTGCACGCCAATATTTATTGGCCTTTATTAAAAGCTCAAAGGCAAATAGGTCTCTCTGGTGAATTCCAATATGTAACGTCGAAGTGATTCGACTGAAAGGGTAACCATGTTCATTATCAGCGTGGATTTGCGCAGCTCGTCAGTGAACAACGGCAGTGTGCAGTATATACGGATGAATGTGAAATCACGCACCTGATGGCATTTAGCGCTTATTACAGAACCCTGTTTACTGACAAAACGCGTAAACAGATCGGCCAATTGTGATCGGACCATCCCTGATTTCAATGGTTTAAAAAACTAGAAGAGTGCAGACACTGTGGGCGAGAGATCTATTGTTTTTAAATCATGAAAAGTGGTAATTTCATCTGTTAAAATTTAATTAGCTGTTTATTATTAATTGTACCTACTCTTAAAACATTTATTCACTAATGTTCATTCGGTTTTCTCTCTGGCTATTTCAGATAACAGCAAGCTCTGGCACTCAGAGCGTTGGAGCTCAGGCCATCAGGGGAGGAGGGGGCGGAGGAGGGGGGATCTCAAACAGACCAAGACCCCTGCGGAGAAGGGCCTCAGTTCAGACAGCTGAAGTCCCAGTTCACAAGCAAAACACAGAAACAAACTTTATAATTTAATAAAACATCGTAAAAGTTTACGACTTGTTTCTATAACAGCTGTAATAAATAGCACAACTTATTGAATTCCTGAGGTGAATTTATGACCGGATGTACTTGGGGATTGTACAGTCCGGATGTAGGACCAGGTGTACTGGGTTACTGGACTGTTTTTTATGACCCCTCATTAAGTCATAAAACGATAAATCAAGCCATAAATACCTCTTTTGACACTCTGTGACTGGCCATTACTACTTGCATTTCACTCGATGAAGACAAACTGCAGACAGAAAGACCCACAGACAGAAAGACCCACAAACAAACAACTAAGTAAAGGCCTGGCAAAGCATAACAAAGGAAAAAACTGTAAGAAGTGAAATTATTTCCGTATGAAATTACTTCCCTGTGAAGCAAAAAACTCAGGAACACAAACTTGCAGAACAAATTCCATGCAATAAAGCAATAAACCCTCTAATCTGGCAAAGAAATCTGGGAGAAAGACCATTTGATCATTGGTCCCTTGACCCATCCTTTACTCCTGGGCCTAAAAAGAAAGAATGAAAACCTCCTTTCTTATCTGGTGAAAATGTTTATCACCAGCCAGGTGCCACCTGGAGTAAAACCTAAAAGTTTTTTTTTTATGTTTTGATCTCAAGATTTCTTCATTTATCTGGTCTGAATAATTAAGGGAAACTTGTTATGTGTATGCAGGGGTGCTGCATACATAAATGTATTTAATTACACTGTGTGAGTCCAGAGTTGAATAATCATTATATAATCAGCAGATATTTGATTATTTCAAGTTAATTTTTCAAGTATCTGTACTTCACTGGAGTAGTTTTATTTTTAGCAACTTATTTTTACTTCACTACATTCCTAAGCAAAGGATCGTACTTTTTACTTTACTACATTTCATAAAACATATCGTTACTTATAGATCACGTGCTCCGAGCGAGACGCAGACGAGCGATTCATGAACAAACTGATTCTTTTAATGAACCGGTTCAGTCGGTTCACAAATCGCACTAAACGATTCATTCTCGAATTGGAATGATCCGATTGCAGCTGCGACAGCTCACTGATTCAAATGATCCATTCAGAGCGAGTCTCCAGTGAACCGAGCAACTGAAATGAATGCAGACACATCAACTAGTCTCTAAGTCAAAAAAACAAACAAACAACGTTCACATTCTCTGCTGCTGAAACATTAGCAGTTTTATTAAAATTCTACGCATGTAGCCCTACGTCTGTGTTTATATTGTTTATCAACGGTTTACATTTTTTATATTGTTTGGATCAATTAGCCGAGTAGACAGATATGAATGTTTATTCATAACCATATACTGAAAATAAGTAGGTCTAAATATTGTTATATAACTTTAATGCTGATTATTTAGCTAACAGGCTTGCTGGTGCTAATTTATAGTAATTTTTAGATAATGTACAAATATTTTTATAGGCTATATAACATCTGAGGGGAAAAGAAAAGATTTGATATTCAGGTAACTACAGTAATTAACAGTTTTGTGTAAAAGTGTTAATGCCCTCTGGGAGTGTTTACAACAGACAAGGTTTAAGAAAAAAAAAAGAAAATATAATATTTTCCTTCAAATGTTTATCCTAACTTATTCTCATGTCATATATAACGTTCTGTGACGTTCTGCAAAACAATAACCTAAGCTTCAAAACAATTTTTTCTTACTGGTGAAAATTAGTCTCTTAAATCTGTTTTCTCTCGAGTACATTGCAGTGTAAGCTTCACATTAAACATTACTGCATCATGCTCGTCCAAAATCTCAGGTATTTTGAGCAGTAATATTATGAAAAAAAAAGTGCTATATAAAATTAAGTACACCGTAAAAAATTGCAGTACTTCTTTACTTAAGTACATAAAAAACAAGTACTTTTATACTTTCACTCAAGTAAAATTATTTTTTATTAATATTTTATAGTATGGATCTGTACTTTTACTCAAGTACTTGATTTGTGTACTTCGACAACCTCTGGAAATTGCGACCATTTTGGTCGCATGTGCTCCCGAAATTTAATCTATGCGACCTCAAAATATATTTAGGAGCATTGGTGCGAATGCACGTAATTGTGGCCGTGCGACCTGTTTTAATTTCTCTACAAAACGTTAACAGTATGTTTTTGTTTTTTTTTTAATATTGAATACTTGCTCAGAAATATAAATGTAATATAACACGCGCTGATTGCTGATACGATGACGTTCTGCCGTTGAGATTTTAGATTGGTTAATAATAGCTGTCAATCACTCAGTCGGGTGACGGCGCTAACTACAGCGGCGGAATGTTAAGAAGAGGGAAAATGAAAAGAAAACACTGACTGATTTCTTTTGCAAAATACCTAGGTTACAAAAGTTACAAATGTTGATTCGCCAGCCAAAATGAAGGCGCAGAGTTTTCGGAGAGAATGGTTGAAAGACTTCGAGTGGCTCCGCTATGAAAATGGCTCTATGCACTGCATTCATTGTAACACCGGTCTCACACTGCACGCGTCAGCAGCGCGTATTCTTGCGCCCGTGTTAACGGATGAGGGCTTTCACACCGCACGAAGGGGCGGCAGATCATTTCGGCGCGGAGTATGTTTTTGCTGCGCCGTTTACGATGAATTAAAGTGACAGGGCGTTGTTGTTGATCAAAATCGACCCGATTAACACGAAAAGTAACACATTTTACCATAAAATCATTTAACTGATGTGTTTCACACTGACCATATAAAAAATGAAATGCACAAAAACACATGAGTTTTTGCCCAAACTTCAAAGGTCTGTTAAATGAATAAAACTAGAGGCATTTGTTAGCTTAAGATTCGTTTTTCAATTCAATAATTCAATCCAAATACACTTTATTGTTGGAGTTCTTTCTGAGATTCTTCCTGAAATTTTAAAGCATAGCCTATTCAATCTAGCATCTGCATGCAAGCCTTCTGTCTAATATTTCTTATACAAAATGTGAAAAAATGTCAGACATCAGGCAATTTAACACTATCGCCAGAGAAGGGCTCGCCTTTAAATTTGTTTTCAAATTAACGAAATCTGTTAATATACAATTTGTAGTTGTGGTCCTCATTAATTTTTGGTGGGTGCTCCTAAATTTTCAGTGCTACCAAATGAAAAAGTTAATTTTGGGCCATGTGCAGGTTAAGAAATTACATGTAAAGCACATGTAAATTCTATTGAAAAGTATGTACTACAGGCTGACACACGGTATTCTGTCTTTATCTCTATTGTGGTTTCATAGTGAACATTTCTTCAGCGATGGGCTGTAAGGACTGCTGCAACGTTTGCCTCCAATGTCTCTTTGGTTATGAAACCAATGTAATGCTGGTTATTAATAACAAAGTCTTAGGAGCCCTTTTCAGGCTGATCCAGTTGTTAATCATCGCCTTTGTTGCTGTGTGAGTACAAGATTTTGACAATATCGATTGCATCTACTTGTATTCATCTCATTTTTAAGGCTCTTTGAATAAGTGTAATTAAAGCTTAAGGTATAAACCAGTGGTTTTCCTTTTCTGCATGGGCTAAATAATTTTTGTAGTCATGAAAATAGACAAATCGTGTTCTTTTAGGGTTCTTTTGTTACAATAAATGTATAATTTATCTGTTAAGATATGTCTGCTGGATTCAGCGGGCTTACCAGGAAACCGACTCTGTAATCAGCTCAGTCAGCACGAAGGTGAAAGGAAACTTTTTGACTAATTCGTCCATTGTGGGGGTTCATGTCTGGGACGTGCCTGAATATGTTATCCCACCTCAGGTATCTACATTCCATTGCAATATTTTATCTGACAGTTACTTTGTTTGTCCAAATGACACAAATTTTGTAGAAATTAATCCCAGAGTTAGTCAGCCTTGTTTTTATCTATTTGGTAGGGAGAAAACTCATTCTTTGTGTTAACAAATATGATTATGACTCCAGGTCAGACACAGACCAAGTGTCCTGAGGTACAGTCTAACACTTTGTATGTTTTGTCGATTTTCCCACAAGAGAATGTGGCATGTTACATTACAAATGACTCAATTTACAGATTCCAAGTAAATCCACTAAGTGTGAATCTGATCGTGATTGCAGAGAGGGACGCAATGACGTCTGTGGGAATGGTATCTCTCAACTGTACTGTGTAACAATTCAGTGTTTCAGATCTAAGCTCAATGGCACAAAGTGAACTGTGTGTTCCTCCTCACAGGTGTTCAGACCGGACATTGTGTCCAGTTCTCCGATACCATCAAAACTTGTGAGGTGCAGGCATGGTGTCCGCTTGAAAATGACAGCATCATTCCACAGTGAGCGTGTATAGTAAGAGTGGGCAAATCTGATGTCCTTTGCTCGACTGAAACTATGAATATTAATATAACCTGTGATTGTACAGACCTGCTCTTCTAGGTGCAGCAGAGGACTTCACAGTGCTCATCAAAAACAACATACAATATCCGAAGTTCAATTTTAGAAAGTAAGTTTATGCATTTTAGTCTTAGAAAGCCCATGATGTCTGTCATTCAAATATGTGACCCTGGACCACAAAACCAGCCGTCAGGGTCAGTTTTTCTAATTTGAGATTTATACATCATCTAAATGCTGTAATATAAATAAGCTTTTTGTTGATGCATGGATTTGTTGGATAGGACAATATTTAAAAAATTGTTCAAATGAAGTTTTTAGCAATGCATATTACTAATTAAAAATTAAGTTTTAATATAGCCTATTTACATTTAATATCTTATTGGAACATGATCTTAACATAATATCCTAATGATATTTGGCAAAAAAGAAAAATCTATAATTTTGACCCATTCAATGTAATTTTTGGCTATTTCTATCCCAGACCCAGCAAATTTAGACTGGTTTTGTGGTCTACAAAAATTAGGGGCTTTTAAATCCAAACGTTGGTGTGCTAGTAAATCTATTGTTTTGTTATTTCTAGGCAAAACATTTTGCATCACATCAACTCCACATACCTAAAAAACTGCACCTTTGATCGTAAAACAGACCCACACTGTCCTATTTTTCATCTGGGGAACATGGTAACTGAGGCAGGAGAGGACTTCAGCGTCATGGCTCTTAAAGTCTGTATCTTCAATAATACTTTCATACTGTATATATGACAGTAAACAAAGACATTTGAAATGTTATAAAAGATTTATGTTTCATTGATAAAACAATACAAAATGTTTCTTTAGCATAAAGTCAGCATACTAGATTCATTTCTGAAGGATCATGTGACACTGAAGACTGGACTAATGACTGCTGAAAATCCAGCTTTGCCAATACGGGAATAAATTATATATTTTAAATATTAATACTGAAAATAGTTGTTTTAAGTTGAAAAAATACTGTTTTGATCAATGCAGTCATTGTGAGCACTTAAATTTAAATGTGAAAGAACTATTATTTTATTACTGTAGTTGACAGTGTGTTTTGATGTTGAAGGGTGGTTTTATTGGAATTTTCATTGACTGGAATTGTGACTTGGACTTCCCAGAACGCTTCTGCATTCCCAAGTATTCTTTTAGCAGACTTGACGACAAAAATCCTGAAAATAATGTGGCCCCAGGCTACAATTTCCGGTAAATGCAGTTAAACTGTGTAGTTTTGTTTGCAAAGCTAGAGGGTAACAATGTTGTTCTTTCCCACAGGTTTGCAAAATATTTTAAAAATAATGAAAATGTTGAAACACGGACGTTGATAAAGGCCTTTGGAATCCGCTTTGATGTCATTGTGTTTGGGATGGTTTGTCTACTAGTACAAAATAACCAGCATCTATTTATTCAGTTTTTCTTTAAATAAAATTTCTTATGGTCCCTGCAGGCTGGTAAATTCAATATTGTACCCACTATTGTCAATCTTGGAGCCGCTCTTTCCTTTCTTAGTTTGGTAAGCTCTGGTTTGGTGTCTTTTTTTTCTCAATGTAAAATGCTTTTTTTAATCAGTTTTCATGTTGTTCCTGAACTTCTCTCAGGTGGCTGCAGTTTGTGACTGGATCATGCTTACTTGTATGAAGGATCGTGACTACTATGCCAAACATAAATTTGTTCACATAGACCAAAAAGGTGACAACATGTCACTGGTAAGTAAACATTAAAGCAAATTATTCTATATGTGATTAACTTTTTTTATGCAAAATATACTTTTTATAAAAATTGTATTATTTTATACTGTTATAGAGCTCCAAGGAGACAGTTTCATATGGGACTCCATGATGAAGTGAACTGGACACTTTCACCACACTTAAAAACAGACAAAAATACAGTATAAATCAATTTAAATAGCTGCTCTCTACTATACATTTCAAATGATTGATTTATTTCTATTTATTAATTTTATGTATCCTATTATGGCAAAGCTTTTTTTTACCTTTAATGGTAATGTATACTAACTTTAGTTTATTCATCACATTTGAATATAATCTACTTTCTTTTATTTACAGTTTATGAGTGTTTAATCAAACTTAAAAATGATTAGTAAATCAGGCCGGCTGTGCATGCTTGACCTCTTCATTTGGTTTAAGTTCAAAGGCATCAGTGTTAGTAAAAACATACTAACAGCATTTTTAGTCGTTAATATGATATTTAAATTGGTTGACTTGCAGATAAAAAATTTAAAAAATGACTCATGTTCTGTGTTATTGACTGTATTATAGTTTGTATCAATCCCTTTTAGGCATTGTCATAGTGATTGAATGTCATAAACTCAATAAAGTCTCATCTATTAAAGTCTGAGACGGTATGGCCTGATAGTCTAAGGCCACTGTATTTCCCATCAGGGCTGGGGTATTCTACTCTTATTCTCCAGATACAGCAACAGGGTATTACTGGAACAGCATCTCTAGGTGTGCTGTCACCAAAGCGCCATCTGATGAATTGTGCATAGGCCCCATGGCGCAGCTGAGCCTCCTCAGGCAGCTCCGCCAGGGGATCCACATAGAACAAAGCAGTCTCCAGGACGGAGCGACTGACAATCAGTGTTGAAAATAGCGGGGAGGAGGTTATGCAGCGTCCTTTCTTCGACCGACAGCACAGCTGCTCCTGTAAAGAGTCGGAAGCCCGGCAGGAGCCACACTGACACCAGGCGGGACTCCCAGACTGTGGCATCTCCAGTAATGGTGTGTCAGTGTTTTGTCTGCTGCTGTGACTTCTGGGAAGGTTCTCATCCACTTTTAGCCCGCCAGTCTGGCCATTCTGTAAAGGCTCACTTCTGCTTTGACCACACTGCAGAACACTCATCAGAGTCTTCATGCTCGCCAAATCATTCTGAAACAGACCAGAGAACAGACCAGGGATATTACAGTTTGCTTAAAATAAAAGAAAAAGATATAAAAAAATTAACTGGTAAAAAAAAACGTCATCCTAGTTAATTTCAGCAATTTTCTAATTTTCATTCCGTTTAAATTGATTTACAAAAATGCCTAAAACCTTTTAAGTTACTGCAATGCCATATAATGAACAACATTAAATCAGTCTGACCAAATCATTATCATTTACTGATAATACTAATACTGTCAGTACATATCGACTCATAAAACACCCAAGTATATCAGTGAAAAGTACATCTTGCCATCTGATCATTTTCACAACTTTACCAGAAAAAAAATAGTGGCAAGCCTCAGTAAAAGATGCACTGATGCCAGGATTTTGCCGTTTAAAAATATTGTTATTTAAATATCACCATAAGTGATCCAATGACTTATCATCTGACATGTTTGCTGACACTTCGTGGTGCTTTATAAGTGTTAAAGTGAGTGAGTAAGTACTGCCATTGTATTCAATTCATTGCGTTCTGCAGAAGAAAGCAAGCCTTACAGGCCTGAAATGACACGAAGGTGAGTAAATCATGACAGAACCTTCTTTCTGATTTTAGGAAATCTAAAATTATGGTTTTAATGTTTAATAACAAGTATTAAATTACTGGCAAGTATGTTACAATCTAATATGAGGAACTTACTTTGCGCTGGTGAAAGGAAAGAGGTTTAGTCTCCTGTAGTTTTTTCTTTCTAGATTTTTTGACCACCCTTAACTGGTCTTCATCCACAAATGACACACAAAGGAAGCACTGCAACAAACACAATACTAACTGCTACATTCATGTATACAGAATCTCGGTTTAAGCTGTATTTAGCCTGTGTAAACTGCACACAACAAATTGCTATCCACTACTGTATGTCAGTGTTTCTAAGTTGTGTTCACCTCTTCTCTGTCCTGTACAGCCTCAAACTTCCTCTCACTGTAGTTCTGTTTTGACTCTTTTGAGTAACAGCCAGTCCCAATAAGCCAGTCCAGGAATATTGTTGTCTAAAGACAAACTCAATGGTAAACATTTAGTTCTTTCAAGCTTTTCTGACTTGCTGAGTGTTTAAGGGGTAACTTACAAGAGCGTAATACGAGAGCGTAGATCCAATGTAGATGATTAGCTGAATGATGCTGAACTTTCCAGCCTGTGAAGAATTATAGAGTACTTTTTGTGTCTTATATGCTAAAACTAACATGGAGTGTAATGACAATATTGTAAAATGTAACCTCACCTTCCCAAATACCATCACATCAAACCTAATCCCATACATTTTAAAGAGCATTCTCTGCTCCACACCATTCTCTGTAGAGTATCTTGCAAACCTACAAAATATAATTCATTTTTCTATCACACAGTTTACCTATTTTTAATATGATTTAAATTGTTCACACCTGAAATTGAGACCAGGGAACAAGGTCCGGTTGCTTTCTTTTTCGTCCAAGCGACGGAATGAGTATTTGGGCAGACAGCTGTGAAAGATGGGGTTTAGGTCACAGTCCCAGTTGATCTGGATCCCAATCACACCACCCTGTGGAGCAGATACTACCAGCAATGTAAAAACTGACAAGAAATTACAAGCCTACTTTGCAACTAAATTATACAAATACACAAAGAAGTTTGTGGTCAGTGAGATTTTTATTTAAAAATTTTAATACTCTTATTGCAAAAAAAAAACTTTAAAAAAAAAAAAAAAATACAGTAAAGACATTTGTAATGTTACAAAAGATTTCTGTTTGATCACTGTTTCCACAATAGCCCATATTAAGCAGCAAAAAAAAAAAAAAAAAGTTTTCAACATGGATAATAATTAGAAATGCTTCTTGAGCTCCAAATCAGCGTACTGTATTAGTATGATTTCTGAAGGATCACACAAGACTCTAATTCAGGATACTTTGATGAATAAAAAATTAAAGAAAAACATTTATTTAAAAAAAAAAGAATATATATGTCACGCCCCCCCAGGCATTCCATGTCCGTGTGATCTGTGTTTTTGTTTTCATTCAGTCTCCCTCGTGTTCTCCT
>JAUCMU010000143.1:13512725-13525015 GCA_032275025.1 Enteromius treurensis
GGCCGGCTCCATGTGCTTTTATGCCTCCTGGCCGGTGACGTCACTCGCCTGTGACGTCCTATCTCACGGTTGGCTGGTTTTTACACACGATTCAGAGCGGTCACGCTGGAGGCATTCCCATAGCGTTTCGACGCAGCGTCTCGTTCCCTCGGGGAACTAGGGTTATATGCATAACCTAGAGACGTTATATACTGTACATAACCTTGAGACGTTTATTATTATTAACTTATTGATCATACGCCTCACTTATCTAAGCTTATTATCTGTGTTTTTTTTATGGACATTGCAAAATTATCCTCAAATAATGTTTTGTTTTGGGGGTTTTTTACTCAAAAACTGAAATGCACCATTCCAGATCAAAGTAGTCTATGATCAATAAGTTCCAAAAATAAATGCAAAACCTGAGCTAAATGAAAGACAGCAAGTTGGCAAAAAAGATTAGATCTGAGACTTGGTTATAAAATACAATATGAGATTTTAAAAGCACATTTTAAAGGCCAGTCATTTTTGACCAGAAACCAAAAAGGCTTTTCAGCACAGCACAAGCATCAGAGCACTTCAACTTAGTGTCATCTAAATACAACAATCAGCCATTGCTGGTTAAATATCTATATATGGTATAAATATATATAAAGAAATAAGCTTTTAGTACATTGGCTAATTCAATATGATTCTAAGATTTTTTTGATGGAAGTCATTCAGAAACATATCTGTGGAATTGCTTTAGCCTCAAATTATGCTTATACATTTATGCAAGTGAAGACAAATATATCTAGCATGCAACACTGCATTCAAGAAACCACCCAAGTCATTTAACTTTGTTATTATTTTTGTAAGCCATACTTTATATGACACAAGCATATTAATATAACAGCCAGAGTTGTAAATCCACAGCTATGTTGACTTGCAATCTTTATTTTGGAAACGCAAACTAAAAAAAAAAGTGAGAGTTAATTTGCTTTTTATTTATTTTGGCTAAAATTGTATAAAGTGATGTCACACAGCATATGGAGCCCAACAGAAGGCGAGACAGTACCGCGCTATCCTACAGATGTCCAGTCGTCTGTGTGTGGCTTTTTTTGTTTAGCTGTTCCACTGAAAGGTTGATGAACCCTGTGTTCTTATAAGCCAGCAATTTCCAAGCTCTCAGGTAAAACTCTCAGCTCAATAAGTCAGCTTGTGCTTTAGGTTGCCAAATCCAGACTCCTGAGAAGACAATAAAGGACACACTTTTGGGGAAAATAAAAGATACTTTGAATTCTTTTAGGCCACATATGCCATTTGTGTCACCAGCCGCTCCTCTGTGGCCCTCTCCAGAACACAGCAGCGGGAACCATCGCCAGAGTTTTAGTTCCACCCGGACTCATTTCACCCACACACCTGGATAGTTTGCAGCTGCAGGTGTTCGGCATTATCTGCCCTATATAAACTGTAGACAGATGCTAGTTCATCGCAAAGTGTTATTCAAGTGTTACCATTAACCTTTTTTGTTGTGCTACTACTGATACAACACAGCAAATTAAATTTGCTAATTAAAACAACAACTGTAAAACAAAGCAATTGCATATTTTATTCTGCTGCAATGCATTCTGGGAGTCAGTGAGAGCACATTAGGTTAACTCAATAAATCAAGTTGTAAATTTTCCATTACTTAAACGAACTGAGAGAATCACTTTCCTCAAATCATTTGAGTACCCTCAACTTATTAGGGTTAACAGTGTATATTAACATAGTTTTGATTTTCATTTTGTATTAGTCAATGTTAAACTTAATACTAACTCTGATTTTTATTTCTTAGTTCATGTTAATGTATAAAAAATGTTAACAAATGGAAATATTTTACTGATTGTATTTAGGCTTAGTGACTCATATTTAAACTTCCATCCCATTATTCCTGTGGTTTTACATTACCTTGTGGTCAGATTTTGATCAGGCGCTGTAATGGGATGCAAGTTGTGGCTATCTGGGCTTCCTGTTTTCCTTTCCAAATCATTTGGGGAAATTCTCCACTATGAGATCATCCACATCTATGCAGGTGAACTTTCCTCAGGTTTACCTGTAACTGCACACATATATGACTATATACAGTAAATATGAATATCTGTATCATTTATCCTGCCCCTGCATCAGATGAGTAAGTGAATGTTTTCCAGCTTTCTTTAACAACGATGATAATGTTTTGCTTGCATAAGTATTGTAGGTTGACGCAGTGACAAAGCTATGAGCCCTTAGTCCAAGAGGCTTACCAGGGGACGGAAAAACAACATCTGAGGCTCATGGGGCATTAAAAGTAAACAAAGCCTCATTAGTTTTTTTGTGCTCTCCTGCACCTGCAGTTTGATACACTCCCATACAGAGATAAAAAGGCAATTCAAACATTAACTTAGACATACATTAGCACTTTTCATAAATGTAACCCATTAATCTGTAATGACCGATTTGAAAGACTGACTGAACAAGCTCTTCATATTTGATTATTTTATATTGTGCAGCAGTGCTATTAATTACAGGCACTGACAAAACCCATATGTAGAATGTGCAAAGATCTGAGGTCTTTTCAACACTTCTGTGAACAGAATTTGAAAAGTCTGAGTTCTTTTGAGCCAATAAGATATTGGGTTGTTGTCATATAAGCTAAAATAATACTTAGATTAAATGACAATACTTGTCAATACCGTAGGTTTCTCTCTATTATCATTTGAAAGGTGTTTCTTTCTAGTGTTTGTGGTGCAGGAAAATAGAAACCCTTGAGTTGAGTTTGAACCACTTTTTCCATTTAAAATATCTGAAAAATCTAGTTGATTTTGTAATTTACTTAAAAACGAAATCTGAATAAACTGATACACTACAGTAAACCTGACTCCAAGGCTGCGTCTGAACTCGAATGCTTCTTTATTTAGTAGTTCACCTACGGATGATCTCATAGTGGAGAATTTCCCCAAATGAGTGGGAGAGGAAAACAGAAAGACCAGAAAGACAAAACATGCATCCCATTACCTGGCTTGGTATTTAATCACTTGTTTATTTAGTAGTTAAAAACATAGTGTGAAAAATATATACTCCCCTGCTTGTTTATTTTTCTTTCCCCAATGTTCTGTTTATTATTATTATTTATTTATTTTGTCATGATTGAGTGTAAACGAAAGTTGGATGTACTATCAGTCTTTATGTGTAAATTTTCCTGTTATGAATGCCTTTCTGTGTTATTGTTGAAAGCATTTAATAATATTAATAAAAAAACTCAATGAGGCCACGGGAGAGCATTTGAGAATAGCAGTGAAAAAACAGTTGATCTTAAATTATAAGGCATGTAAATAAACCAAAATAGGAAATAAATCAGTCGAATAAGCGTGTTTTATTTTGTGTCAATTCAATTTATGAAAAAAAATCAATCTATAGAGTGTGATATAAATTAAATAATTTTAAGTAATTCCCTTTTGTTATCGTTAACATTGTGATATAGGTCGCATCATAATTTTTTTTTTTTTTTACATAACTGATTACAGGTGCTGGTTTTCTTTTTTTAAATATTAGTATAGACTTTAAATCTGAACAAATATAAATCTAAGTAGGCTATGTATATTTGGCCTTATCTAAAATGTCAAACATGTATAGAACATGCAATTTCTGAATTAATCAGACTAGCTGGAAATCAAATTTGGAAGTTCAAATCTCATGTCGTTTCCGACACTCATATTTTATAACGATTGCCCCACAGAGCTCAGTTGATTCGCTCTTCACAGAAGCAAAAGAGTTAAAAAATAGTCACGTGGTGAGGACCGGGCAATATTGTCACTACAGCTCATAAGAAAAAAATCCGGTGTATATGAGGAAAGAGAACAAAGAAATCATTGCATATAAATAACTGCAGTCTCCGCGGTAGCAGTCGTCCACAGGCATCCCGCGAGCTTGCACCTTCTCTCAGGCACTTCGACTTCCAGCAGCGGAGCTCAAGGATACAGGAGGAGGATGCGGGTCTCCGGGCTTCTGTCAGGCGCTTTCGCTCTGCATGTGCTCCTGACCGCGAGATGCATGCCTTTGCATGAGGGACGGGGACACATGAAGCACAGAAATCCTCCGGTGAGTTTATTAATGCACATATTTAATGCATTGTTTGATTCTAGCTCTTGAAAAGCGGCGTGAAAGCTGCTGTTTAGTAAGCGGTTGTTTTACATTTAGCTGCTCTAGCCAAGAAAGTTTAAAGTTTAACCATTACTTTAAAATGGTTAATAAAATACATATTTTTTTTACTTTAATGCTACATGGCAAATACAAATAAATCAGCATGACCAAACAAAATTTGTTGAGCACCACGATTATTGGCACCAGGCTCAGTTATACTGGGTCATCATCATTAATCAAAAATTGTAAAACAGCGTCTGAAGCCTCTACAATTACGAGCCAGAACCTGTCAGATTCATCTGGGTTTGTTCATTTTGTATGATTCAGGTTTAATGATGCTTACCATAGCAACTTTATCTCATTTAACTGTTTAACTGCCACTAAATTGCTCTGAACTTTTTTTTTTTTTCTTTCAATTTGAAACATTCTAAAGTCTAAAACCGTCTAAAGTGTTTTTTTATGGTCTTTTCTTTATTATCTATATTTGTGAAGTGTTTGTTTGCTTATTAAAATGACCTAATCAACCTGTCATCACATTCTTGTGAACTGAAGAATGGATTTTACTATTGTGTAAGATGAATCGCGTATAAAACGTACATATAATGTTGTAAGTTTGTTCTCTCTGCAATAACAAAAGAGCGAGGGATTTTGCAGGCATGGGCAGGTTTGGATTCTGTGCCATCTGGAGGGACACACACTCTCACACACAGATGCACTCTCTACACACTGTAGAGAGAATTTAGGGAATGTGATAGTCTGCTCACAGAAACTGCACTGTCCTTTTTGTTATGACTATTTTGGCCCCTTGATCCCAGGCATGTCCACTGCAGAAAGAGAATAGATTATATAGTTTATCAATTCTTTCTTATTGGTATTTTTTGTTATTATCACATATCCGACTCATTTTCACATTTGACCTGGTCAGCAGGAGCAGAAAACATTGGCAGAGGAGGAAGCTCTAGGGCACTCAGTTGATTCATACTGTTTATTTGAGGTTAATATATTTAGCTTAATCAGTACACTACTTGAGCCGTGTAATTTTTAATAAAAAAAATGCATAAAAGTTGTAATTACAGAGGTTAAGCATTATTTTGCCAGTTTATTGTATTAGTGGAGCCATAAAAAAAAGCAGAAAAAAAATAATGACAATGTAGTGATACTGTGCTGTATAAGATCAGTTTTATTGGGTCTGTAGATGTAATATTGTGTACATTTTTATTACTTTTGATGAAAATACATTTGTCAGCTGTAATTTGGTTTAAAATATTGAGTTTAATAAAATTTAAAAAGTACAAATCTTACTGCTAAAGATACTGTCTGTAGCAAAAACAAATGCTTAACAGTTTAATCATGAGATTGTCTCTTTCATTGCATGTCACTGCACATATCATACTTTATCTTAAAACTTCACAGGAAAGTGTATCCTTTCGTCATTTTTCAATAGCCATAGCATATGTGTTCATGTCATGACTCATGCCATGTATAAAGAAAAAAAATTTTTCTGGTCTGGCTTATATCGTTTTTTATATTCTTTTAGTTCTTTAATTTATTTTGAGGGAAAAAAAGTGTTAATTTAGATGTTGTTAAGTACTTTTTCTAGGTGCACACAATAGCATAGCGGAAGTCACAAAATTACAGTAAAAAAACGCTAGAAGTTTTGTATTGTAGCTTTAAAAACTGGACGTTTCTGTAATACGACCTCTGAAGTACAGTATGAGTGAATTCCCTTGCAACCCAAACAGCCTTTCCATTACAAACAACATTGCGTTTTAGAGTCTAGCAGTTCAAGGTTATTGGGTCAGGTGATTCACTCTTCTTAACTGGATGGGGAAATGTCCCTGCTAAAATTTTGACAGGGTCATTCAAGGAAAGCGTGATCAGTTTCATGACTTCCTGGATGTGTCAGAGCAGGAATATATGTGTGTGCGAGAGGGAATAAATGGGTTTATGTGAATAAGCCAAGTGCCAAAGTCCTTCAAGCATTGATCCAAACTCGAAACATTTACTATTGCTGGTAGACAGAGGACTTAAGCAGCTGGGGATAAAGTTTAACATGAGCACTGGTGCATATACACTGTATCTGGAAGCTTATCACTGAAAGCTTACATGAAAGTCTCCTTTAGCCCTGCACTCCCAAGTCAGCTGCAGATTCTAGGGGATTTACCTGTGAATATTTGTTCAAATGGTAATCCTTTAAAGCTTCATTTATCTTGTCATAAAGAGTTGTGATATGTTAGTGTAAAGATTAGCTTTTCTTTTTTCTCTCTCTGTCTGAAATCTGTAAACCAGATTGGACAGTGACCCAGATTTTTGATCCTAGGGTCAGAAGACTAATTTAAGCACTTAATAAATGTGAAAAACGGAAGGGTCATCAACTATCTTACTAAATCAAACAATATTCCAACATGCATCATTTCATGAAGGCCTTTGAGTTATGATTTAAGTGTTTCTTAAAGGTGATATGTCGAAAATGGTGTACAGGTTAAACTCAAATAGCAGAATTTGTAACAAAGATGATTATCTAAAAAAATCAACTTCTATCCTTATAAAAAGCATAAATCAGGGTTACATTGAGGCACTTAAAACGTTTTTAAGCAGAATTTGAAAAATTTAATATGTCCAGATTTATAGTATTTGTGAAGTAGTAGGCAAACAAAAAGTAACTTGGTGACCTACTGCCAACAAAGTAACTCCTCAGAGAGAGAGTATGTGAATTTGGTTGCAACCAGGGAGTATTCTGATGTTTATGTCTAGGCCTAAATCACTTCCAGTGTAAGTATTTCGCTGTAACTCATATTTTTGAATGAGGGAATGAGAGAAATGTAAGTGAAGCCACCAACTCTTCTGCTTTATTAGTTATAGCATGAAATAAACATGAATGAACATCACAAGGTATCTTGTTTCAGCCTCAGGCAGACGTCAGAACACACTGTTCAATTTTTAAGTTCAGTTCCATTGACGTTAATCAACTCTCCTGTTTTTTTTTTTCTTTTGCCATACAAGAATGGAAGATTCGCTATTATTATTGGTCAGATGGCCTATCAATTAAACTCCCAGCAAGGGACAACTGAGCATAACTTGTACCAAGCCCAGAAGTAGAAATACAAATGTTTGCGTTGCATGTTTAATAAAAATCAACTTTCAAATGGGTCTGTTTACAGCTGCTACACATCTTTATTAGCATATGGAATCGGTGAAAGCATTCTACCAAGTTAAGCTTCTGAAAGTGGCTTGTACTCTCTGCTGGGATAAAAATCCTAACAATTCATCCATTACGCAAACACAAGTACCTGGCATTTTTTTCAACATAATGGTCCCATATTTACACAATGTCACTCTTTCTTTTCAGTCTTGCCAAACAAAAGCTACTGTTTCTCAGCAGTTCAGATATCATTAGCCTGAACACAGTGAATCTGGAACTCTGCTGGTGGTTTTGCTTTTGGACAGGGTTCTGGAGAACACCACATAGGGGCAAACACAGCTTTCAGATACACCACGTCAGGACCTCTTATCAGGATTTCCTCTGTTAGAGCTGAATGCATGTGTTAACATGAGAGAGAGGTGGGGGGGCGTAGGAGCTCTAGGCTGGGACGGGCAGTGGTGTATGAGAGTGAAGCGAATTTAAGATGAAAGAAGAGAGCAGCTTTTATTACTTGGCTTTGTCTTGGGGGCTTATCTGAAACATAAATTATGTCAAACTACAGGCAAAACGCTGACTCAAAATACTTCCAGCATTAAAAAAATGAATCAGAAAGCATTGTTGGCTAGCTTTCAAACTCACAGAGACAAGTTTCTCTCTCCCTGTCTGATGTCTGTGAACCCATTAAGCACTGACCCAGAATTTTGATCCCACTCTAAAAAGGTATTTTCAGTAGCTTTGGGGTCAGATGGCTCATTTAAACAGTGCTGATAAAAGCGGACAGCTACATTCTCACACTTATTTCAAAATTCACTCTGATCTTCCGTCCAGTATCAGCAGAAAAAACCCCAAAGCATTCCTTTCCACATCATGCCACTACCTCTAGGCTTTTAATCAGTGCATACTGCAGCCTTGATTTCTATTTTATGTATTGCAATGTTGTTGCTTTAATCTGATTTAATGAAATAAACTGCTTAAACTTTGGGGATTGCATTTTGGCAGATCATCAAGACACCTTGGGCAATGCTTTCTCTATAGATTATTACACACGCACATAAGAAATGGCTGCCTATTGTGTTGACTTCATTCCCCCCTGCATAGTATAGCCAAATGTGTCCTAACATGCCCTCCATTTTTTAAAAGTGGGTCAAATATACGCTTTGAGCTGGAAACATTCATTGTATGAACAATGCAGAAAACACCTCTTCTTTGTTTGTGCCAGAAGTGGAATGTGTGTGTTATTCCAGGGTAAGGGCAGATCTCACCCACTCATACTGTAGGTCAGGAGTCGTGATGTAGTTGGATGTTATGAACAACTAAGAAAAAATGTAATCAAGCATCTGGTTTGAATTTTATTAACATATTATATGCAGATTGGTTCATGAGATTTAGACAGCGTAAGTGCTTAGTATATATTTTATGAGCTGTACAAGTAGCTGTAACGCCAGCGTGCGAGAGCCGCGCCGTGCAACGAACTCGCGCTCTCTCTTCCTCGGATGCCTAACGGGGCTTAGGCAGACAGGACACGGAAACCAGGAATAACTTTAACTGATTTAATGAAAACACAAAGAAAAGAGAGGAACTTGCGAGAGCTACGCAGAGCTCGCATGACGACACTGAACAGCACGTAACTTACTTCAACGGGACATGACATACACGGAAAGAAACACAGTATTTAAACACAGGCACTGATGACAATAAATAACAACACCTGGGGAGACGATTAACACACAAAGGACTTGGGCGGGGTTACAAAATGACAGGAGAACACAAGGGAGACTGAATAAACACAAATACAGATCACGAGAGACAAGGAACGCCTGGAAGGCGTGACAAAAGCACTCGTCCCTCTCCACCCTTTCAATGCAAGATTAAGAGAATGTAATAGACACTGTTTTACAGTCACCTCCTCAAAAGATGGTTTATTTTTGTTTGTTTCTTTGTTATACTCAGCTCTTGTGAAACACTACCTGAATATCCAGGCAAAAGATGTTTGCTGTAAACGAATCTAGAACCCCAGAAGACTCATCATTAAAATCTCTGGCTCTTCTCCACCCAGCGTCACAACCTGCCCATCACAGCTCACTGAAACAAAACTCCTGAACTCCAGGCTCTCAATAGCTCCACTGATAAATTACTCCCAGTCGAAAATCCGATTCTACACTTGTTTGTATGGTTTCTCTGTGTAAACCACAAACCACTGAACATACTCGACAGCAGTGGATCTGGTGGGTTGCAACAAAATGATCTGTCACAGGTCTGCTCTTTTGGAGTAAAAACAAACGCAAATCAAAAAAATAAATAAAAATCTAGTAAAGTATCCTTTAGTTCACAAAAACGAAAACGAAACGCCCATTGCCATAACTGAATGAAAGCACAGGATACAGCGTCTTCTTGACATGATTTATTCCATGTGGAAATTGTACTGTTTGTGGGCGGGCAAGTTGTTGAGCAACGTAGTATGTGGGCGGACATTATGCAAATATGTTACTTCGTGACGTGTGGGCGTAACAGAAAATCATTTTAATTGCTGATGACTCGATAAGGCGAATGTGAGCGACTCTTTTTTTTTTTGATAGACAATAACTTTATTTATCGTGCACTGTCAGCGTCACAACTTTTCAGATAGTTTATGTTCACATACAGCTACATGACACACTGTATGAAAGATAATATTTGAAAAGGCATAATAGGGGCACTGGCTTTGTTTGACTAGCAGCCGAAGGCCTGTCATTCATCATCAGACTCCACCTCTTCCTTCATCTTCTTAATATCATTTAATTTCCAACTCTTGGTAAGATGCGGACAGGCAGGGTTGTCCGCCGGTGTCAGGTCCACGCAAACTGGGTGGATAAATGGAGTGTTTGAGTTCTGTGAGTGGAGGAAAAGGGAGAACGCCATTCACGCTTCCACCTCTGACAGCTTGATGAATTGGGGCGGCAACAGGCAGAGCTAGACCCATAATTCAGCATGTTATAAATCCCGGATAAGGATGAAAGACTGCCACAAAAGACATTACTGTCCATTCCATCTAATGAGCCAGTACATCAGCTCCTGGAGACGCTCACCCACCGGCCCTCTCTCAAAACACTCCTTCACCCGTCCCTCGCACAAAGGCCATTCCTATTGTTAAATACTGGATCAATAGTGTAAATAATCTATTTCATCTCCCTGCTGATGTTACAAAACCAACTTTCAGTCTTTCGTCACAGAGACATACATCTCACGCTTGACAAGCCATCTGCGGATCGATTCGGTGATAAGTTTAGCTCTACTCCCTCTCCAAACATCAGGCCTTCTCTGAATTAAGCAGATTGATGAGGTCTATGAATACAACGCCTCCCGTGGTACCAGCAGCCATTTGTGTGAGTGTGTGTGTGTGCATTTCATTGTCACATTATACTCGTCACTGTAGACCTTAAACTCAAGTCCAAATCCCCACTGAATCTGTGTCTCCCATTTTCACTACATAAACTCCGACATAAGCCCTGACCTAAGACACCAGCGTTTTAGTTACCTAGAAACATATATATATATTTACTTGAAATAAATGTTAAATAAAATTAAATATAAAAAAAATGAATGTTTAAGCAGGTCAAGGCAATATTCTCATTTTAATTTAGTTTAGCTTGATGCATTAAAATAACTAAACTGAAATAAAATGAATAACACTATATAGAAAAAACTAAAATATGACAAAAAATTTAAATGAAAAAATATATTAACGATATTATTTTAATATCTAAATAAACTTTTCCACCACAAAGAACCATGAAAAAAGGTTTAATGGATGCTAAAACTTCTTCATGAAACCACTGATGCTAGCAAAGAACCTTAATATTTAATAGTGACACTAAAATAGCATTGGTTCTCATCGAAAAACATTGCTCTAATGTCCCTGTCAATATAAAATCCACAACCCAAATACAAAGGAAGAGGAGGAAGATCAATATTAATCATTTCACACCACGGTTTCACTTTGAGGAGGTGGGCAGTGGAATGACACATCGTTGGTGTTTTCCAGTATCACTGAAGTTCTGGTGTTAAAAACCCAGCCCGGCTGGCCATAAATGAATCTTTGGAAAAGAAAGAAAGAACAAGAGACCGAGAGGAGAGTGTACTGCCTAGGGAAACGAATCTGACTTCAAAAACAGCAGCACTCAGAAAGAAACGCTTGGCTAAAGAAGAAAACACAGATATTACCAAGAGGCTTGATAATCATTGGGATAATGAGCTCTGGATTTAATTTACAGGGATCTTTTTGCAGAACTGAAATATATGGCACTGTTCTGATTAACGAATGCAGCGCCGTGGGAGAAGACACAGTGCATGTTTGTTTTAACAGTATAGCAGGCCAAGCCAGACATGCATTCATCGAACACATTCTCTGGCCCTGATTTACTAGGATCACAAATGAAGGGTGCTATTTTGCTTGTAAAATCTAACAAGAGTGCATTGTGGGTGATTAACTAACAAGAACTGTATTCATAGCTTAGACATGTCCATATTTAATGGAGGCTTCTGCATGTGGTAATTCTATACTAAGTTATTGAAGTGCACACTGCATCCCAGGCAAAAACATAATGACAAACAAACAATTCATAAATAAATAAATAATATACACAACGTGGTCAACAAGCTCATAATTTGATTTAATAAATCAAATATAAAGTAGCTGTAATTTTGGGAAACATTATTACAGTGATTTATTTATTTATTGTGATTAATTGCATTAAAAATAAAGGTTTTTGTTTACACAATATACGTGCAAATAATGTGTACATTTATTATGTGTGTGTGTATGTGTGTGTGTGTATATATATATATACATACATACACACAAACAAATGCATGTATATATTTATGAAAAATATGCTGTTTATATGTTAAATATATTTATATATAATATCAAATATAAGAATACAAATATTAATAATATTTACAAATATATTATGAATATTATATATATATATATATATATATATATATATATATATATATATATATATTAATTTTCTTCTTTTTTTAT
>JAUCMU010000143.1:13525115-13538308 GCA_032275025.1 Enteromius treurensis
TGATGATTATATTTTCTTGCGATCGTATTTGTGTACGTGATGTTGTGTAACAACCCTGCTCGTCTTGGTAACCGGCTTGCGATTGTGTAGTTCTGTTGTTCGGCTGTGGGTCTAATGTAGTCTAATACTGTTATTGATGCAGCTTGACTGCCTGTCTGTCTCATCATTAGCTCCGTTTACACGAAGGGAACATGCAGGTATTTCCCTGGGGTTTGGTTATGTGCCAGAAAATGCTTAACGTCATGTGTGGGATCTGTTTAATGTTACATAGGTTGGGCATAGTCATTATCGCACTCAGCGGCGTATTTATGATATAAATTACAAGTTTTTTGAAAACGATGTTGTGTGCACAATGTTATTAATGAAAACGGAGCGGAGGAATTATTAATTTCACTAAATACCCAGCTATGTGTAAATGTGGCCTTAGTAATGATAAACATTGGCTTAACGCATTGTTATGCTTTATGCAATGCTAAAGTTCACTACGTAGAGGTGTGCCCAATTCACTTACAAAAGCACTGTCCACGTTAGTTTTGGTTCAAGCTTTGAGTCTGTGGAGCGCTGTAGCCGTAGACCAATCATATAGGACTGCGCCTGATGTGCTCTTCAGAAATCGTTGTCCAATTCGTTTCCTTTATGTACAAAAAGCACAGCTGTTTTTATGTTAATGTACACAAATAAAATATTTAAAATATATTTGAATAATGATTAATTATTATTTAATAAGAATTAAATAATTCTTTATTCTATTTAATAAGAATTAAATAATTCTTGAAGAAGGGAAAAAAATCAGATGATCTGCTGGCGATGCGCGCAGTTATAGAGGCATTACTGACTGGCAACTTCAAAGTCTTCTGAACAAAATTACACCTAATACATTTAAACTTTCAAAGCATTTTATAATATTTTATAATATATATGCTCCCAGGTGCCACAGCAATGGCTGTCTACTGCTCCGAGTGTGTGTTCAAGGTGTGTGCGTGATTGATCACTTCTCACTAAGAAAGCGTATTATAATGCATGCCATAATGTCTGAGAGGTAACTCGTCGTTTTTACCATATATATAATTTTAGACTCAATCTAAAAATATAAATATGATTTAATGCACTTGTGATAAGATTTAATGAACTTGTCTAGAGAAACGGCTTCCATCAAAAATCAAGTGATCTGCCGCCGTCCCGCGCAAGAAATGCATAGGCTCATATTCCAAATATATTTTTCTATCAAAATAATAAATTAACAAAACAAATAAAATTAAAAAAAAACAGCAGCTTCATATACATGTGTTCACGGTGTGTGCGTGGTTGATCACTTCTCACTGCTGTGTGTGTACGTTGGATGGGTTAAATGCAGAGTACAAATTCCTAATATGGGTCACCAAACCTGGCCACAAGTCACTTCACTAATATATCTTCTGTTCAAAGCTGTAGTTTTACCGGCGTTAAATTGCTTTTGTTTTCGATATTCGTGATACATCCAGCGACAAATGGCAGTAACTTTAAAACGACTTGCCCTAGAAAAGTCTAAACGGTGTGACCGTCAAAAGGGCAAAGCTGATCATGTTTCACAGCCTTTGTTTTCATTATTTTCGCTCTATATAATGCGCACTACCCGAGTAGCCTATCGCTGCAACCTGGAGGATTAGACATGGATATCCAACACACATCTTGCATGATGTCACATCCGGATGGATACCATAGACTGTATGATGGATGATACCGATATAAAAGCCGTAATACCGTAAATAGTTTATGTTAGTATTTGTATCATTTATTATTATTCATTGTATATTGACCAATGAATTTTTTTTTTCTTAAAATATTTTTGTAGGCTACTTACATAGGCATGGTCTAATTAATGTAGACACATTCAGTGTTAAGGTGCTGTTTGCAAGAATAACAAATTAATAGAATTGTAAAATTATTGTGACACATACTGCAACTGTCATGTTTTCTTTATGATCATAAAATGTGTTACAATTAAAATAATGCCAGTCAATTGCGGCAATTTAGTGGAGTATTGTAGGCCTATATCTATAAAAAAGGACATGTTTAGTTACAAGATAAAACGTGACATTCAAGTTATTCAAATTAGTTGCTGAATAGAATTTTCTCACTTTTAAACGGTCGATAATTAAGCCGTCTCCGTGTTAAAATGGTAAAAAGCACGTAACGTTATTATCAAAGTTATATTTAGCAAAGCAAACCGTCATAACTTAATCAATTTGGCAGACTTGAGGATGGGTATCTATGGTAGCAAACCGGACCAGGATATAAGACTTGGTTATCTAACCGGAAGTGACCGGACCAAGATGGCCTACATGGATATCCATGTCTAATCCTCCAGGATGCAGCGATAACTACTTGGAGTAGTGAAGTGTGAAACCGGCGTAAAGGTAAAGATTGTTCTCATTGCAAAGACAAATGTTATGGTATGTTTCAGCTTGATTTAAACCACCATTATTGGCTGTGTTAATAAACAGACATATTATGAAAATTGTATATCTGTGTCCTGTTATTTATCTTTTGGTATGCATTTCAGAACAGAAAAAAATGGTTAGGATTCAGGTGAAGTTGCAAATAGTGATTAATCATGATTAATCCACTGGAAAAAAAATTATAATTTGACAGCCCTACTTTATTAGGGTTGTATGTTACATGTAATGATGTCAAATGAATGTCTATTGCATATTTCAGTTTAATGAGTCTCACCATGATAGTTTTTAGTGTTTGTGTGATAGCACCTTCTATATATGTTCAAATATAAAAGCTACATGTGATGGGCTTTGGTTCATCATGTGACTTTCTCATCACCACCTGCATATTAACATTTAACAGTAAATGAAATTTCAGCATTTCACTGTAAATTTAACTTAAAACCGTAACAAACCAAAAATGTTGCTACCGTATTTTTTACGGTTGAATTATGGCAACCAAAGCTGCCAGTTTTTTACCGTAAATCTTACGGATTTTCTTTACTGTGTCATTTTTGTTTAAAAAAGCTGAAAATGTTTTGCAAAACCATAAATACAAAGAGTACCTGTCAAATAACTTATGTGTTGTGAACGAAATGTTTTCTTTTCTTTATATGCTTTTAATGAACTTGAATCCTCTATGTGTTGGAAATCAGCAATGCATGCTGGTAGAAAGTCTCACTCATAGACCAGGGCACATTCCACAGTTCCTGCTGGGCATTGTCTCCAAAATAGCAGCTCTGCCTCACGCATGAGGAGTCACTGGGAGAGAGACACGGGGTCACTGAGGGGAAACCGTTTAGCCTGTTTGCTGTTTCTTTGCAAAAGTCCTAAACATTTTATAAAATGCTGTAAACCAGTCAAGAAAAAAAAAAAAACAAGGGCACCTTGTCAGAAGTGTTTTTCTTCTTAGTCCAAAGGAAGACATTAAGATATCTTTTGCATATCACTATATAACAGCTCATAGTAAATTCTTCAGATTTTAACTTATTTAGCTCTTTGAACTAAATGTTAGTTTTATGTAAATTAAGGATTTTAGGCATTTTTCTGTAAGTGGGTAAAAGGTGAGCAGTGTAAATGAAAGACGAAACATCCTGAAGTTTAAAGCATGTGTAAATGCTCATAATTCTGCCTGAAAGCAGCACAGCTCTGCCCACGGCATTTTTCTGTCTTTAACGCCCATGTTAATGAACAGCCATTTCCTCCAAAGAATGTTTAGGGACACTAAGCAGTCCATCCGCAATCATATCTCACAGTAAGTAAACAGCGTCTACTAGGGAAGAACATGATTTTGCATTTTGTATCAGATTAGGGAGGTTTGGCTTGTTTTTTTTTTATTTTTTTATGTGCATTAACATACAAGATGTTTATTATCATAGACTTTGGCCTTTTCAGATGGGTTCAGTATGTTTTTTTTTTTTTTTTGTCTAATGTCAGTTTATTATGTTTGAAACAAATAGACTTTAGTTAAATTAATGTCACGAATAATTTCTGACCATTTATTTTAATATTCAGTACACTGTTCTGTTCAAATTTTTGGGGTCATTTAGGATCATTTTTGAAAGGTGTCTCTCATGCCTATCCAAGGCTGCATGTAATTGATCAAAAATACAGTAAAAACAATAATTTTGTAGAATATTATTGCAGTTTAAAACAGTTTAGTTCTCTGTGCATTAACTAATGTTAACAAACACAACTTGTGATTTTAATAATGCAATAGTAAATGTTGAAATTAACTAATATTAATAACTGCTGTAGAAGTATTGCTCATTCTTAGTTCATTTTAAAGGAATGGTTCAACCAAAAATTAAAATTCTGTCATCATTTTCTTACACTTACAGTAGTTCCAAATCCAAGGAAGATTTTTTGAAGGAAGTTTGCAGAAATAATAATAAATAATAATATTAGCATGCATGAGTGTTTCTTTTGCAAATTAGTGGCAAATGTCTTCTGTTTTCCCATCACAGAGTTCTTCACAGATTCCTCATTCCCTCTCTGAAAAGAGACGAGACAGGGTCCTCCATCCTCAGGACACTTTTAGACCTCAAGCACTGCCAAAAGATGAGCAACAGCTCAACACCCGACTCAAGAACAGCTCCGGGGGTGCAGGTCCACCACGCTGTGGTGTCCCAGACTACCCCGACCAGAGAGAGGTGCATCTCCGCAGTCACCCCCGACAGAAACGATTTGTGATTTTTGGAGGGCGCTGGCCAAAAACTGACCTCACTTACAAGTAAGGTGTACAAGGAAAACAAGATAATCATTTCAATTTTATTTAATATATCTGCTATTTTCCTAACGAGCCTCCTGGTTTTAAATTATGGGATACAAATCATCCATATACATCAGTTTGACTGAATGAGTTTAAATATTTCCTCCATGTTCTTTTTTAAAATTGCATTTTAATATGATGTGATATATAACGTAAATAAATATGGCAAGAGCCCTTATCAGCCGGCTGATAATTATTTTCCTTTTTTTTTTTTTTTTTTGAAATCTGGTGTAACAGTTATTGAAAAAGGACAACACACTGTGCATTCAAATGATTCAGTTTACAGGATATCTCATAAATGATTCACTAGTATCAGGCTTTTCTCCCAGAATGCACATGTCTCTTTCTAAGTTTGATATAATTTAATGTAATAATGTATAATTATATCAGCCTAAACTCTGTAATAAACCAACTGTGTAACTTTAGTGTGTAAGCTTAGTTCTTCTTCAAGGTATTCCATACGTACCAAGCGAAATAGAAATTATGGTATATAATTAATTATTTAACAACCACAATACTTTAGCTTTCTAATAATCCTGGAATTGTATACTATGAAATGTATTGGGGCTGTGACTGATTGCTTGTATTTTTTATTTTTATTTTAAAAACAAGCTCAAGATCTTTTCAGTGGCACAGAGCTGATCCGTTTTCATCATAACAAATGGGTCATTTTTGTCCTTCTTCAATATCCGAATGAACGATAATGTTTGTGTGCTGCTGATAGCACTTTCTGTCTCTGTTCTGATTGTGCTTACAGCAGGCAGTTTATGTGGAGAAATGCAGGGGCTTTATAGTCAGACCTATGAAGGAGAAAAGGGCCGTCTCTGAGAGAGTAGTAATCAGCCACGTTTGTACAGGAATCTATTCACAGGCAGCACAGTGTGGATGCATCCGGTTGAAGATGCACGATACAATCTTTTCTTTCTGTGGCCTTGTTGCTCTAAATTGTTCTTTGTGTAACATTTTCATGGCTGAATAGTACAAAGGCCTGCATTGTAGATTAGAATGGGAAATTTTAAGATAAATGGGATGTTTACATTTTTTATGGAGTTAAATTTGTGTGTGTGTGTGTATACATATTCATACAGTATATATTCAGTATATATGTGTGAAGATGTACGACTAAGGAATTTACAGCAAATCTGACATCTTTCTTTCGTCTCGCTATATTTTGTTTCTCTTTTGGAAAGTCATAGAAACACTATTGTATATTTTTGCATATGCAATTAAGGCAAATGGGAGAGCAAAAAGTATTATTATTCCCGACTGTAGAAGTGTAGTGAGCTATGACGAGTTTTGAGTTTAACTCGCTTGAGGGGCTGAATAAAGACACATTCTTAAACACAGACAGGTGTGTGGGCCTTCTGATAAAGCTTGGCTTCCTATATTAAAATGTGCATTTCTAAATCATTTCTGAAACAAGTAGAAACAGCGTAAGTCCCTTTTAACTTGAGCTATGTGGATTATTACCGCTGTTCAACATAATTATTTGAAGAATGCTTAATTAGGTGCTCTTCTTTGTGCAGATGAATATAATGTGAAGATCCAGAACAGTCTGATACTTGTCTGAGGTTACGTGATCCCTGAGGGGGGAGTTCCGCTCCTGATGGAGAACTGGGTCATGAAGCTATACACATAATACCACCGAAACCACAGTTTCGTTACGCTCATAAAACAACAATTCAGAGCACATTATGAGATCATGTGACATGCTCACCAGACAGATGCCTATGGTGATGAACAATAAATATGAATCGCTGTTGGTCTCTGATGTGGGCTTGTGTCGGTTGGTGGTCCAGCAGTGAAAGGCAGGCCGGTGGTCTGTAAAACAATGTGTGTATGCAAAACGTGGTCGTGTGTTTTGTTGATAAACTTTAAGTATGACTGTCTCCATGTGTGTTCAGAATCCAGGGCTTCCCATGGCAGATGAGGGAGGATAAAGTGAGGCAGGTTTTACAGGAAGCTCTCAAGATTTGGAGTGATGTCACGCCCCTTACCTTTACTGAGGTCATCAACCAAGAGGCGGACATAATCATTGACTTCGCAAGGTAAAATATGTTTCAATAGGCCTAGGTGTAGCAAAGTAAAGCAGTTTAAAAGTGCGTGAAATAAGTTTTGCTTTTGGTCCAGTTCATCTTTCTATTTCGTAATTCGTAAGTGAATTTCGCAATGACATGCAAAATCATATTCTCTGTAATATTTGTTTCTGATATACCTTCTTCACACGTGTATTTGTCATTCTTGATTAGTTTAATCCTGCAAACAACTGTCCGATAATACAAGAGTTACAAGATAAAGTGAGTACTAGTATAGTATTCAAAATAGTATGATAGTATAGTAAAGCATAGTATAGTAATATAAAATGTGCAACATAGTAAATAATGGTACAGTATAGTTTAATACAGTGTAATATAGTATATAGTACAGTATCAAAAATGTATAAAATATAAATACGGAATGAAAGAAGGCTCTTATGCCCACCAAGGCTGTTTTTATTTGAAATACAAATACAGTAATATCTAAAATATCATTAGCAAGTGTTTTCTGTTTCAATATATTTTAAATGTAATGTATTCCTGTGATGGCATTTTATCAGCCATTATTCCAGTCTTCAGTGTCACATGATCCTTCAGAAATCAACAATTATAAGAGTCAGTTTTTTGAAATGGAGATTTATATCATCTGAACGCTGAATAAATAAGCTTTCCATTGGTGTATAGTTTTTTAGGCTAAATATTTGGACAAGATATAACTCTTTGAAAATCTGGATTCTGAGGGTGCATCTAAATATTGAGAAAATTGCTTATAAAATTGTCTGAATTGGATCCTTAGCAATGCATATTACTAATCAGAAATTAAGTTTTGATGTATTAATGGTAGGAAATGTACAAAATGTCTTTTACTATTGCTACAAACATAACCGTGCTACTTGTAACTGTTTTTTTTTTCTCCAGGGTCACATTACTTATATTATAAATAATGTTAATTAATGACAACTGTGCTGCCTAATATTTTTGTGAAAACTAATTTTTTATTAAAAAACTGTTTACTAGTATCACTTTTGGTCAGTGCATCCCTGTTTAAAATAAAAGTATTAATTTAAAAAATATTACAGACTCCGACTAAACTTTTGAGTGGTATTCCAGTACAGCGCCCTATAATCAATCTCACATTTAACAGAATTCTGTAACAACAATTTTGAAATATATCACATATCAAATAATATCACATCACATCCAGTAGCTTTAAGTCAGTCTGTTTTCTGCTATAGTAATACAGGCAGAAAACTATTAACGCTGTTTATTTAGTTCCAGTCATAAATATAAATAGGGAATCTAGTGCTTTAACAAAATTGTTTGTTTTTATGCAGCAGTTCTACTGTAATTCAAAGATCCCAGATAGCACACAGCAAACAGTATACATGCCTGTGTTTCCCATATTAGGTACTGGCATGGGGATAATTTGCCCTTTGATGGCCCTGGTGGGATCCTGGCTCATGCTTTTTTCCCAAGGACACACAGAGAGGGAGATATTCATTTTGATTATGATGAGTCCTGGACGTTGGGCAATGAACTTGGTAAGTTGTAAAGATCATGACTCATTCAGAAAACTGTAAATCTCTGATCCAGAAAGAATGAGCTGTTGAGAATGAATCAATGAACGTGTTATAGAAAAGTACCTGGAAAGTCCATATACGATTTGACTGATTTAACTGATAAGAAAGATTCATATCTGTTTTAATCACATAAATGCATGACATCATGCAAAGTGTGTGTTATTTTGTAAGGTTGCTCAAGTTTCTGTTGAGATGTCATCAAAGTCACGAGCAGAGGCAACATGTCCGGTTTTCCGTCCTCTCATTCCTCACTGACAGCTGCTCAGCTGTTGAATGAGAAAGTCTTCTGGCATTATGCTGACGCTTACATCATTACTGCAGACACCGAAGCTCCAGATATTGACTGAACAAACAGATTCCTTGAGATCAGATCTAAAAGTCAACCCATATTTGTTTGAAAAAGCGTAATCTGAATTGTCATCCTACAGGAACTGATCTTCTCCAGGTGGCAGCACATGAGTTTGGTCATGTCCTGGGTCTACAGCATTCTCTGGAGCCTGGAGCCATAATGTCCCCATTTTACAGCTTCTCTTATCCTCTCCAACTCAGTGAGGATGACAAGAAAGGGATTCAATACCTCTATGGCTCCCGGCCGAAAGCCCCGCTCCAAATCCCTTCAGAAACCAATGAGATTATCACCAGTGCAGTGAGTCCCTGAGCATTTAAACACTGACAAAATTACACGTTTAAAAAACTGTCAACAGCAACATAAACAGCATTTGTGGTACAATGTTGATTACCACAAAATAAATTGTGTAATTTTTTTATTTAACCTTTTTTCCCCTATTTATCTCATTTATAATAGCATTGTGTTGTAACTATTATTGTATTCAACCCCAAATATTCCTAAAACATCATGTAGTTTAAATTTGTTTATTTATACTTCCCCTTTGCTGTCACTGTTTGTAGCCTAACGCTTGTCACACGGACTTCGATGCTGTGTCTGTAATCCGTGGGGAATTGTTCTTCTTCAAGGCCAGCTATGCCTGGCGCATCAGGGGTGGCCGTCTGCAGGCAGGATACCCTGCTCTGGCCTCTCGACACTGGAGGGGCATTCCAGAGAAAATAGGCGCTGCCTATGAAGACAAAAAGGGCAATATCTGGTTCTTTGAAGGTGGGTGAGTTCAGCACCGGTGGCTGACTGTGGTGATTTGTGGTTGCAGCACAGGATCAGACAGGCCTGGTTATATACATATCTACGGTGATGGGTGGTGCGGTACTTCCCCTTGACCCATATCTAAAGCATCCTTCTTTGTGCCTCTAATGCAGGGCATGATAAAACACGAGCACGCAGAACACATGCTGCTAACAACAGATAAATACACGTGCAGTGCAGTGCAGTACCTAAATTACTACACTTATGGTTGGTTATTATAGCTATGATGGTACTATTTGGGTTAAACTTCTATTAAAAGAATCTATATGCATTTATAGGAATTGCATCTGTGGAATTTGGTTATGTTGATTTAAATGTACTTTATCTTTTTACCACTAGAGGGAGCACATGTAGGGATAACCACTCAAGATAATTTTAAAGGCAAAAGGTTTTTGTGGATCCTTAAAAAGCATTAAAACAGCTAAAATTTCATAATTTAAGACCATAAATTGCATAAACATAGAATAACAGATACCATAAATGAATCAGTTTTTCATCTTTTTTCTTTACATTTAAAAATTGTTTAATATGGTGTAGTATCAAATTGTGTAGTTTAAGACAAATGCTAAAATGAAACAAAGTGACAGTTTTCTTGAATTAAAATACTACATTAATGCAGCCATATTTACTCTTTACTTTTATGTACTATTTCCTTTGTGTCCTCGGTTAGGTTCCAACTACTGGGTGTTTGATGCAGAGCACAAGATAAAAGGACCGGACCCTCTGCAAAATTTAGGCCTTCCTGTCATGGACATTCAGGCTGCACTGCGCTTAAAGGAGCACCACGGACACCAAACATACTTCTTCAAGTCAGGAAGCTACTGGCGTTTAGATTCCCAAGAAAACAGAGTAGACACGGCCTACCCACGCAGCATCCAGCAAGACTGGTGGGGCATCCCTGATGAGATTGATGCC
Organism: Enteromius treurensis; assembly: GCA_032275025.1. Classification (NCBI taxonomy): domain Eukaryota; kingdom Metazoa; phylum Chordata; class Actinopteri; order Cypriniformes; family Cyprinidae; genus Enteromius; species Enteromius treurensis. The sequence goes on from JAUCMU010000143.1 coordinate 13,535,549, forward strand.
ACCTTCCAGGATGCAGACGGTACTTTTAATAGAGATATTACTGAATGTTAATATCAACATGAAAATTTCATGTTTCAACATTCGTTGAGTCTGCTTTTTTTAATTTTGAGAGACTGATTTCCATTATAAGGTTATTTCTTCAAACCTTATTAGATGTATGCATCACCTTCTTGTAGGTGAGTCTTATATTTTATCAACAAATTCAATCAATAAGACAAATCAGTGGTCATGATTCAAATTAAATAAGTATCAACAAGATCCAAAATCCAGGACTGCCACTGATATTAAGGGACTTGTCGCCACCTACTGGCTTTTTTAGGTAATATTTAAACATTTTAGTTTACATTTAATACTTAAAGTATGCTTTCAATAAAATGTTACTTTTAAATATTTAAAAATGGTATTTAAATTATTTCTCTTATTATTAAGGTCTGAAAAAATAACCTTATAAAGGAAAACAGTGGAAGTCAGTTTATTCCAGTTTGAAATTATTCCAGTTCGAAGCGAGTGTCAGATACAAAGGTGTGTGAGACGTAAATTTAAAATAGTACTTTTTTTTTCAGTGTTATAGTATGTAACACTTCACTCTTGTCTAGTAAGTTTCATCTGTGTGTGAAGATGCTGCGTAGCACAAATCCCAATGAATGTTCCTAAATAAAGTAAACTGAGCATTTTGATTGGATGAGCATTTCTTGGTCCTACACCTTCCACAGAATATTTAATTGCATATAAATCATTTAACGGTTACTATTGGGATGTGAAGAGACTTTCAACCAACATAATATCCTTTGATAAAATACCCCCAAAATATATTTTTTGTCAGAATGTACATCTTAGAACAGTCTGTGTTTTTGCAAAGCAGATCTGTTTCTATTTGAAGCCACACAAGAACATTGTGCTGCTGCATCATCTCAAGTCATTCTGACCCAGAAAACACAGTTTGCACCTTTTTTTTTTAATGCAAAATGTTTAGGATGACCTACTTGATCAGTTGCGGTTTTTCAGTTCACAATGTGTTTATGGGTCAAAGTGACTGAAAAAGATGGAGTAGGTCATGTTCACAAAGTCATTCAATAATAGCATCCTGAAAGCTTCCTTGAAAAAAGGCAATCAGTTGATCTGTCACTGTTCTGCCAATTATAATTGGTAAGTGTGACCGATCTCTGACAGAAGAGGGCGATATTTCAGCAGCAGTAATCCAATAATCAGTGACTTTTGTTTTGAGTCAAGTATGTTTTTTTATTCTGCACATTTTTCTGATTTATAATTACTAAGTATGTGTTTGTGCCACTATGATATTAATCAATGCAAAGGGTTTCCTATTCATTCATTAATTTTCTTCCAAACTGTTGTATACTCCACAGGCTCTGCCGTCTTCATCAGTCGCCGACAGTACTGGAAGTTTGACCCAGTTCAGCGTAAGGTTTTGGAAGGTTACCCACGCTACGTCGGTGCAGACTTCTTTGGATGTAGCATGCCATAAACCCAGGAAATCTCTTACAACAACTTCTCACACTCTGGTCTAAAGCACACAGTGTAAATTTCCCTACTTTTTAATGATGAGGAACTGTACTATGTAACCTAAGTTCTCGTTCCCCTGGCGGTTCTCTTCCTTTCACCTCAAAAATGTCTCATTAATCTAATTTCTTCTCAGGAAATCTTGCACATCTGAGCTTTACGAACCACGAGCAGCTATGTCTGTATTTGTTGTATTATCAAGCAACCACTGTGCAAGGAGACACAAATACCCTGTTGTTAAGGTGCTAAACAAGGTGCTAAAACATTTGTCAGGGATCTTTGAACCAGTTGCAATGTCTGTAACTCAAAGTTTTTATGATTCGCTACAAGTACTGTTACCGTGCAGTTTGTATTGATTAATAACGCATAAAAAACTTTATTTAGAGATTAAGTCTCTTATTCAACATGTTTATTTTTTCTTTGTGCATTGGGGAAGGATGTTTTTAAGATCACACACACTCTTGATCATTTGTTTCTGATTTTGAGACTGTATAAACAGATAAACTGGCACTCTTCAGTGCAGGACACTGACAATGTTTGAAATCTTTTGTGTTTTGTTTCTACTACAATAGATCAGCTTGACAGATTTTTTCCTCACATCACCTGTGTATATTGTTTTCTATATTTTCTCTAGTTGTAGTTCTTATAGCTACTATTTTCTATGGCCTTTCATATTTACTATGTAAATACTTTTATAAAACGTGTGTTGTATTTTGGTACAATTAAAATATTCCCTAAATTCCTACATTTTCTGTGATCACTGTGTATGAAAAGGATTTAAAACCTCTTAAACTCTATTAACCTCTTAAACTCTTAAAAAAAATTACATTCAAGTTGTGCCTTGAATTTTTAACCCTTTGCATGCACCAATAACCCCATACGTGGTATCATTTGAAAGCTTAGAATCTCTATTTCATGCAGACATGAATCACTTTTTTGTATATTTATTTTACTGAAACAAAATTATTTACATGTTAATTACACTACCCCCGCCCCCCATTCCATAAATTTAGCCCCAAAATGCCTTGTGATGACATGGTTCATCTTAGAACAGACAACCTATATAATAATATTTATCACTTACAGCAGTTTTTATGACATTTCAAAGGGTTTTCTTTAAAATGACACCAAGATATTGCATTTATTCCACTGTATATGTTGGTATGGGGAAACAGGAGATTTGGGGGAAATTTTGGTAGGCGGAAATTGTCTGAAATTTTTTTTATTCCTCCCTACAGTTGG
>JAUCMU010000143.1:13547846-13584173 GCA_032275025.1 Enteromius treurensis
AAGAACGACACATCACTAGTCTTGAGAATTTCTGACCATCGCCTGATTGTCTATGCGCTTAATACACAGAAAATGCCCGTTTTAATTCAAATGATAGTTTAATGCCTCAAATAGACTACCGAAATATCGCGGTTCACGTTGGTGAGAACACCGTTGCATCCCTAGCTATGAGGCAAAATGGTATCTTAGGTAAGACAGTTTATTCTCTTACCTTGTGTTTCTGTCCTGGTCTCTGATCTTCTTCTCCATCTCAGCATCTGTCAGTGTCTCCAGCAGTGGACACCACTGGTCGGCATCACCGGTGTTCCGGATGGCAATCTCCACCGTGGGAAGAGGGTTCTCACTACGAAAAGACAAAATTGTTCATTTGAGCCAGGTCTTTTCTAATAGTTTCACAAAGCTAAATTTACATCTTCCTCTCAGAGGAAGGCCGTGACCTTTTTGATGAGTTTCGTTATGTTCCAGACATCAGACACAGTCTGAAAAGATGTCCAACTGAGAGAAAGTTCAGTGTTGTTAGCAAATTCAAGTTGTGAATTCTTTCTAATGCTCTTTAGCATATAAATAGAAAAACATTTAAATAAGTCAAATTCCATTTTGTTGTAACCATAATAGGGACTGCAATTTTACAGCAATTTAATAATGCATTAACACTTTTTATCTCTGAAAAAGCTTTAAAAGGATTTATATTTGGCCTGTACTGCGATAGAGTGTTTTTTAATAAAGGATTTGAGAGAGTGTGTGTGTGTGTGTGAGTCTGAACCTGAAAGCGTAGGTCCTCTGATGCCAGCTGAGCTGGCCGCGTATGCTGTACGCGATAGTGGTGACAAACTCTCCTCCCAAGCCCAGCTCAGAGCACAGTTTCAGAGCAAACTTCTCAGGAGAGTTCTCCTTCTCAGACATATCCCATTCAAACTGGTCTACCAGAGATATGTTCCCAACATGGATGTTTAACTACATAGATAAAAACAAGAGCAATCCAAAAGTGATCATGATAATCTATTTTTATTCGGCTGAAAAATAACAACAAAATAATTATGCAACTATTTTTAAGCTTGTGTTTTTGATCAAGTCGGTCAAATTAATTGAAAAATAAGATCTCATGTTTATTAAAATCAAGGACAGAATGACACATGTACCTTGATGATGACTCTCTGGTCCATCTGCTCATCCAGTATGCTGTCTGTGGGGTAGGACTCTATCTGCTGTCTGATGGCCGAGGCAATGGCTGGAACAAAGGTCAGTGGGCTCAGATCCAGATCGTCGCAAAGGATTTCAGCAAACATCTCCGGAGTCATTAGCTTCTCTATTGGGTCAAGGAAAAAAATGAGAGAAATGTGTAATGTGGAACCAAACATATTTAAAAATAACTCAAGAGGATGCTGCTCAGAGAGTGTGTGGGGGAGTCTACCGTTCATGTTCCATGTGAAAGCATCACGCAGCTTCTGCCCGTCAATCTCCATGTCCAGTCGGATGGGCACCAGGATCTCAGACTGAGTGGCGTTCTCGTGGATGACCGCCGGGTCGTGATCATCAAAGCTGTAACAGCACACAACCAAAGTGTTAAAAAAATGAAACCAGTTAAATTATATACAGGGCAGGCGTAGGACAAAACAATGTGATACATAACTTCTGTAGACTACAGTAAAAAATGGTAATTATCTCATCTTTTTGTTGTCTATATTCTGTAGGTTTATTATCAGTGAGGTATAAGTTCTGTTCAACAGCGTTAAGTTCAAGCGCATAAGGAAAATAATGCAAGCCCATTTAGCAGGAATGTATGTAACTTTTATGTCCCAACTGTTTAATGCCCTAAAACCAATAGTCTTTACAATTATGACTGTAAACACAAAGCATGGCGACTTCAGCGGTGAAAAAAAAATGATAGGGACTGTCAAACACTAAGAAGGAGGACTGTGTACAAACAACACTGAACTATTGCAGCAGAGTGACAGCAAACCTCAATATTCACTCTAAAGAGACTGTTTACACTACAACTACCACAACTTTAATCACAGACAAACCAATATGAAACAAACAAAAAACATGGTGTCATGCTCATCATGAAACCTGGGGAGCGCACCAAGATAAACCTCTGCTATTGCCAGAAAACTTACTGTGCGATGCTTTTGTAGAAAAAAGTGAGAAGCTATATTAATGAAACACTGACTATTTACCAGCTCTTCACATTATGTGTGTGTGTGTGTGTGTGTGTATATATATATATATATATATATATATGTGTGGAGATTAAAACAAAATCCTTATAGGTGCAAGTCTTTACATGTTTTCACACATGCTGTTAAAAACTGATGAATATTACTCAAGTTATGTTCAGCTCATTGTGAAACTGAAAGTATATTTAAAGATAAAAAAGAGAAAAAAATTTCACCATAATGGGAAGGTCCTTTTTTTGTCACGTCCCATTCGATTGCGGTTAATGGTGGTGGAGCAAGGCACGGCGTCCAAGTGATGGGAACTGTTGGGAAGAGTGGGCACCCACTGACTGTTTCTCTTGGCTTTCTGCTCCCTTTTAAAAAAACAAACAAACAAAATAATCAATTACGTAAAAAAAAAACTGCTGTCATTTGTATTATGAACACGAAGAATCCACTGCAATGACTGTGAACGAAGCGCTAAGGTGAGAAATGGATTACCTGAGATAGGCTGGAGGTTCAGTGCTGATGGACACGGCCTTGTACTTCTCATCATGACCCTCAAATATCTCCTCGACTTCTGAGGCCTTCAGCAGCGTCACACTGGTGGCTAAAGTGGTGTAACCGTGATCTAACACAAAACATTGCTTATACTGTAAGATAGAAAGTGCCACTTCCAGCTTACTTTAACCCTTTTAGGTCCTCAGACCTTGTATCAAATGTTTACAGTGAATCACACGCTTACCGTGAGATGATGCTACTATCTTCTTTCTCTCTTCTACGGTCGCTAGTCTTCTTGAGAGCGATGGGTAGCGCTTGTATAAGGACCCTCTGAACATACGCAAGTAATTCCCCACCTAAAAACAGACGAATAATATGATGAAAAATGATATCGGACTGACTAAATAATTAGCCGTAACGTTAGTTATGTCAGTGACTGTAGTCTTTATCTCTAGTGAACCTGCACAGTGTAATAATACAGCTACACCGCAAAGGACTGCTTCTTTTCAATGAATTTCCAGTAAGTTAGAGATATTATCCAAAATGACAACAATCTTAGCTAGCTAGCTAATGCACTAGCACTCAATAAAAAACAATATAACGTACGGTTCACGTGAACATAAATCCACGTAAAAAAGATTAGTGCGTTAAATTGCACACCTCTGATCCAATCATGTAAAATTCTCCATCCTCCTCCAGTTGGAATTTAATAGGTTTCTGTCCGTATGTTTTGCTTAACGCCATGTTGAACGTTAGCGCGACCCGTTCCGTGGAACATGCGTATTAGCAAAGCGCCGGAAGTGGCAAGAAGGGATACAGCTACGGGCGGAAGCGCCGCAAGTTCTGCAAAATCTCGCGGCGAAATAAGAAACGGTTGTTGTTAGCGATTCCTTTCCAGTATGTTCCTTTGACGGGAGACCATTCATGGGGGTCTAACTTACTCCTGTCACCAAGGGGTGGACTAGCACAAATATGAAAAAACTGACAACTACAACTGGAATGTCAATAAACATTTACCCTGCATGCACTTTGCCTATCGCTTATCGAAAAAGCTTTGTGTTCTGTTACTTCATATGTTTTCCTCTTCGACAAGTATAAGCACCAAATATCAACACAGATGGAACTGTATGCTGTGTACTGTCTTTAGCTTGATGACTACTGTTATGAAGGGAAGTGACATCAAGACTGCCCAGCCAGAATATATGTGATCCATCTATTCAGATTCCCAATATTATTCAGTGTCTAAGGTAAATATTTGACTCAAAATGTTGTAACGACCAGCTCGTTCTACTCTGTAACCTAAGGGAACCAACAACAAGCAAAATGAAACTTCATATTGAATATTAAAAGTATGTCAGTAATGTAATGTCAGTGTGTAATGATGAATACATTAGTATGTTATATATGGGAAGAAAAAAAAGTCACAGACTGAGGGAGAAAGAAGCAATGTGTCAGTGTAAAGGAGAAATTAAATTGTTATAGGTGCCTACAAGTAAGAAAATTAATAGTTATTGTTTGATTTTTCAGATACCTGATGACATTCATAGACGGAGGAGATACTGTAGTGCTCTGAGCCATGCCTTAACAAAAAACCCATCTGCAGTGAAGCTTGAGGAGCAATATGTTGCCTGCTTAATTCCCAGGGATCGAGGAGCACAAAAACCATCTTGTGGTGCGAGAGGTCAACAAGATCATTTATTTCAGGATATATGTTTACATGATGAATTACGCTGTCAAAAAGTAGGGATGTAAAGATTCACAATTTTGATTTCACGATTCGATTTTCTCTCAAAATCTTTTTAACAGAATGAAACTGAAGACATTATACAGTAAATGAAAAGGTGCTGTTTTATTAGGCTATTGTTGCACATTTCTTTGTGAAATTGAAATATAACCAACCAAATCAAATAAGTTACACCAAATTGAATCCCTTCATATAAAAAAGGCTTTGTCTGTGCATATATATATATATATATTCAGTTGTACCCGTTCCTATGGATACGTTCATATGGATACATTTGTAGCTGTCATTACTTCTGGATGTATGGGCAAGCTATATAGCTGTATTAGTCTATGCACTTTACTTTTAAAAGTCCAAAACTTTTGTCGTAGCCACGCTGAAGGACTTGGAGATGTACCTAAATGTCATCTTTTGGGGTGTTGGGATTGATCACAAAGCTACACACATAGACTTGGTTTTCTGTGACTTCTTTGTATTGGGCTGCAACAACTGGCTCAAGCTCGAGGCCTCTCTGGATTGCTTTGGTGTGCAGTGTCTTCTTCTTCACCAATCTGCTTGTAGTTGGCTGTCCTGGAGTATAGTCTCTTGAAAGGGGATGAAGTAAGATGAGGAGAACAAACTCAGATGTTGTGTGGTTTCTTTCCCCCAGCGCCTCAGATTCAGACTTTGAGATCATCATGGCATTGTAAAAATCATCTGTTCTTTTGTTAGGGCTGAAGTAAGTGTTTGGTTGTAGTGGCAAAACTAGAAAATCTTCAGTAGGGTTTGATAGGAAGATCTTGGCCAAGTGGGAGCTACACACACAAGAAAATAAAAAAATTGTAATGTTTGCAAGTTATTTACGTTGTGTTTATGCCATGTGTTAAAAAAAACACTAGTTTTAATCACTTGATTCCTAATATTTACAGAGTGCACGGATGACCAACTCCACATAAAGAAACACAAGAGGAACTAAAGAGACTGAAGACTCATCTTGCTGAAGAAGAAAAAGAAAATGGCTTGCTAAGGGAGAAAATACAAACTCATCAGGCTTGTTATCCACTAGACCAAAGACTATAAATAACAGCAGTGTCCCTGACTACTTCAAACACTGCACAGGGTTCACCTACGATTAATTTAACAGTCTCTGCACATTTTTTCAGACAACCAGATAATCAACCAGTCCCACAAACACATATCTTCTTGAAATATGATAAATTGAGCAGGCACATCCACTGTATGCCTTTACAACAACAATTTCTCCTTGTACCTATGGAACTACGACAAAGCTAGCTTTCAAATTTCATATTGATATGTAAAGTGTTAAAATTTAAAGTGTTTTGATTGACTTCATGTATGGTAGACTTGGTAATCTGTCTGTCTTAACCCATCTCATTATAAGGACAAAGTCAGACTTTTTTTTTTAACTTCAAGTCTAAACATTCCTCTGTTTGCAAAGTCAAATTTTCAAACACCAATCCCAGATGTCCAAGTAAAAATACACAGAGTGCATGTAGAAAGAGCAATAGCCAAAGTAAAAACATAAGATAACATCCGGTAGGATCCCTCTTTCCGCATTAGGAAATATCAGTCAGAAATGGTTTGTGGAGTGTATGTTGTCTAATGTCCAAAGTGCTACAGTTAACTTGTTGCCATGATTTCTCTTTCCCTGTCACACAAGTTATTACAACCAATTTGCATTTCTTATCCAACCTTAGAAATGATAGTTGTATTGCGAATGTTTTTATTGTGTAAAAACTGTGGCTGAGGGCACATGATCATGAATAAATCAATTAAATAAATTATGCCCATTCCCTAAAGGACATATGAAAATTATTGGTCATTTAAAGTTTGTGAGCCAGTGGACACTAGTAGCACACCTCCCAGTGACAGCATCATTCCTCACAAAGACACCAGCAAGACAAAGAAAACGCAAAGCTTTGAGAGCTTACTGCGTAAAATGTAAGAACCCACTTGCCATGAGTCATTTCTAGACTCCTTGACTGTTTGACTGAATGACATTTTGGAGGATGTGAGGCGTCATACCCTTCCCTTGGCTTACACACCTTCATCCAAAAAAATCAGATACCTCAAAATAATCCCCAAAAAACATCCCTCCTCTGGAAAGTTTGGCCATCCTGCTGAAGCATTAAAAGCAAGCTTCAAACTTTAATGCAGATGTAATGTAGTTTTTTGCTTGTTGCATTTGTAAGACACTCTTTAGTATTTATTATTGTTCCAAGTATGGTTCCTTTTAACCTGTTTTAATATTTATTACTGATGCCATATTTGCTTGTCTGACATTTTCTGTAGCTGAGGGATCTAAATCTATATTTGTGTAGGTGAAATAAAAACAAACACAGAAGCATCAAGTTCTGGGGTCTCGGCGACCTCCACATTTATTTGTAAGTTCTTAAAAAATGTAGTGCTTTTCTGTACATACAAAGGTGCATTTATTAATTAATCTTCACAACAATAAAATTATAAATAAAACAATTACAAACGTATAAATAAAAATGGGGCAATGGCACAAACTGGAATCGAACAGTCAAACTTTGACATTGACATTAAGAGTTAGATTCAGACATACAAACGCGTAAAAAGAGGACAAAAACAAATACAAAATGAAGTCTGGATATGGCACGTGTTGAAGCTGCAGGCAGGAGAATTTCACTTTGTGGTTGTAGTTTCCTGACAGCATTCGTTTTTAACAGTGAAATCACCATTGGCATTGACTTTCTCCATGCATTTTGATCTTTATATAAATCATAAATTGCGCACAATCTATATTTTTTTCCAGTTCAGCTAGTTGGCATAGTAGCAGAAAACCACCAACACTTGTATCACAATATAAATTCCTCTACATTGTTTCTCTCAAATAAGACCACGCACATGCTAACATTCACCTCTGGCTGAGTAAACATCTGAAATCTCTCCTGATACAAACAACATCCCCTCAAATTCTCTGCTCATCATATTAGTCACATCACATGGTAAGAAAGCACTCACGGATTTAATTCACAACGCAAAAGGCTTAGCAGGGTGAAGCCACTCACAGTGTTTGGTACAAAAAAGCCTTTCTGTAGAGTTACAGCGTTATAATGTGAATCACACAGAGGCCAGCTGCAAATAAAAGAGAACGGCTTTGGCATTGATATATTTCTAAGACTTCGATAGCAACATTTGCATTTATATACATTAATAATAAGCACAAGTCATATTATTTATGGTTATTTAACAAACATAAATAACAGTGTAAGTTCTGCAGCCCAGACCTGTCATCTCCTCATGCTCAAATGTGTCTTTAACCAAGTCACTCAGCAGTCAAAAGAGAATCTTTCAGTCTTGAGGGATCTGATTATTGCCTGAAAGGTTAGTTTCAGTTTGTCATCACTTACAGGAAAACCGGCAAGCTAAACTGGCAGCAGCAACAGTCAAAACAGCCATGTAAAAGAACAAAAAGCAACAAAACACTATACAATTGACATGGTTTTACTGTACATGTAATATTGAAGCTATATAATAAGACTGTGATAGCAAATTTTGCTATTGAGTCTGAAGAGAGAGTCTGTTTGAGGATGAATCAATAGAAAATCCATTTTGAATTTGAAAAGGACCAAGGACCACATCACTACTCTCCCGCTTTCGGAACCTTTCTAAAGTGCTTGAAATGTCTTTGTTTAGTGTGCTCATGCGTGAACGACTGCATCTGGTAAATGCTTCTCACTCACAGTGTGCCTCTAATGTGCAGTCTTAAGGCAAACCTTGTAAGGAACACAGTGGTCCTCCTGTGCTTGTCGCGTAGTCCGTAGGGACAAGAAACACAGGGGCCGCTTCCTACAAGAAACGAGCAGCTCAATTAATGCAGTAAATTCATTGGATAAAAGATCCAGATAACACTGTCGGCGGTTAATAAAGTGGCTCTTGGTTATGTCCAACAGCTTCAGGCTCGCCGGACTCAGCAGAACGCTTTCATAAGAAGCCCTTGGGTATTTTGAACCCTTTCTGCTTCATGCGTGGTAGAGTCAGGCTCGGCGAGCTCTTTGAGCGGCAGGTTTTGGGGGCGCCACGCTTTCGCAGAAGGAAGTCGTAGTTGGCACACGAGTTCATGGCGTAGAAAACGTTTCCATTATCTGGGATTTTGAGTTCTGCGGAGGACAAAAAAAATCAAAGGTTACAAATATCAACAAGCCGAACCTTGGAACCGAAAAAGTTTTCAAACTTAGAAATGGAGCTTGGCAGCTTTTAGAGCATGACTGTTAGATTTCAGACTCTTTTAAATGTAACACACTCTAAAATGGTAACTAAACATTTCTCATATAGAGGCATATTTGCAATTACAATTGATATATAAGTACAACCTGCCATCATCTAGCAATGACAATGAGCAAATCAAGAATTTGGCAGACTGTTAAATGCTATTTTGGTGATTTAAAAAACAAAAAACCTAAATGGTGGGGATGCCCTGATAATTACTGATAATTAACCAACTACTTAAATTTTTCATCTCCAGTAACTGATAATGTAGCAATATATCCCTCTTTAATACTTCCAGCCCCAACTTCCTGTTTCAAATTTTTACCTTTATGCTTGGATACCCTCTGTAACAGCTCAAAGTCTTCTGTCTTGTCATTGTCCAGGTTGTGCTTGGCCATGGCTTTCCTAATGACACCCGGGGTTTTGTCCTGACTAGTGACCTGCAAAACACAATCATCAAGATTAATTTTCCTACTACCACACCATCTTTTCTTTATTTATCTGTCTCTGTCTATCTGCTATAACGCCTCTCACTCACCAGGATGCTCTTGTACATGTTGCCGTTGTCCGAGTCAAGGCTGACTCTGATGATGCAGCAGTCGTTCACCTGCTGGTTGTACAGCGGCAAGGAGAGAGACGAGTAATCAGAGACACCAGAGACCGACCGCTTGTGAAAATGAAAGGTCTGGCCTGCAGAGACGGAGACTGAGGATGAAGAAGAGGAAGTGGAGCTGCTGCAGCCAGACTCTAAACCCAAGCCTGATCCAGAGGCCTCCAAAGATAAAGGGGTGGACGGTTCCCATAGCTGGAAAATATAGAAATTAATGTTTAAAGCTCATAAAAACAAGTATTTTATTTTAATTTAAATGAAAAAAAAAGCTAATACCTTGGAAGAGGAATCAGAAGCAAGCTCCCCTGTATCAGAGGCTGATGTAAAATGTTTCACAGTTGGTGTTGATGTCTGGAGAAAGATTCAGTAGTCAGGTTAAGACAGAGTCAACTATGTATATTAGGGGAAAATACAAATCAGTCAAAATCTTTAAATTAACTTATGACCAATAACAGGTATGGTACTGGTATATATTGTATCACTGCCAGCAATGACAGAATTCTTTTTTTTAACGATGTTTGATAAGCATGCTGTTAGGTATGTGAATAGACAATATGGCCTTACTCTTTGACTTCCTGTTTCTGGGGAGTTGAGCAGACTGAGACTCGTCTCCTCTGCGTCTGAGCCGCTGGATCCCGCCGAGGTGAGGCTGAGGGAATCTGCTCCGTCTTTGAAGCAGTCTTTGAACTGGCTTAAGCGTGGCTGCTCAAAGGACTTCGAGTGTAACGTCCCTGCGCTGCTGTAACCCGACTCCTCGCTCATGCGTTTGATGATGCCCCCGTTCTTTTTGCACACCGACTCAGATGGTGGCTCGATATCACAGGACATAGAGTAGCTGAAACAGAAAAGACGTGGATGTTAAATGCATAAAATATCTCACATTATTATCTCGAGCATATCTCTCAAATCATATCATATATAGTCATATTTAGTCTTTCTTACCTATCCGTCTCTGTAAGTCTCTCAACCCTCTTGTACCATTCAATGAAGCGCTGGTGTTTGGTGAAGTTGTAATAATTGCACGTCAGTTGAAGCAACTTGATCTGAGCAATAATTTCAAATTCCTAAAAAACAAAAAACAATGCCCTCAATTCCTTTAATTTTATTCATGTTACTTTTTTCATTAAAAGTGTTCCTCTTAGGGCCAAGAATGTCGATAACTATTATTTGTGCCCACACCAACAGGAAATAACATTCTGTTTATTATAAGTGTGCGTATTTATGACAAGTGCTGCATTAAATCTCTGATATCATTAAACTAATAATGTTTTATCATTTAGTAACTGGAAATTTCTAGTAATTTTTTTAATACATTCCAATATTGTGCCTCTGTGACTCACCTTCCTTCTCTTCTCAAAGTTGATCAGCCCGACCTGAAAAAAAAAAAATGGTAACACTTTAGAATAGGGAACACTTATTAATTATGATTTTTCCCTCAATGAATTCCTAATTAAATTAATTTGTATTAATAGTTAGTAAGGTAGCTGTTAAATCTAGGTACTGGGATTAGGGATGTAGAATAAGGCATTAATATGTGCTTAATTACTACTGCATATTCTAGTAATATGCATGCAAATAAGCAACTAGTTATAAGACCCTAAAATAAAGTGGTATATACATACATACATATATATATATATATATATATATATATATATATAGTGAGAACTAAAAGAATATTTCATAATTTCTAAATAATATTACATGGCTCCGCTGAACTATTACCTCAAGGTGGTCTTTCATAGCAGTATCCAACATGACTAGATCAGTCAGAAAAGTGCCAAGGTATGGAATAGTTCCTTGTACAACACCCTAAACAGCCGGAAGAAGAAAATAGAGACTAAATAAACAAATAAATAAACATTCTGTTTACAATTCTATTCAGGACAGTTTCTTATTGAACCCTACAAATGGAATAGATGACCAGTTTTGACCATAAGAGGGCACTGTTGCTCGATAAATATCAAGTTCGACTGACATTATGTGACATTTATGTCTGTACATACCATGTCTCTTTGATGCTGGTGTCTCCTCTGAGCTCCTTTGTGGTTAATCTCGACGATGGCAGATTTGGAGGTGCCCTCCTGTGGGAGACATCAGTTTTAAATCATCATTTTGGCTTTCAAAAGGGTAAGAATTTACACTGACGCAGTGGTATGACCTAAAATGAGATAAGCCTGTCAAAGCGGAATCTTAGGACTGCACTGTCATGATATATACCGTGACGCAGAATGAACGTGGAGTTTTGACTGTATGGTGTTTAGTGATAGAGACAGCCAACACCCGGGGGAAGCCCTTAGGTATTTAAGGAGGGGCGTTTATAAGGCCTATGACCTCATCCAAGGATTTCCTAATAATGAACAGCAGCAAATGCTAGGTTCTTGGCCCCAGCACACATTCCACGGATGCTTTCCAACGTTCTGCTCTAGTTTGCTCTCTAATGTTGAACGTGCGTAAAGGAAAGCTGTTGTCATGCTTGGTTTCCCTCTATCGGGACAGCTCAGTTTCAGAAGTCACTTCTGCGGTGAAGATTTCTAGATAAAATCTGTACAACTATTTTTCATTCTCAAACTGTGTGAGTCACGTTCATGTAATGGAACGTCAGGTTGCCACAACAAGGTCTATTTGAGTAAATTTCACTAACAAAACATTGCAATATTTCTATGTTTTTTTGTCTTTTTTTGTGCGTGTTTTGTTGTGTTAAATTTACTTGACTAGAAGTGAAGTTTCCAGATGCAAAGGTTTAGGGTTTTTGAATTCTCTTTTGTTTACCAAGATTGAATTTATATGATCATAAATACAGTAAAAATAGAAATATTGTGAGTTTTTATTACAATTTATAATAACAATTTCTTTTTCAATATATTTACATTTCTTCCTGTGATGGCAAAAACTGAATTTGACATGGTAGTATTAATAATCCTTTAGTAATCAATGTACAGAAAAGCTTATTTCTTATCATTGCAAAAAATGCTTAATATTTTTATAGAAACATTTTGTTACAATATAAATGTACTGTCACTTTTGATGCATCTTTTCTGAATAAAAGTAATAAAGTATTACTTATTCGATTGCGTAAACAATAATATAAAATATTGTATATGGTGTATATATATATATATACATATATATATTGTCTTATACAAGGTATATATTTTCTGAAAACGAGTCTTATCTTACACAATACATAGGACTACCAGCAGTGCTGCGAACAAAATTACAGCACAAAATTCACTCTGTTCAAACTTGCATAGTGCTTTTAACACTAATGGATTCTTTTCAAGACATCTATCAAATGCAGAAGCATGCCAACTGGTGAAAAGTGCAACAAAGGCATTTGAAGCTGTACTCAACAAAACTCAGCAGGCCATAGAATGCAAGTCGTTGAGCCAGCAGGCTGCACATAGTATGCAATTGAATACAGCTTTTCTGTTTACCCTGTGGTTGCTATAGAAACCTAGTTTTAAAGGCAATGAAAAGACCGGTAAGTCACTAAGCTTTCCTGTGGATGACACTCTGACATAACCACATCCTGTCTTCCACCAACAGCAGATACTGCGAACGTTGGTGGCTTATAGTGCACTTTTAGAAATTTGAAAAACGCTGAGTGAACATGTGACTTACAACGTGACTAGATTTTTGAAATAGAAACAATCCCTAAAAAAATACACTATGAAAAATAGTAAATAGTAACCATTGCAAATAGTAAACACAAAATTATGGTATTATAAGTGTGACTAAGTTTAGTTTGTTATTTTGATCTATTTGTTTCAGGGTGTCATTTTACCTATTTGGTACAGATGTGTGTGAGCAAAACACACACAGTCCCCTTCAACAACCTTTTTACTCACCTTAATGAGAAGCTCTCTGCTGAGGGAATAATTATTGTCATCTGAGAAAATTTCAGACAGCTCCTGGAAAGTGCGATAGCTTTCCCTGTAAGCAGACGAAAATTGGTCCAAGTCAGAAACTGCTACATCTGAAATCCAACCACTGTAATTAACTAGCATTCAACAATTTCATCCTCTATCACCAAATGCCTCACTATAAAACAAGTGTTTTAGAATGTGAGCTTTAACTAAAGTTTTGTATGGCAAAACATATAAGCAGCTAGCACACAGAATGCTACTGATAAGCAGTGGCTAATGCTAATGCTAAAGTATTAGCCTTGACTCTGGCTAATCATTACTGACAAAAATCCACTCAAACTCTTACCGGGACACATCCTCCCAGGTTCTCCTCAGTCTGTGGATGGCATTACTCTGCAAAGCGGACAGGATGGCTTTCAGAGAAGAGAAGCTCTTCAGGATACGGCATTTCTGATGTCAAGATAAACAAAAAGAAATTAATTACCTATAGCACGTATGGATTGCTTGAGAATACAATTATGCCCTATACATGCTCCGATAATAAAGAAAAACTATAGGCCCATGCCTATGCAAAACTTGCTGCCATAATGCTACGTTTCCTTGGCTGTAGCTAGATGCTTTCAGAGTGTTGTAATGTGGTCACTAGGGCTTTCCTAGGTTTAGCAATTAAAATTGTGGTTCACCAATTGAGTAGCCTCTTCGATATGATTTTGGCAGCACTTTTTAAGATGCACCCCCATCCAGCGCATGCTATAGTAGGACTACAAATTATGTACTATGGTTAAAGAGTAGCATAACAAAGTACTGTATTGTGTGATGAAACTGAACCAAAATAAGTCTGAGAAGTGAAATGTATGATTTTGGAATTTTGCAAAAATTTAGTTAGAGGCTTTTTTAAAGAATCTGCTGCATTTTGTGCCTCTGACTATATATAATGAGAAAAGTTCAAATGTTGCCTCACCCTGGCCACTTCTATCCAGTGTTCAATGCGCTTGGCTCTTTGAAAGGGTCTGAGAGACCTGTTATCCAGGCAGGTGGCAATCACACAGTTGGTCACACTGTTGAACTGAGCAACAGTGGCACGAATGGTCGGTGCTAGGTGCTCTTTGCCCTTCTTATCTCGCTGGGACCATATGCCACCCAAACAATGGTATGGAACAACCCTCTTAAACAGCTCCTGTGAAAGACAAAGAGTTCAATTGCATTCACCGGTTTATTTTGATTTGAGCCTTGAGAATGGCTTTCAGGACAACTTTATTTACATTTATAGCATGTAATGACTTAAGTGAATCATTTTCCCAAGTTTAATTCTCTCAGCTGACCTTAATCTTTAAATGCTTCCATATACTTTGTGCATAAACAGGCCCCATAAAGCAACATGAGACTGAACAGCTTGTATAAAGGTTAGGGTACTGGATTGTACTTATGCTCTTAGCAGTTCGCCTACTCTTTTTCAACCCATTTTAATCTTCCTCAGATCCTCAACCACTAGATTATATAAACCTGTGCCACTAGGAAAGACTGACAATTCTTGATCTCTTACCGCATCCATGACTGTTAACTGCTCAGCGACTAGGGCAGGACTGAAGGACATGAAATGTGAGGGAGAGAATTCATCATCCAAGCTGCTCTCTTCTGGTGTGGCAAAGGGACAGGGGCACAGATCACCTGCAAAGACGAGTTACATCAGTTTGAAAGACTGCTTCAGTTGTTCAGCCTTTAATTTGAGAATCTCCTTCTCCTATTTGATAATGTTCAGTGCTTTGCTACAATCTGTATTTGTTAAAAGCGCTATATAAATAAAAGTGATTGACTGAATCAGTGGATTACTTTATTTTTAGTACCTTCAAGCTCAACCTCGGTGTGTTGCCGATGCTGGAAGTGTTCCAGCAGGTTATGGGCTCGTCTCTCGAGGTCTGATCCAGAGAAGTTAATTTGCAAGTAGGATATGAGGCTCTGCAGGCATCGATGGTCAGGAGGGCTCCAGAAATCCTCAGAGTACTGATCCAGCCATGCACCCAGGATAGATGAGACGGTACTGTCAAGCACATAAAAAAATTAGAATGCATCAATATTAAAATTCTGTGCGATACCAATTGGCCAATAATTATTTCAAGTCATGATTAGGTATTATAGTATATACCGATATACAGTATTAACTATAAAAATATTCATTAAAAAAAATGTAATTACTTACTTTTTAAGCTCTGTGTGGTCGTCTGAGGAGACTTTTGACTTGCCTGAGACTGGTTGATCAAGCAGTTTGGCATACCTAACGTAGATAAGAACGCATTTTAAGTAACATAACAGTGTTTGACTTTATATTTCCAAAAGTACTCGGGTTTGATGGCTTGTTTACCTGTTAAGCAGCAGGTCCAGCACTTGTTTGGTGGTGGCGAAAGCTCGGTAGGTGCAGAGGAAAATAGTGACGTACGTATAGTCCTTTCCTCTGAATGCCGAAACCATGTACTCCACCAGTTTCTCCAGTGTGCCAGCCTTAATGGTCCGACCCTTGCATGTCTCGTATAAACTGAGGGCCGAGTCCGTCTCCACACCCAGCCATCGCTGGCCTTTACTAGCCGTCTGGTGGAGCTGCACTTTTCGGAGTGTGATGGTATAAACGGCTCCGTCTTCTACCTCCTCGCCGATCTCCTGAACCGAGCTCTACAGATGAAAAAAGGGTTGAGTACTCTTATATTCATTACAGAAATGTGTTAAATGTACAATTTTGTGGTCATTTTACAAAAATATTTAACTAATTAATGTGATTAATCAATCAGAATCAAGTATTCTAGAATGTCATGTAATAATAAGTACATTCTACCAGTCTCACAAAGAGAATCTTATAATAACTAATGGCTGCAAAGATTATTCTTTTTCAAGGGCTATTCTTCTCACTGCATTTAGTTTGTGAATTTATAAGGTCATACAGTTTTAGTGCAGCAAGGGCTTTAAGGGGTGAGTCGGGGATTACTGCTCATTTCCTTAATCCACACACAGCACACAAGACCAAGATTGTGGCTCTTTATCACCCACTGTCACATGGCTAACCCAGCCCTTTAACCCCACATCTTAAATATGCACTTAGTAGCTTTCGCTGGCTAGTAGGACAGTGGTCTCAGACACCTATTAAAATGGGTAAAGTCTGATTAAAATGTATGGTCCAAACAAATGGTCTGAAACAATTATTTGAGTCTAAATTCACTCTCTGACCAACAAAGATAAACGATCACGAAAGCTAAAAATATAACTCTACGCTTTTATTCCGTAGGGATCTCGTATGTACTCCTAAACTGAGAAAGTTTGCAGTTAGTACTTTGCAACTAACTCAAGTACTGTACCTGACGTCATTATGGAAAGTAAGAGGGAACTCCCAAGGAACTGTGGGAAGTGACCGTAAGCTATGCCTTAGGCAGTGAGCCAGTTGTGTGAGGGTGTATCCTGTGTAAGTGTGGGTGTGAGTCAGTGCTTGGTCATTAGAACAGCCTTCTCTAGAGGAGATGACTGCTTAAACAGATAACCCAACCCCAGGGACCTGTCCAAGAGATGCTATGGTAACAAACACGCATGCCACATTACAGTTTCTGCTAAATAGCGTTGCTGTGGTATTGTGCAAGTGAATCAATGGGCAAAAAAAAGGAACAATGCTCCTTTCAGTTTCTGATGTGTTATATAAACCTGTAAAAAAATGGAAGATGTAGATGTGAGACAATTTATCTCGATTTATAGTTTATTATATTATATTATATTTAAAAATGGAGTTAGTGTAAGTAAATGAAGACATGAATAAAAGGGTATGTACAGTAAATCACCTCACATTTCTATATATATAATATTTTACATTCATATTCAAAGATGAAGTAAATGAAGAAATAACTAAAAGTAGATATAGATATATTATCAATCCAACCAAGCTTTAGGCAAGGAAACACCCTAAACGGGTGTCCATCGAATCATATTATATTATATAGTAAGATGGACTTATTGTAAGTAATTGAAGACATGAATAAAAGGGTTAGTAAACCACCTCACATCTATATTATATTATATTTTTTTACGAGATTATCTTGGTACAAGTAAATACAGAAAGGTAAAAGTAGACCACTTCAGCAAAACAATAAACCAAAACAAAAAGTGAAATCACACACACACACACTTTGGAAAGCCCCTCTAACTCTGGATAAAACTTGTGGCCAATAGTAGGATCAAGGCCTGAAAAAGGGGGGTGGGTGTGGGTCTGACATAACACCAGAGTACTAAGATCCGTCTTTGACATTTGGTGTTTCAAAACAGAAAGAGAACCTACACTTAGCTGTACTTTCTAAGGGAAAGTCCACCTCACAACTACAGACAGTCAGAGAAAGCCAAGCAATGTTTATATGGTGAATACGGTTTACCAATGATCACAGGTTTGCATTTTCCCTAAATTCATTTGTTTATAATGATAATGTATGAGGTGATCACAGTCACAAAAGCCTGACTCTGTGAACCCCTCGAGTGCCTCTGATCCACTAAAGTCACAGGGTTTCCTGTGAAAAGACAAAGAGTGCTGAAAAGTTACTGTGTAACAGCTTCCTAGACAGCTGCATCCTTCACAAACAACACACACAAAAACAATGCAGAATTCTTCCTGTCAAAATCAGGGAGGAGTTACAAGATGTTAGAGGACAAGCCCTTATTACGTGTGGTCTGCAACTTATTCATATCAAGAAAAACAAGATTATATTAAAAATAGACATATCAATAGGCGGTGTTTTTGACAGCTTGGTTTATCTTGACATAACGCTACTATTCACAAGACATTTTTTGTCAAGTTAAAAGTAATTACATTTTTTTAAATGCATCCTGGTTTTAACCTTGTCAAAGGTGTCCGTCTGGTGTTAAAAGTGAACAAAAATTGCATAATGCAAAAAACATGTCTGGCACGAACTGCTATAATGTTGTAAAAATATAGTGAGAAAGTGAGAAAGTAAACAGATGAGGTCAGAAGACAGGAATTTGAAGCGGTGATCAATCTGCTTGTCCTCCTGCTGATCATTAATAAGCCTGGCTTCAAAAGGCTACCATTCATTCATATTTTTATTATGTGTCATAACATTGTCTAAATACCTCAGCACAAGCTTTAAGCTTTTGTTGCCTTGGCTGGGTAGGACACGCTGTGACAAATATTGTCTCTAAAAATGATTCTATCTCGTAATACAATATTTATAAATGCCTCGAACAGATAACAGCTTAGGCCACTGTAAGCTCCGACCAGATCTCTTTTCTGTTAGTAACGGTCAGGAGAAAAACGTTTCACGTGTTCTCTCAAGATTCACAGTCCTGTACGTGTTATTAACCTAAAGAGAGATTGGATACACAGAGCGAAGCTGCAGTCTGTGTATTTTGGCATTGCTCAGTAGGTTTTTCAGCACACTCGGTTACAGCACATTAAACTTCAGCACAGAGTGATGGCCAGATTCAATCTACAGTGGAAAAAAGGCAGCAAAAGGTGATTTCTCTTATACACCATATTCCGTTGAAGACTTCTAACTTTGAACCATGCATTATTGTGTTCACAGACTGAAATAAATAATGTGACAGTTCAATAATAATACCATGCAGGTTGGAATAACTACGATTTTTAAAATGATTTTTTAGCAAGGACGCATTAAATTTACCGTCAAGAGACTGTAAGGATTATAACATTGTTACAAAAAAAAGTGCATTTTAAAAAAATACAAATAAAAAAGTGTCATGATTTTCTTAACAGAATGATTTCTGAAGAATCATGTGACACTAAAGACTGGAGTAATAGCTGCTGAAAATTCAACTTTGCCATTACAAAAACAAATGAGACTTTTAAATATACAAGAGAAAAACATTACATGCAAATCATTCATTTACAAGTATTTTGTGATGCTGCAGTTTTTACAGAGCATCACCTTTCACAAAAACAATGTGAAAAACATCACTGAGCTAATTAAAATCATTTACCTCTGATGAGCTTTTGTTTATTGATTGCATACTGTTATTATTTTACACTTGATAAATGGGATTATCAGTATTTTTTCTGGGTTGGATGTTGTTTATAATAAACAGATGCTGCTGGTGCTGTTTTGCCTGTGTTTTGGTTGTGCCAAGGTTTTTTGTGAAATCTGCTCCAGCACCTCAGAATGAGATTAGCAGAGCGAAGGAAGGAATTCTCCAATAAAAGCCTTGGAAAAAGATTTACCAGTCTCAGAACTGTTTATATTCCAGATGAAGATGTAAGGAATGTATGGCATTACTCAAGAGCAGATCAATTCTGCACATCACAGACATGTATTTGTCTACATTCTATATGAAAAACTAAATATGTGAACAAAATGTATATTTTTTTTGGTTTGGAACACAAAAGATGATTTTTTTTTTTATTTCCTGGCAATTTAAAAAAAATAACGAATAAAAGCTGAAAGAGTTTTGAATTGTTGGTGCCAGACCATTTATTTAAAGTGATTTACAGTGCATTCAAACTCTACATATTATCATTATGTGTGTTTCCTGGGAACTGAACTCATGGCCTTGGCATCCGTAGTACTATGCTCTAGTAGTTGAGCTGCTTTTCTAAATTTAACCTAACAAACCTGATTTAACCCTGACCTAAAGTATTTATATTTTGCACCTTGTACAATTGTTTATTTACATCAATGCACACCTACATATTCCTGTTACTTTCCCCTTTCCTGCGTCTCACATCCTTGTTTTCTCTTTATTGCCATCCCACTATTCCTCCCTCTCATCTCTCTCATTCCATTCAAGAGATCTGTCAAGACAAAAGCATCTCTGTATGTGTCAATGTAACCCCTGTCTGTTCTCCTCATTATACAAACCTCGGCTCTGCCGGCCCCATTATGACGTTCCGAATTCAATCTATCACACAAAGGGCTCTTTAAGAAAAATGCAGAATTTGTAAACACTTATAACAAACACAGAAGAACAAAGACAAAACGTATTAAAATGAAAAGTCAGTGACAAAAGTACCAGTCAAATCTGTGACCACTGTTTGCTGGTAAACTATAAAAGAACTTTCACAATAGTGAAGTCTGGGTCAGAAAGAAATATGTTGAAAACATTTCTATTCCAAAAAAAACCTGGTGCTTTTGAAACTATTCATCAAGACTTCTGAAACAAAATTAACAATGTTTTTTCTAGAAAAACATTAAGCACCACAGCGGTTTTCAACATTGATGATATTAATAATAATAACAATGTAATAAAGTGTTTCTTGATCAGCAAATCAGCATATTAAATTAATTTCTAAACAATAATGAGACACTGAACTGGAGTAACCAGGATTAAAGTATGCTGAATAAATGAAAAAAAACAAAACAGGAAACTGTTATTTTCAATTGCAATAATATTTCACAATATTAAACTTTTTACTGTATTTGTGATCAAGTTGATGTCTTCTTTCAAAACATAAACTTTTGATCAGCACTTTATGTTGTGTATTATTCTTTACAGGCTGTTGGACCATATTTAAAAAGTCTAAAACACATGAAGGACATCTTGGAAATATGATTCAGGAGCAATTTTCTATTGGTATCGAGGGCTATATACCTGAATACAGAAAGTCAATTTTTTTTTAAACATGTCAAGATTAAAACATAATATATAAACAATTGTTTTCACAGAATTAGCTTCTATTGCTCAAATCTTGCTCCAAATAGTGCTCTTCAAGCCAATCAATCTAAAATTCAGGCATATTTTTGAGTAAACAAACTATCTAGTCACTCTTTCAAGTCGAAAATAACATTTTTCGTCCATTTCTGTCAATAACAGGGTTGAATTGCTCTGACATAAGATCTCACACCGGATCCTTTATGGCAGCTGTTACGTTACGTAGAGATTAGCTGCTCTGTGTACTCAGCTGGTAAAGATCCTTTATACAAGGGTACTTATACATCTGGCTGATTTGGTTTAGATTTTCAGGGCTGATGTAACCAACTCTGAGCTCTTGCCAAGCCATCAACTGCCTTGAATCACTATGAAAGCAGAGATAAGTGCTTGCGGTGCCATTTTTGTTACAGCCCATGCCATAAACGAAAGTGGATGAGAGAGACAGAGATAAGAGAGAAGGATTTACAGCAAAGTTACTCCATCCATCACTCATGGTTATCCAAGAGTCAACTTTTTGGACGTCAGCCATTTTCACTTCAAAATAAATGGAAAAGAAATGTTGATTTCTGTAATGAGGAAGGAAAACAAACTGCATTCACAAAGAAGAGGGCTCAAGTGGGAGATTTAACCATCACTAATTGAGTAATGAGAGCAGATTAGATTTAGTCCAGAGAAGGTTAGTGGCTGGTGACACACTGGAACCTTCTTTTCGCGTGTGACTTATACGTCGTAAACACGTTTCGGTGCAAAGTGTTGTTTAAGTCACAACAATGTGCTGTTGCCATTGAAATGCAAGATAAAAAGAGGACAAGTTGTTCACAAACCGTAGTCAGATATCACGGGTTTAAGGTAAAAAAAATGTGTGAATGCAATGGTGATAAAATGATTTCCTTGCAACCAGGAAAAACATCTTGCGCTGGAGAGCTTGAGAAGTCACGAATAGAAATTAATAATGAAAGTCTTTCATCACAACTGACAAGTAAATACGTTGTCATGTATTATATAAGAGGTTCTTAAACATAATCGTTCATTCTCAGCTAACATATCTGCACTGTTGCATGCAATCTAATCATGAACAAACTATAGAAATAACAGAACATCAATAACATTGGCTTGTATTTACAGGTCGCCAAAATTCCTAGATAATGAATACTTTTCTTTACTCGTATTTGACTAAAGATCGTGTTTTCATTTAATGCCTGAAGGGGACGTGATTCTCATTTGACTGTTTTATTTCCATGGCCCTTTCTGAGGAGAATTAAGAGAGGGGGAAAAGTTGGGAAAAGAGGAAAACAAGAGTGAGCCAGCGCTCTTGCCAAGATCACGGTGGTGTTTTGATTTAGCTACTTCATGCAGGCCGTAGAGAACAAGAGATTTCTGTGAATTTATGCTGCCTTTTCTTATTTTTCTCAAGATCCTTTTTGTATTGCCTCAAAATCACGTAAGAAAACATATACAAAAAACATATAAGATCAGCAGAATTTGTAACTGAGGTGGCAGATGGACAAACATATTTGATTGTTTATAAACTGCAATTTTCTATAAAAGACAGAAACAGTAGCGAAGTACAAGAAAAACACAACAATACATTTAGGCTGAAATGTCTAGAAATAAAATGGGAAGACACCAAACATTTATGTATATATACTAAATATATAATTAAAACGTGAATTTCAAAGAAGAAATACACACAAAATGTAATTTCTAAAAATAAAAAAATATGAAATAATAAACAATATCTACTACTAGGCTATGTCAGTTCTATTGTTAATATATTTATAACACTGTAGTATATTGTATTGATATTGTTATCCATCTACAAGCACACACATTGTATGCATCTCTCTTTCTTTCTCTCTCTCTATACATACATACATACATACATACATACAATAAGGGAAATAAGTTTAAATCTGTGTATTACCTCCAGGACAGGCAGATCAGGGTCCAAATGCGTAAAACTATTTAAGACCACCGGACATCCATCTCCGGGTGCGATCTCCAGCTTCACCCCATCCCAAATGTTTTTAATTTTCCATGTGCTGGACTCAAACAGCTCGTCCAGGGACGTGGGTTTGACACCGAGGGCGTCCGACTGCATCCCCATAATGTAGACCATTACTAAAAGACTGTCACCTCTGTTTACGATGTATTATTTTATTACGAACTCCATGTCCTGTGACTGTCATCCAGACTTCTGCTGTAGCAACGAGAGTTTGTATGAGTTTGGCTGAAGGGAATACCCTGAGCGCCTAGGCCACTCCCCTTTGCTCACATTCATCCACCCCCCTCTGAGCGCGCACTTGGCCCCGCCCCTTCCATAACTAAAACCGTGATGTCAAGTTCCGGGAAACTGCTGTGAGCTACTAAAAATATCACTTTTAATCGCTTGATTGTAACCTCATATGCCAAAAATAAACCAATGCAATTATGTGACTAATTAATTAAACTACTGTATGGAGCATTATTTATTATGTGACTGAAAACATTAAAGGTAACAAAAAAGGATTTGCTCAAAATAATTGAAGTGACACAATAACTACACAATAATACAAAAAATACAATAATAATCAGTGCTTTTAAAACTTACAATTGCTTACAATTATTATTATTATTTTAAAATAAAGAATACAAAATACATTTCACATAGGTTCATTTTGGCATTGTGAACTAGGCTTTGAGACTTACAGATGAAAATCTAAACGAAACAATAAAACTACTTTTATTTTAAAGAAAATACGTTTTAAAAGCAGTGCTTCATTTCATGTTTTTTGCTAACATCATGCCAGTAATATAATGGTACATATTGGTACAAAGTGGATTATTGTAGGCTATAGCTCGTGTTAATACATTTTCTTCCTGATCCATCCTTTTTAAGAAAGCTACACTGTATATCAACAACCTAAATTATAGGTTATCCATGTTTCTAGTTACCCCTTAAAAATGATGCCATGGCCCTGGCTTTAATGCATACTAAAAGCGCCCTCTGTTGGGAAATACTGGTAACTCATAGTTCTTCGGGGATGACTGCAACACTGACGCAAAGCTCCTAAGGAAACTGAAACCCTCCAGAGGTATAGTGTTTTGCGAGAAAGAGCAGCAGCTGTCTCAGGCACCTGCTGGGGATGATGGTGTTTTCCCTGAGGTAACCATTATGATTACATCGTGAAATCTGACAAGACAGCTGTCTAAGTGAGGGAAAATGCTTTCTCTGTGCTGGAAGCTGTGAGCCGCACTGAAAACTTAAAGGTGCAGTGAAGTGATGTTATCAGACTAAATTCACCCAAAAAACAAAAACAAAAAACATGTCACTTATTTATCAGTTCAAGTCCCAGAAGGGTTTAAGAACATCATTTAAATAATCTATATAACATAATTGCTTCAACTGTAATTAGCCCATATAAAGCTGGCGTTACAAGAATACAAAAGATTCAACAGTACCTTTTGGTTGGTGTCGAAATATGCATTTTTTTTGTCCTTTTAGTCTTTTTTTCAAGTCTAATGTTTGTTTACTTTGCATATGAAGGGTCAGAAAACTGTTCAATTTAATCAATATACATACATTTTTGTTCCCAAGATGAACATGGGTCTTATTGGTTTTGGACTGACATGAAGGTGAGTAAATAATGACAGATTACCCCTTAAAGAACCCTGAGAGATCAATCTAGTTGGAGTCATGTCATGACAATCCATGTCATGCACTTGTTACTTGTTTAGTACTGATTATAGTTGGAACAACCTCACAAAGCATAAACAGTACACCTTAACGAAACAAAATAACAAACGCAATATCCATAAGAGCAGCCAGGCCACTAGGTGTCAGTGTAAAGCACAAAACTGACTATTATTGGGCTGAATAGAAGCCAGCTAAGTGTAAACCTTAAACTCAGTGACTCTGCAATTACGCTTAGCTTTATTAAGGATTCACTTAAGCTTTTATTGGTGACTACTGTACTAGTTGCAGCTATAATTCAAGGCAGCACAAACTGGATGTGAATAACCACGGGGTCTCTAGTTGAATTGAAACAGTTGTTAGTCATGCTCCTCAGCTGCCATGCAGAGCGATCACACAGAGTCATTATACTCTAAGTTTTCCATGCATCAGAACTCTCGGGTTTAGGACACCGTCCAAATAAATCTAGCAACGAGAACACAGCATACACATAAACCCACATCACATACGGTTTATTTCTTCATATGCTCTGTGAACTCTCCAGCTGTGAGAGAACTGGTGTCATTACATTGCATTTAAGGCATCTTGATCTTTTCTCAGTATAATGTTGTCCTTAGAATTAACCAATAACTACATTTTCAGACTACAATTACTGTACACCACCATTTAAAAATCTGGGATACGTTTTTTTTTTTTTTCAAAGTCGCTTTAATTGATCAAACGTGACAGTAAAAACATTTGTAATATTATAAAGTACGTCTATTCCAAAAATGCTATTATATTCATCAAATAATCATATGGTTCCACAAAGAATATTAGGCAGCACAGTTGTTTCAATAAGAAATATTTCTTGTGCAACAAAACAGCATGCAAGCATGATGTCTAAAGGATCATGTGAGACTGGGCTGCTGAAAATTCAGCTTTGCCTTCACAGGGATTAATTACAAATGGGAATAAATTCAAAAACAAAACATTTATTTTAAATTGTAATATTTTACTGTTTTTTTTAAACGCATAATAAGCAACATTTTCTTTAACAGCAATAATGACCTATGACATGAAAAGTTTGGGATTGCTGTAACATGTATACTCTGCCGCAGCTGGAACTCAATTGCACAACCACTATTTGCACTGCTCTCGGCTTGAAAGATAACAGCGTGTTGTTCTCTTACAGCACCGGCATGGTTCATAAACCTTTGGAGAAGCTTCATTTAATTTTTTTTGCTATTTTGCCAAGACATATCAAAAACCAGGTGATACAAGATATGGAAGCCTCTTTAACAAGGGCTAAAGGGCTACTTTATTGTTATGCTCCCTACTATCAGGAATCAAGGCCATCAGAGTTCTCGCATAAGTGTTAGCAAACAATGTTCACCCTGAACCCAGTCTCCTCTCCTAACAAGCCTGTGTCATCCTGAGAAAGTACTTTGAGAGCACACAACTTCAAACAGTAACAAATATAATGAGCCTGAAACATTTTTTTCCCTTCATAATTTCAACCAGATACACAATTACACAGTGGCATCTTATTGAATTGATTTTGAGGTGCTAACAACTTCATAAAGCTTAAATGTCATGTAAGTTCTAAGTTATTATTGGAATGTTTTGAAAATTAGATTTCTGATGATGTCCTTCCTTCCTTTTTCTTTACATCATCAAACTAAAGAATGACCCAAGGTATGCACTTCTGAAAAGGTGGAAAGCACCTGAAAGATACTAACACAGCCAAGAGAGCAGGAAGCAGCTTGTCACTCATTGGCATCCATTCACACCCACACACATACACTGCCGCCTTAAGGACATTTCAAACTGTAGTTTGTACCGACTACAGATTTCTTTAGTTATAAGAAATGCTAAAACATTCATTTTAGCTACAATAATATAATTAGATCTGTTAAAACCACATGCATTATAGACAATTGTAGAGTATTAGAGGAAAGAAAGGAATGGTTCTTACCTGTTTTCTCTCCTCTAAACTTTCCAAATCACAGTACAAAGCTTCATTCACGTACACACAACCCAAGGCGCACCAGCGTATCAGTTGAACAAGTTGATCAAACCGGTCTTTCCAACACATCACCTTCTCAGTTCTGACTTTTTAGCGTCAACTGCAAGAGATCCTCAATCTTGTGACAGATAGGAAGCGCAAAATTCTCTTTTTCCATTCGCTGACCTCAAAACACTGGCCCTGTCCGACACGTGTGGACTCAAACAGCTGTATCAATACGCAGGGAACACGGTAACACTATCAGTCTCTCAACCGCCTCTCGCTGAGCACTACAACGCTTTCCGAGTTTGTCATAAGCTCTTGCATTAACACCATCAAGGTTACTCTGAAATCATTTGTAATGATGCACACAGGCTGCTCTGGGAATTCAGTAGAATTCCCACACAAAATGAAATTGGAAGTGAAGCAATCAAACAAACCTATAAACCTGTTGAACAGCTTTCTGTTCCAGCAAAACATCAAACCATGTGAAAGAACAATTTTTGGTGTTCACAGGATGTCCTTGTTATAATATATTCCGGTATAGTTTAATACTAATAGCATGTTCTTTTTGCCAGTTACAAAAACTGCTTATTTTAAATTCACTGTATTTATTTATTTATTTATTTTTTACAATACTGTTAATTTTTGAAGTAGTATGATTTCACACAGGTATCTGTTTTTACTGGTTAGGCACCAGACTGATAAGAAATACTGAAATAATATGAAATAGTCACTGGATTTGACCCTGGTTTGTCAGGTTAGGAATATCAAATCTTTTATTTAGAGTGGTATAGCTGAAAAAAATTTGATTTCCGTTTTTTATAAATGAAACAGTCTATGCACTTTATTCAGTCATCAATCTCTTATTCAGAGTCTCTCTGTTTGTTTTCTGTACAAATCATTCACAGACACTGCCATGCCATTAGTTAAATGGAGAGTTCTTGGCTAGATTAAGCTGCTGTATGGACTGTCAAAGGTCTAGACGAAACCTGACCCACAAACACAGACCACACACACAGGTGGATATTGATGTTCAAGAGACCAGACCTTGTCAATGCGTGTCTATGTGGCTTAAAACAAGGATCAGTGCGAAACACTTCTCGGGAGTACAATCCAAACAAAACAGTTTTAAGTATTGAAAATCACCAAAATGCTTTTCAAAATTAGGTCATGAACTTATTTCACTGACCCAAGATATATGTAAACCTCAGATTCTTTTTCACACTGCGAGCTCACATACTTTCCTTTCGCGAGTGCCACAGAAACACCATTCTGTGGCTCAATTTATTACCCTGCTGTATTCTCTGGAGCTCCATTACGATTCTAAGGCGCTTTGACACTCAGAACTTGGCATTTAAAAGTGCTTTCTCCTCACCGCTGAGGCCAAATAAGAAGCTATATCAAAAGCCCTGTCCAGTCACAAATGAGCACAGACAGTTACTGGCTGAGACATGGATACAAGTGATCTGATACCACTGTCACCAAACATCGCTGCTGAAAAGATTATGATCATTAATAAAAAAAAAAAAGTGTTGTGCCATGCCTACTGATGTAAATAAATCTTTAGTGAGTTTATTGAGATCTAAAATAAATCTATTTAAGGTGTTCACTGAGACAAAATTATGACTTTGTTAAGAACCGGTCAATGACTTACAGTATACAATCCATCTACAGCTCAAAACACAAGTGTCAAGTCATGTTAAAAACTGATTAAAATTAAAATTCAAAAAATAAATTATGATTAAATTAAATATTAATAATGATAATAATAATAATAATAATGTTTTTTTACATCACTAATAATAAGTATAAAATATATTTCAAATTTTAATATAATTTAATATAAATGTAATTTATATTTAAAAACTTTCTGAGGTATTTACAGTCAAATCACCCAAATATACTGTGTGTGTGTGTATATATATATATATATATATATATATATGAATGAACATGCTTATCCTACATGAAGGCACTGTAGCATTTTAATATATTTTAAATGAATTATTATTTGTGGACAAACATGAGCATCATGTCATTAACCCAGTAGCTATTTCTAACATTTGACATTTATTCAAACAAACCCAAAACAAAACCTGCACTACCAAAAGGGGATCACATCCATTTCAAGATGACTCATAAAACTTGAAGCAGTTGCAGTGCTGTACTCAAGTGGACCATAGAATATGCGATAAAGAAGGGCTCAGTAACCTAGACGCATACCCACACCTGCAGAAGTGCTGACACATAAAAACACCTGCCACTTAGCAAAAGTAACACATCATTCTTGAACATCTCTGGCCGAAATGTGCCACAGAAAAAAAACTAAACAAAAAAAAAAACAGCCACGGGCAGCATAGCAACAACATCCTGTTCAGCATGCCAAAAGTAGAGCTCACTATTGAGCGCAAGACATTCACAACTAACTCCAGACGCCGTAATCGATTAGTTGTAACCCGTTTCGTGACTAGAAACAGCAAGAACTGACATGCTTTTACCATGAAAACACCACGTCACTTACAGTCCTCACTGGCTCCAAGCCAGCATGCATGAAAACAGCAGAATACAGCCAAAGGGTGAGCACATACTTATACTAAATGAACACACACACACCAACTCGCACCAGGTGAATCAAAACGAAACGACTGCAGTCTCTCTCTTACCAGATCATCCAGGATGGAGACAGGGAAATCAAACATGCACATCTTCACAGGCTGAGCCAGGGCTTTATGCAGGCTGAACAGAGATTTGGGCTCCATCTTACCCGACGGAGAGAGTGCAGGCTGCTGTCCAGGCGCCTGCTTCATATTAGGGGAATGCTGCTCCCCCTTGTCCGCTCTCTCATTGATACACAACTCCCTCCCTCCCTCTCTCCCGCTCTCTCCCTTTCAAGAGTGAGTGCACAGGCGGTCTCTCTTTCTCACACTAAAACTACTCTCTCTGCCTCTCTCTGTGTTTTTCTCTTTACTAGTTACACGCAGCACAAACAGGAACTTGCTGCAGCTGTCACTAACACTCAGCTGTCCTCTACTTCTCTTACATCAGGAGACGGTAAGGAATCTGAACGACTCGACCTCCTCCCAGCGCTTCCTTTCGCACATTGTCTCGCTCTCTAACAATCTCCTAACCATGTAAACACCCACACCCATACACGCGACGTAGGTATGCAGGTAGATCTTGCTTTAAAATGCAGCGTCTCTGCAGAACTGTGTCTCTCTCCCTCGCTCTTAAGGCATCGCATTCAAGTCCACGGCTGTCGCTCACACACTCCTGGTGAAGATATAGACGAGTTTGGCTGGGTGTTTTCAGTGTTCTGCTGAGCTTTTCCCCTGACGCGCCCCTTAGAGACCATGTGTTTGTGTATCTGAGAGCGCTTCGCCAATGGAAAAGTGCTTTCTGGCTCATGTGCTCTGTGCATTTTGTTCGAGCAACAAACAAAGTGCCCAGAGTGTGTTCTCGCTCGCGTGACCAGTCTGCCCAGTGACCTGTGCAGCTGGGAGTCTGGGTCTGGATCCTACAAAACACACACACACACATAAATGGCCGACATACACTCGGATCCATTAAAGAGTTGAAAAAAAATGCATTGCCCTATCATTAAATCTAGGTCACAAAGCTTGTCGAACACAAACAGCTGTCCTACACTAAAACAGCCTTAACCAAAACAGTCTATGAGATAAATGCATGCATCCATCTGGCAACAGGATAAAAAACATAGACCCAAATAGCACACAGTTCGATATCGGAGGGTTGCATGTGATGATTATCTAACGCAAGCATAGTTGAGGACCACGGGGAGGTGGCACTTTATTATGAAAGCACAGACTGTGGGAACTGTTTTGAAATGCAGAGGATATCCTACGCAGCCATAGAGAGATGTGGTTGCCATGGAGACAGCAAACGCTCAACCTTTGAAAAGAGATGCCTAGAGGAACTGCAATAAAGTCCACAGAGACAACTGTATTTGCACAAGAGCGCCATATCTCACCACAAAGACGTGAGCACAAAAGCAGTTTCTATATCAATTCCGTCTCAGATTTGTGCGCTACAGTTGCGTTTGTGGTCTGGAGACATTTAGAGATCACTTTGGATATGCACTAACATGTCTCGTCTGCATTCGTGTCATTCCATTCACGTCCAGACATGTGCAAGCTTTCTTGTGAACGCATGGATTATTGAAACACTACCTCTCAAGTATGATGGCTTTAACGGCTCAAACTTGAAACACAAACCAAGGAGAAGCTAAATGTAATTATGGACTATTTTAAAAAGGATAATGGAACAATATTAGAATTCTATACAATTTTATCTTACTAAAAAATAGAACACTGATACTAAAATCAAACTTAGGAATCACAACAGTATGAAAAATAGAGATTTGATAGAGATTATATTGCTAATACAGAGGATCTGGATTATTAGCATTAAAACAATAGAGGTCCTCTAAATGTAAAAAAGAGCATGCATAATTAAATATCTGATTAAATGTTTAGGTTAAGTAAGATTTTTATAGTAATTAATACTTTTATTTAGCAAGGCTGCAATAAATATTGTTTGTTTGAACTTTATAGCCATCAAAGAATCAAAAACCTTATATAAATTGTAATAATATTATTCTTTTTTATTGTGGTTTTGATTATATACATGCAGCCTTGGTAAGCATAAAAAGACCTCTTTTAAAAACCTAAAAAAATTCATACAGACACCAAACTTACGAATGGTAGTGTATTATGTAATACAAGCCAGTAATCACTACGGAGTCAATATTGTGCATCTCTTATTATTATCATGCAATGTGATGCTTACATTGCACATAACTTAAAATCTACATTTTACAGTAGAAAAGACTTTGTAGAATTTAGCCTCCGTAGAAGTGAACCTATTATTGCTTTTTTGTTTAATGCATTATTTCATTTTCTCACAAAAATGACCTGACATCGCAAAACAATTGCCGAACCCTCTGCAAAACAAATGTGTTCCCAATATTAAGAAGCTCTGCTTTAGTAAACACTCTCTAACTAAGATCTGTGTGTTGCAGAATAAGAGGTAATAGGAGGGCAGCGAAGGAAGCACAGTTTCTGTCTGAACACACACAGAGATCCAACTCCACACAAAGAGAGGACAGGGTGGTGTTGGAGAGGAACTGTTGGAGCCGTTCACTTTAATGTTCCACTCGGCCTCAGGACACTGGCAACGAAATCATGAAGAAACGTTACACGTAGATGGGAAACTTCTATCTCAAGAACAAATTTTCCAAGGGCAGTACTTCAACAGCCACATGTTGAAGCAGACAGATTTTAACAGCGTGAAGACTGTACTGTTAAGAATGATTCTATTAAAATGATATCCTTTCTAGACATGTCATGCAAGATGAATCTGTTAAGTGGCAATAAACTAATATATGATTTTGGCAATAACTGCAACTATTAGACGTCTAACTGGAAGACCAATGAGACATGTGGTGACAGATACACATTCTATTGCCAAAGAGGATGCCACAAAAATTCTGCATCCTCTTTATTGTGCAATGACTTGTCTATTATAATACGCTGTAAACAACTGTCTGCACATTCTTAAAAGCTTTTCCTTTGTTTAACATCAGTTAAACAATTCCCCCTTTTCCTGACAGAACATTTTCCTTTTGCCAGTTTCCATATCAATACAGAACACACACACACACACGGTATGAAAACATAGTTACTTAGAAAAAGGAAGAATAGCCTATTGATTAAATGTGACTTATTCTTCTAAATCAATAATATGCTGGTAAAATCCATGAAAAGAAATGTTAAAATTGTTGCCTCCTGCTGGGAAGGGTTAAAGTTTGCCTGGTTAGCTCAAGTAGCTCGGGCCAGTTAGTCCCTGCTGGTAGATGCAGTAACTACACAGCTTAAAAGAGCACATCGTAGGCTGTTGAAGTTATATATCTCTAAAACTTCATTTTAACAAGTAAATGAAACTAATGAAGGGTTTTAAGCAGCTGCCTTTAAGATAAATGGGAACGCTAACAGATAGGCTGGAGACTTCCTTGTTCTATAAATATTATGCCTAATAATAACATATAAAATTAGTCTGCTGTGCAGGTATTTCTGAACAAACAAACAACTCTAGAACACTCTATGTATTGTCACTTACCACAGTTAAGTTCAAAAACAGATTAAATGTTTATGGTAAATTAGTACCTTACACAGAAAAATTAAAGTAGGTAGTCATAAGACGCCCAGATGTTGCCTTGTGTTCCATGGTAATGTTTCTTTCATCTCGTTAATTTAATAAGGTTTCTCAGTGCTTTGCACACGTGACCTGTTATTTTTCTCCACGCTGCTAGAAGAGCACGTGATTATTCAAGCATATTATTTATTTGAATTTCAAACCATTTAATATATAAAAGCTATTATTACTATACACTTTTGTAAAGAAAATATTTTAACGCGGGATTCAGTTTTTGAGCCCCTCGCGCCCCCTGGAGGGAGTAACCTTTCTCCTAGGAAACGGCCGTTAGCTTGTAGCATTTTGTTCAGCTGTCACCTCGCTTGTAGTCTCGCGTAGCCGCATAGCCGCTTTGTTTGGTCAAGGCCCGCCCATAATGCCGTTTGACCGACATGTCAAACAACCAATCACAGTTCGTTTCGTTCACCGTCACTTTTCGGGGCGTGGAAATGTCCCCACAACAACAGAACGCCGTGCAACAGTCAGTCAGATAGAAAATCCCGATGAGACGCTCGCGGTAAAAATCAGTTTGAAGCATATCTCTCCACTTTTTAACACCCACGAGCAATTCTGGAGAACCGAACACAATACTGAATCGTCCAGCTGCGATGTCAGCGTCTGTTGTTTCATGTTTGCCAGCAAACGCGGATGATATCCCCTTCTGAGTTAGGTACTGTAACTTCACTTGATCTTCCATAATAGACAGGAGGGGACGCACAACTAGTAAAATTGGATCGCATACTTTTGAGAATCCAACGTTTTACCCGATCTTAATAAATGCTTATTGTCACTCATGTACGACAATTACACGCCTGCGCTTTGTTTCCCGGCGGACCGAAAACAAACGGGACACTCGTACCCCCCGGAAATCCACTCAAATTCAACCAATCAGATGACGACTTCGACACTGCTGAAGTGTTTCCAAAAGTGTACCATATGCATCAGACGTTCAGCCAACGCTCCGTGGGCGTGACGTCTGAGGCTGAGACTACCACGAGGCAAAAAAATTCATTAAAGGCCAGTCAACCACCATTTAAATAATGTCATGTTGTGGTCTGTGTGGTTTCGACTTTTGTGTGAGACATTGCACATTCCAACTTTGTGTGAGTGGCAATTTTTTAACAACCAATTAAAGTTATATCTGTTTGTCAGAATGTGTTTACCAGGAACATTTTATTTGTATGCTATACCGAATAAATCTGAGGTATTCCAGTTAATCACAGATCCAAAATGGTCCAGTATGTCATCTATGTGTTAAAATATTTTTTCTTAATACAGATGCAGATGTGTGGAAGATGATTAAGGCCATTCAATAACAACAACAAAAAAATAATAAAAAAAAATAATTCTTGAGATTAAAGTCATTATAATGCGGGTGAAATTAAAATGCTCACTAAATGAACTCATTAAATTTTGAGTAAAATATCATAGTGTTTTGAGAAAGAAAAATTGAAATCAAATGCTGAGAATAAATTCTCTTGTGTGTTTGATTCGAGTAGGTCTTTTTTTGTGTGTGTGTGTGTGTGAATTTAAAACTACATCAAGCCTTAAACCTGACGCTTTTTGTCTCAGACTTATAGGTGAAAAACAGCTTGACCTTTTCATAAAGCAATTAGAATTATTATATACTTCATTATATTAATTTATTCAATGACTTTCTCTGGGTGGATGTCAGCTTTGGTCTTCTGATAATTGAGCTCTATCCTAGGCCCAACAAGACAGCTAGTCAATAACCCTGAATGGTTAGGTGTGTGCGGGAAATGTGCAGCGTTTGGTCAGTTCAGAATTGAGGGACCTCACCAGAGCTGGAGAACAGAGCAGCTCTCGTGCCTCCAGGAGCTTTCAACACAGCAGTAGATCATTTATCTTACATGTTTCAACGTTGCCCGAACTCTATTATGCAAAGGAAATGAGATCGGGCTACTTCTATTTCATGGTTTGTCAGCTTGAAAAGAATAGACTAATCGCTTTCATATGCACGCAACCTCATACATATATACAACTTGTATTTGCAGATACTGTACGCTCGCACAGAAGCCCTCAATTGCTCTGGAGAAAAACTGCCTTCTCTTTATTGTTTTGACGTCTAATTATCCATGTCAGGTTTGGTTTAGCATCATCAGTTATTAGGGATATTGTAATGTTTATCTCATCAGCAAGCTGACTGAAGATTAGGGTTTTGATTTTGTCAGCAGTGATACAAACTAGCAGAAAAGAATTGTCATGACAAAATAGATACTTTTTTTTTTTTTTAATATGACACTTTGAGTTATTAAAAATGTGTTTAGATTGAGGAAAATAAAAAGCTGTTAATGAGGAAATGTTAATTTTCTGTATACACTGTCCTAGCTACACACACTCAGTTCTGAACTGAAAATCGTTCATAAAAATCAAATACATTTTAACAACTGTGATAATATACTGGAAACAATGTGATACAAATATAGCGTGATATTGTTGTAAATATCACACGTAATGCACACACGAAGCATAAGAGAGCCATTCATAAAGAGAGCGTTTACTTTATTCCTGAATGAATCAGCTGTTTGAGTTAATCGAATGAATTACATTTAACGCCACCTGCAAAGTAGAATTAAAAGTATCATTTAATTAATTATAACAGTAATAATAATATTAAGGCATAGTTGCCACCTCCACCCCCCCCAAAAAAAATTTCTTTCTTATTTAAATACTTTCTTATTTAACACAAAAATATACTCAAGTAATTTTTTGTGGGGTTTTTTTATGTACATTTTTTTATATTCCAGGCACGGCTCGTATGTAAAGCCCGATATGTTCGACAAACTGTTCACCCAAAGTGTAGACGTCGATATAAACAGAGTAAAAAATTTAACTTTAATCATAAAAGCATTCTGCATTTTGGGGATTTTCTTGACAATCTTAAGTTAGAAAAGTGCACAAGACATATTTGTTTGCATACTTAAGCAATCATGTAAAATTATACTAGGTTGGGCAGTTGTGCCGGTGTCCTCCCGAACTCAGCAGTTCGGGAGCAATTTTTTCGCATTACCTTATCCCGCTTCAAACCAGAACAAGTTATGGTTCACCTTAGTTTGCAGTCTGCTACTATTCTATTCTATTTGATTCTATTCTGTTATCAAATATTGTATTTATATCACATTTCTTACAGTAACAGTTGTTACAATTTTATGAATTTTGTAAGTATGTCTTTTGTGACAAAAATCTTTTAAAAACTTGTGCGTGTAAAGGGGTCAATAAAATCAGTGGTAAAGCCCTTGATCAAATATTCAGTGTAACAGTTTGTTGGTAATTATGAATTGTTAGTAGAACATGTTGCGTATCTGTAAAGCATTATGGATTCGTGGAGACTGTATTAGAGCCCAACCGATACAGGATTTTTAAGGCCGATACTGATTCGAATATTTGTTGGTTTTAAAATCCGTTATGCCGATATATCGGCCGATATTTATTTATTTCTTTTTTACTTTTCAGAAATGTGCAACAACACATTAACAGAGTTCGCTAACATTAGTTATTTGTAGTTATTTATGAATTTAACTAACATACTATGATAATGCAAGAAAAGTTTATTAACAGAACAGAGGAACATCAAAATATATAAAGTTCTGATAAATAAAATTAATAAAAATACAAACTTAATATATGAAACGTAAAGTCTTTTGAACAAAAACAACAACAACAACCAAATCAAAGTGAC
>JAUCMU010000143.1:13584273-13621802 GCA_032275025.1 Enteromius treurensis
TGTTTCCAGAAAAGTGTACCATATGCATCAGACGTTCAGCCAACGCTCCGTGGGCGTGACGTCTGAGGCTGAGACTACTGCGCTTGCCGTAGACCTGCAGGAGTTTATGTAAAAATCATGATGGCGGCGGCCTGTGCAAGATCGCTTCGTAAGGTCGCCCGGTTAGTTTCAGACACGCCGACATGCCGTGTAACGAACACCGCGGCGTTAGTGCCGAGAGTCTCAATGAGATGCCAAGGAAGAGTTTACGGTACCGGCGGAGCGGGATCTAGATCCAGAATGTTGTTCGCTGCGCCGGTGCGTGGCAGTGGGAGAGTCCTGGGATGCGCCTTCTTGCTCGGCGGTGGTTTTGGCTTGTACCAGACCGTCAAGCTCACTCTTCAGTGTCGTCACCTTGCAGAGGAAATATCAAAGGTATTTGGATTTGGTTGTGCCCGTGTTTGTAGGGTTGTGTGCTCACCGGGGTTTTTATGAACTTGTTTTGAATAGGCACCTGAGCTGGGGGCAGATCTGAAGTTGACTCTGTATCAGTATAAGACCTGTCCGTTTTGCAGCAAGGTGCGAGCCTTTCTGGATTATCATGGTTTGCCCTATGAAATTGTGGAGGTCAATCCCGTTATGCGACAGGAGATCAAGTGGTCCACTTACAGAAAAGTTCCCATCCTGATGGTGAACGGGACGGTGGTATGTAGTGATTCGCTTCTTTCTGATGATGATCGATATCATCTCTCTAATATACGTTGCTTCAGCTCATCGAGTCCCTCTCTTTGTTTCCATCAAATCAGCAACTCAAGGATTCATCTGTAATAATTAGTGTTTTGAAGACGTACCTGGCCAGCAGGTGAGTATCTTCTGCTTTATGTGTAAGTTTATGGTCACGAAGTGGTTTTAATGACTTTATTGGTAGCATAAACATTGTAGCATACAGTTATTTAGACAAATTCTCACTATTAATTAGTTGCTTATTAGTATGCCTATAATTAACATGTTTGCTGTTTATTAGTACTTATAAAGCACAAATTTTGTACTGACCATATTCTACATCCTTAATCCTTGCCAATACCTAAACATAACAACTACCTTACTAACTATTAATAAGCAGCAAGTTTAATGAGGCAAAAGTTGTAGGTCTGTTAATAGCGAGAATTGGATCTAAAAGTGTGACCGAGTGTGCTTTTAGTAGCTTTGCTTTAGGCAAATAAATGGTAATAGAAATACAAATTTGGATTTGTTTGTTCACTGCTTCTTTTAGGGAAAAAACAATATCTGAGATTCTCACTTTTTATCCTGAGATGAAGGCAAAAAATGACAGCGGTAAAGACGTGATAGAGTTTGGCAATAAGTACTGGGTCATGGTGCGAGACGCAGATGCTGATCGTCTATATCCTGGAAAAGACACCAGAAAGTAAAGCAAATCAGTTATGCCTGAAAGTGATTGCTCCATTATCGTTTTTGATTGAATTTTTAGAGTCAAACATAATTATTGTATACATTTTTTTTGCCCAGAGAGGAGATTAAATGGCGCAAATGGACAGATGAGTTGCTGGTTCACCTAATTTCTCCAAACGTTTACCGCACACCGACTGAAGCCCTTGCATCCTTTGACTACATAGTGCGAGAAGGCAAATTCGGCACGTTTGAGGGATTCTTTGCTAAGTATTTTGGAGCCGCTGCCATGTGGATCATTTCAAAGAGATTGAAAAGCAGGTATGTTTTTAAACCTTTTAAATAATACATAATAAAGATATTTACGAAAATGCTTTGATAAGAAAGTTTAACCTCGTCATGCTACACAGACACCAGCTGCAAGATGATGTGAGACAGGATCTCTACAAGGCCGTTGATGATTGGGTGGCAGCTATTGGAAAAAGCAGGAAGTTCATGGGAGGCGATCAGCCCAACCTTGCAGATCTGGTATATGTTGTTCCTTAAGTCTAATAATATGCATGAATAAAAGTTTTGGTCTGTAAGGTTTTTTAATGTTGAAAGAAGTCTCTTTTGGTCACAAAGGCTTCATTTATTTGATATAAAATACAGTTTAAAAAATATAATTACAATTATTTTTTTCATTTTAATATATTTCAAAATGTAATTTATACCTTTGATGATTTATTCAGCACTTAGTGTTGAAATTGTTTTTTGTTTTTTTTTTGTGTTAAAATTTATTTTTATGGCCATAAATAATGTTTAAAGAATTTATTTGAAATAGAAATGTTTGGTGACATCATAAAGGTCTTTACTGTCACTTTTAGTCAGTTTAATGCACACTTGCTAAACAAAAGCATTAATTTCTTAATTTTTTTTTTCTTTTTTTTGAGACCCAAACTTTTGCATGGTAGTGTTTACTTTTCCTAGTTCTAACACAGTTGAGTTGAGGCATATAAATTGGATTATTTATCATTCTGTATGTGACCCTGGACCACAAAACCAGTCATAAGGTAAAATTTTGCAAAACTGAGATGTATACATCATGTGAAAGCTCAATAAATAAGCTTTCTATTGAGACATGGTTTGTTAGAATAGGACAATATTTGGCCGAGATACATCTATTTGAAAATCTGGGGAAAAAAATCTGCAAAA
This sequence comes from Enteromius treurensis, assembly GCA_032275025.1. NCBI lineage: Eukaryota > Metazoa > Chordata > Actinopteri > Cypriniformes > Cyprinidae > Enteromius > Enteromius treurensis. The sequence continues at coordinate 13,586,854 of JAUCMU010000143.1, forward strand.
AAATCAAAATACTGAGCAAATCACCTTTAAAGTTGTCCAAATCACTTTACTAATCAAAAATGACGTTTTGATATGTTTACAGTAGAATTTTACAAAAAATCTTCCTAAAAAATTTCCTAATGATTTTTGGCATAAAAAAAAAAATCAATAATTTCGACCCATGCAATGTATTTTTGGCTATAGCTACAAATAAACCCCAGCGACTTAAGACTGGTTTTGTGGTCCAGGGTCACATATAATTCTAGCATGTTTGTTTGCATATGTGATATGGTGGGAAATGCACACTTACACCGTGTGTTTTCAACACAGGCCGTGTTTGGCGTTCTGAGGGTTATGGAGGGCCTTCATGCATTCGATGATGTAATGGAACATACCAAGGTGAAGAACTGGTACCGACGCATGCAGAAGGCCACACAACGAGAGTCATAAAATCAAAGCTTCTGCTATCGCTGCACCAACTTGAAACATTTGATTCCACAGCACAACTTGGAAAAAAAAGGGTTGATGCCATCGAATGGTAGTCTACTGGTTTTGCAAATCTTAAAAGACTGGAATCCATTCATCCTTTGCTCAAACTGTAATCACGAAGCTAAGAATTAAATTTGAAGGTAAAACAAAAACATACAATGCTGCCCCCCCCCCATATTTGGTTTTGCAACTTAACTGTATTTGTCATACACATGCTATTTAAAGTAAAACCTCCTCATAATCTATAGATATTGTGAATGGGTATTAGAGGGAATGTTGAGGGATTTCCATATCTGTGAACTAATTTGAAGCTTGAAAACAGGTTAATGACGGTTAATTTCTTTACATACGTTACTCTCTCTTGTTCTTTTGAGTATCTGTTTTGCTCCTTTTGTAATACTTAAGTGCTGCCTCTCTCATCATGGGGTGCATTACCTAAGCAGAGGAGCTCAGCCCTGATAGATCACTGTAGATGCTTATGTCTACCTCAGTTTGCATTAATGTGCTTTTTATAAATGTCCAATCTGAGGTTGCAGTGACTTTAAATCGGTGGTTTACTGAATGTTCACATTAATGCGTTTCAACCTTGGGTTTCCAAGGGGTATAACTTAAAATATGATCTTACTGAGTAATGGTTTAAATGTGAAAGTGGCTTTGGACATTTTTGGAGTGTCCAGTTAACCAAGAACCTTGCATAATTGTGATTCAACAGAAGTTATGCATTTTTGTCAATGAAATAAAGTAAAAATCTTAAACAGATGGTCGTCAGTTATGTTATTTTTCTCGAAATAATAAAGCGAACGCATGCTAGGCAAGGTAAGACTCTCCTACAAGGTCAAATATACACTAATTCAATAGTTAATGTCACCACAACAGATAAAACGGCAATTTATGTATGAGAACATTTCACGGACAACGGCTAGAAAAGGAGGCATATAACAAACCGTCGTTGGCATGGAAACCTAATCAGCTTCAGTTCATTGGGCGTTAAACACACTTCTCAAATCTTTTTCGCTGAAGTTTCGAACCAGCCAATCAGAAGCAAGAAAGAATGTAGAAGGCGGGATTTAGAGCGTCAGACGCGTCTCCGATTGGCGGCTATTGTTGTCCATGCAAAAGTCTACCGGGTACTGCAAACAACATCACACAGGGGACGCAACGTTGCATACTTGTTTTAAGGTTAGTGTTGTTTTTTATTCATATCGCATTTAAGTACATAAATATGTTGTCACCAATCATGATTATTTAACTGGTCGTATAAATATGTAGTGTATAAACTGAGAAAAGATTAGTAACGTTAGCACAAACATACAAACACGCGAACTAATAGTCTTTTTGTTTGAGAGATATGAAAGTATGATTAATAATAACACTTCTGTGTTTCTTTTCTTTCTTTTGTAATGATACATCTCGGGTGAACTTTGTCTTAATCTTAGGACAAATAACGTTAGAGATCGCCCTACTGAATTAAAGGGATGAAAACAAGGTCCTCCTCTCCGCCCGTTCATGTTCATGTCCCAGACTCAACATCTGTGCATGTCCACCTAAAGAAGAGTCCACAGAAAAGTCAGGTCAGAGTGGATGCCTTGTGCCATTCCGATTTAAATCGGTGTCATTTGATTTACTCAGCTGTTAAAATCACTCATCACAACTCTTGTCCAGCAGGGGAAAGTAAGCAATTTACGATCCACTGCCAATGTAAAGGTACGAGCTCCCTGGGTTCCTCCTGGAAAGTCTTCAAGACGAAGGGAATACAAATTGGAGGTTTGTTAAGTCCTATTCTACCTTATGTTTCAGCACAAGTTACTTTTTAAAATTATGAATGCACTTTAATAATAATTTCCATCAGGGGGCTTCGTGCTGCTTAGAGATCACTCCAGGACGGGCCCCTGACACTTCTTCACCTCCTCTGCGGCTCACTGACCTGTCCAGTGAAGAGGACGATGCGAGGGGAGCAATCTCCAAATATGAAAGAAAAATTGAAAGTCTAATGTCAGAGGTTGACTGTATAAAAAATGAGGTATGGATCGTACATAATCACGACTGTAAGAAAGATTAACAGTTCGTCGTGCTGACATTGTGGATTTTTATATGGCTATATCTTCACAGGTAAAGCTACGGCAGGCAGAGGACCACTTAAAGCACAAGTCACAGCAGTTGAGCGCCTGTCGATGTTTGATTGATCGGCATGAGGAAAGACTTGAAGAAACCAGCAAGGACTTGAGGAGGTCAAAGCGTGAGAATGCTGATCTGCGTAGCTATGTAGATGGGACGCAGGCTGAATCCGGACATATGAGGTATAGTTCTTTCTGGCACATTAGCTTCGTTTTAGGGTTGCTGTGACCAAATGCTTAAAATGTTTGAATTGTGTGGATAGATCAGAAACAGGACCTCCACACCAGGAGATAGAAACTTTGCTGAGGAAGCTGGTGGAAGCTGAGATAGATGGCCAGGCTGTAGCCAAACAAGTGACAACGTTGAGGGAAACAGTGGGCAAACTTAAGAAGGTAAGAAGATTACCTTTGAAATGGTTTCTCTTGAATAATAATAATAAAAACTTTGTGCATTCAGGACAAAAAACAGTCAAAGACGCACTCTGATCAGTTGGGTCGTCAACATGAGCTACTAGAGCAAAAGTTGGACACATTTGTGGAGACAAACCGGACTCTCAGACGGCTTTTGAGGGAACAGCATGGACGGGAGGTACAAAAATGTTCCTATCTAAGTTGGTCTCATATTTAGGCTGGGTTATTGTGTATATGCACTTTTTTGAAACAAAACATGTCTGATTTGTTTTTCCTTTTCACCACAGACAGATTCACTGAGGTTGTTTGACGAGAGGGAGATGCTAATGAGAAAACTTGCAGATTCTGAGGCTGAGAAAAGGGTTTGTAAACTAACTCCAATATTTATTGCTCTCTCTCTATAAATATATATGTATATGTGAGAAAGATGTGAGCGTTACATTTTTCTAAAGTGACAGTGAAGAGTCGGTTTACAAAACAAAATGTCCATTTGTAAAAATAAATGCTGAATTTTTTTTTTATTTTGATTGATCACTGAAGCCCAATTATTTCTAGAAAAACAACAAGCAGCACAACTAATTTCAGCATAGATAATAAATACACTTTTTTGTCATGGACCAAATCAGCATATTAGAATCATTTCTGAAGAATCATGTGACACTGAATACTGGAGTGATGGCTGCTGAAAATTGTAGTGTTCATGGTTTGTTCATGTTAATTTAGACATTATACCAACGTTCACCAATGACACCTTATTGTAAAGTGTTACCACTCTCTCTTCTAGAAACTTGAGACTAAACTCCACAACAGAGACAGAGAGGCCAATCATATGGCTGAGAATTTGGAAAATGAAAAGGTAATAATGATACCTCACTAATTCCCTTATTTATTTATTTTTATCAGTTTGTATAAAACTATTCTATGTAACGTTTTAATGCCTCTAAATACTTGGATATAGTATATTTGCATCAGATTAGCTCCAGTGTAGTAGGATATGTTTTTAAAAATGAGTTTTGTGATTGATAACAGGATCATCTGAGGACTGCAGGAGAGCTGTCAAAGGTTCTTGAATCCACCCGCAGCCGCTTGCAGAATCAGCTGCACAAGAAAGAAGCTGAAAATAACAGGCTGGAGTCTCAGATTCAAGTAAGCCTACTTTTAACTAAGTCATGGTTTTATTGATACAAAGCGATACATCATGTAAGTCTGTACCGTGGCACAGAGGCTGGAAGAGACACTGCAACATCAGCAGGAGGAGGTGCAAGGCCTGCTGGAGCAGATGAGGGAGCTAAAGGAGCATTGTGAAGGAGACGGAGGCGTCCACAAACAAGTCTTGGAGGACCAGAGGAAACGGGCTGAACAAAGCCTGAATACAGCTGCACAGCTCTCTGCACAACTCCTGGACAAGGTACTGGAAAGAAGATCAATACATGAACTGGACTACAGTGTTTCATACATACAATACATTAATGGTTTGGAAAGTGCTACTTGATAAAATAATTCTCAAAATTACCTTTATTTTATTATGGCACTGCTGGCTTGTGTGTTCACTTGACTGGACTCTTGTCTCATATTTTCGAGTTTGTTTGAAAGTCTTGATTGTCATGCAGTTGGCTAGTATGAGCCATGCAGTGCAAACTCTGACGGCTGTGTGTGTCTTCTCCTCAGGAGGCTCAGTTAGCAGAGGCTCTCTCCACTGCTGAGGAGCTTCGGCAGCGCTATTCCAAACAGAATAGAGAGAAAAGGCAGCTGGAGTTGGAGATCGCCACCTTAAATAAGTCAGTGACTCTGTCTTCAATGTTCACTGAAGCTCAGTTTTTGAAATTCTCTTTCAATATAATTGTAAATCAATTTTGTTAAAAAAACAGGTCTGTGTTATTGGGTGAATCTCACAAACCCTGCTAGTCCCAGTCAGGTTTTCTGTCAGATTTTTATTTTGCATAAAGTAAATCTGCATTTCTGACCATTAAGATTTCCATTGTACTGTGGTAAATATATTTTTCTTCCCAGTTCTCTTTACCACCATAGTCTTTTTCCTTCATCTACTTTATTTGTATTATTTGTATTGTCTTTATCTTTACCTCATTCATTTTCATATTATCATAATAAATTACTTTATACCATATATACAATGTATTTTTACCATATTGCATTAAAATGCATTCAGAGAATGCTCTTTAAGATGATCGTTCTTATTAGAAATTATAATAACTGTATAAGTTAACTTATTCCTCTGATAGTAAAGCTAAATGTTCAGCAGCCATCGCTCCATTCTTTAGTGTCACATAATCCTTCAGAAATCATTTTGATATGAAGATTTTTGAAATATTATAGACTTTTTTAATCTTAAAATGATCTTTTTTTCTTTGCAGCCGGCTCATTGAGTTGAGTGAAGAGATGCGCAGTTGTGAGGAGAAGTCCTGCGTAGAAAGAGAGGGGCTTCTGGGCCGTCTGCACTCCCTCACCTCAGAGAACACGGCTACCAAACTGGAAAACCAGAGACTCAAGGCAAGAAATTTAGACTTTTCTTATTCATCCAAAACCATTGCACCATTTGACTTTGCATTATACTTGCATGTCTCCTTTTAGAGCACTCTGTCAGCCACAGAGGACAGGCTGTCTTTGTCTCAGACAGAGGTGCAGCAGCTGAAGATTTCTCTCAGAGATTTTGAGAGTCTGGTTGAGGGCTACAAGAGTCAGGTGCTTTTAACAAACCTCATTACAGTCCACCTTCACTGAATCCCAGTACGCTAACCCTTCGTAATTCTTGCAGTTGCAAAAGGCACGTTTGGAGTCAGACGAGTGCACTTCGAGGCTAGAGATGGTGGAGAGGGAAGCACAGAGTGACCGAGAGGAGATGGAAAGAGAGGTGGAACAGAGCCGCAAGCAACTCCATGCTCGGCTGAAGGAAATGGAGATGCTGCGTGAAGCTCTGAAGCGCTTGGAGAACGAGCTCAGGGAGACCAGAGAGAACAAGCACATCCAGGACAGGAGAAACACAGAGCAGAACAGCACTCTGTCTGAGCTCAGAGTCAAGGTGATCACTCATGTTTGTTCATGTTTACACCACAAATATTAAAGTGAAATCGGAAGGGTTTTTACTTTACACCATGCGTTTCCTTGTTTGTATGCAGATGGAGCAGCAGAGTTGTAAAATAGAGAGTCTCCAGGAGAAGAACTTATTTCTACTTGAAGAAAACATGCAGATGAAACGCTCCATGGAAGGCACTGAAAGGTCTCCTTCACGTCTGCTAAATAATATAATATAATATTTAAAAATCTAAATTATGAAAAGTTTCTGTTTAAATTGACTTATTTTATAAAATAAACCAAAATGTATTGATGGCATTATCTTCTTATATAATGCAATGTATTATTATATTGTATTTAATATACTAATATATTTAATATATATAATAATAATATTTATTATAGTTCCATTCTCTTCTATTAAATATATACCAAAATAAATGATGAAACAAATAAAAAAAACTCTTCCTATTATATAATATATTTGAAAAAAAAATTAAAATTAATATTTAAATTGTCATATCCTCCAATAAATGCACCAAAATATACTAATATTGTTTATTATTATAATATGCTCTCCTGATGCTAGAAAGCATCACATTTGAATTGTATTTAATGGAATATTTATTTAAATTTGATGTATAGCTTTCCTTCTAAACAGGAAATGTCCACAGAAAATACTAATAAATGAACAACACTTAATTCTATATTTAACATAAACACCCAGTTGACACAAAGAGCTGAAATTTAATTCAGTCGAACCAAAAATTATTCAGACACCAGATATAATTTTAAATAGATATCAGATAATGTTTTTATATATTTTTGTATTAGTGGGACACCATAGTTCATTTATGTAAGTGAGGATAGCAAAATAAAGTCAATTGTGGCATATTATACCCAAAATTCTTCAAACAGAGGACCAGAAAAATCAATAATTCAAACACTCCGACCTGACCATAGTTTACTTTTTTTTAATTTATTTAATTGCTAATGTGACCTTTTTATACCATAAACTGAACAAAGTTACGCATTGCTTGGTAATTGGTGGATCTATTTGTTCGGATACAGTTCTTGTCAGATTTTACTACCATTTTGAAGGTGTCTGCATCATTTTTGGTTTGACTAAACTTATTAAATTCCCCAACAGTATTTCAGCCACGTCACATTTCTGTATCATTCTCACACAGGAAGATGGAGGAAGTGGGCACTCAGAACAGGGATCTGCTTCAGGTTGTTGCTAAGCGAGAAGAGACCATCCACAACTCCCAGCTGCGTCTGGAGGAGAGGAGCCGAGAGTGCGAGTCTCTCTACAGACAGCTGGAGCAGGCCAGGGAGGAGGCGCAGAGACAGGTCACAGTCCACAGCGAATTCTTTTTGATGCTACAGATGTTGAACCTGTGTGAGGTCAGTGTATACATGAGTCTTTGTTCACAGGTGGACCAGAGGCTGGAGCGCGTGCTGTCCAAAGAGCGCTCAGCTCAGTCTAAAATGCTGGATTTGGAGAGTCAGCTGAGCCTTGCTAAAAATGAGCTGGGTCAGCTGCGCCGCAGCAAAGAGGATGTAAGTGTTCACTGGCACACTGTGAGCTCTGAAACTTTCCATTGCACAATACCAAAAATGATTATACTGTACAGTTCTCTGAATAGTAAGAGTAAATCATTTTGAGTGATTTGTTGGTGATTTGTGGGAGGCTGTGCTAGTTTTAATCAGCCATTCTCCTTGTCAAATAATCAGAGAGAAATGAAGACCTTTTAGAAACTGTTTGGGCTCTTTTTTTCAGACGGAGAAGCGATTTCAGTGCAAACTTCAGGACATGAAGAACCAGCTGGAGCAAGTGAACAGCGCCAACCGCAGCCTGCAGAACTACGTCCACTACCTTAAAGCTTCATACACCAATGTGTTTGGAGACTCTGCTTTAACAAGCTCACTAAATCCCCAAGTCTGAACACTGACCAGGAATGAACCTGTTTCTTACTTTAATGCAGTTGTTCTTAGACATAAATTGACCTCAATGATCTTTCAATAAAAGTGCGAAACAAAAACTCCAATGTACACGTTTCTTTATTTAAATCACAATGAATTAAACAGTCACAATATTCCTCAAAAATATATATAAAAACAAACTGCTTTCACACGACAGTACAACCGTTCCCACTATGACTAATCACTGTCACTTTCTCCCTCACTGTCTGCTTCTTTAACGTCCATGCTGAACTTGTATTCCTGGTCGCAGCCCATGTAGGCATCGCTCATGAAGTACAGCGTGTAGTTGTGCACCCCGACAACAGGTGCCACAAAGTCAAGTTTCACCTGAGGGATAAAACAAAACCCATGTCATTAACTTCTCACTAGATTTTTAATACTACACAGGAATAATGCATTACTGCCTTGAGCATCAAACAGGACTGACCTTGGCCTTCTGCTGAAGAGTTAGTCTCTTGATGGAGATGAGGCTGTTCGATTTGGGGTCTCCAATAACAACCCACCAGCCTTCTTCACGTTTCTGCACATAACAAACAAAATGTGATGAAGTAATATGCAGCATTTCTATAAAATAAACAACATCTCTGTGAAACCGTTGACTAAACTTGTTTCACCAAGACGGATTACACTCAAAATAAAGAAGGGGACCTTGTGAATGTTGTTGTTAATATAGGTTGTCAATAGAAACTCACCTGAGGGAACAGAGGAGCAATGACAGGACCTGTAACTTCCTCTTCTCGCTCCAGCTGCACTTGGACGACAACTGGACTTCCACTGTGAGCACAAGATGATCAATTAATACGGACAGCTAAGTGATTTAAACATTTTCAACTGAAGCCTTCTACATTTTGATTTCCGTTCGTACCTCTTGATGTTGTCTTTTTCAGCCACTTCGTATGACAGCTCAATGTTGGGATAGCGGTTACAGAATCGTGCCACATCCGCCATTTGTACATCTGTAAGCTGCAGAAGACCAGTGCGGTCCTCGTCTTCCATCTCCATGATGTCGAAGATGCTCTCCACACCCTATACATGTCAACATAACAGAAATGAGACGGAGCCAAAAGATGATGTTCAGCGTTTAGATGACCCATTTAGACCCAGATCTCACCTTGTCTGTGCAGCGCTTGATGTGTTCAGAAGTGAAGTGGGGAAGCTGTTTGAGGTACGAGTCTTTGGACCACATGGCTTGTGTGACCATCTGAGCCAGCTCCATCGCAGCCAGCGCCGGACTCAACCAGCCGTTACTGGAGAGCACATCCACGCACGCCTGGATCAGCCGCACAGCCTGAAAACACCGGCAAGACAAGACAAGACTGAGGAAACCTTTCATTTGAAAATTAAGATTATTAATAAAGAAGAAGAAGAAAAAAGCAAGTTTCAAGTTTGTTCAGAGCAACCATGTTTCATGAACATTATGAAATGAAATTATTTTGAAGGCAAAAAGGTCAATATTTTTAGATCTGTCAGTGTTCTAACAATGTACATACCAAAAAAACCTATCTTTAATAATGAAATAATTTTTATGCCCTATCTGGGGCCACTAAAAATGCCTTTTGTTGTGCTGGAAACAAGGTTCACTATGTGCTCTAAGTGCTTCCCCCTTACCTTGCTGAGGATCTCCTCAGTGTCTGACTGGAGCTCCGCGCTCAGCTGCATGCGGGACAGATGAGCCTGGAGCAGCAGGTTGGTCTTCACATGAGGGTCGTTAAACTTGGGGTTGTTCAGTTTGTGAGGAACTTTCTGAGCCAGCTGAAAAAGTCAAAAAAGTGTTTAAAAAAAAAAAACAAAAAAACAAAACAGCTCTGGTGCGGTCTTTTGGTTCAAGAGATAATATTATACTAAGTCAAATGAAGGAGAGCGTTTTTACTTACCTGCCGCAGCAGGGTGTCTTCATGGTGCCTGATGGGAATGTTTTTATACTCCGCAGCATTGGAGATGATCTCGATGAGACCACGGACCTTTGTCTTGGCGTTCAGGGACATACTAAAAAGCTCTGGAGAGAGGGCACAGACAACAGTTAAACCAAATGAGATGATGCTTACTGATTGTGTCTTATATTGGCATGAAATGGAGAGTGTCCACACTACATCCTTTCTCAATATTCCATTACACTTGTATGCATATCACAATAAAGGAGAGAAGATATATTGCTACTTGTTTGAACCTGACTTTAATGACTTCAAAAGTCCTCACCAATGGTGGTGTAGTTTATGTAGTAATAGGCTGCAATCATGCCCAGATTCAGAGGTGCCACATCCATCTCATCCTCGATGCTGATGCACTTGGACTGCTCCAGGTCTTGCAAGGTGTTTTCCACCAGCTCAGACAGATGATCTGACAAGTGGCGATGGGACATGCCTGTAAAAAAGAAGAGAATTTAGTTTGATGCTACAATTGCTTGACTATTTTCACATGCATAGATATTGAATGTCGAGCCATTTGGCCTGCTGTGGGGAAAATTGTGAGTATTTGAAGGATTGTGGTTCATTACCCTGCAGGTTGTAGTAGTTGGGGTTTTGAGTCATGCGGCGATACAGGAACGTCCATGTCAGGTAGTCTACAGCATCCTGTTTGTTTTCCACAGTCTTGGTGACGATCTCAGCATTGAAATGGTCGTGAAGACAGTGGTCCAGGTGAGACTCCACAGGCAGAGGCTCGTAGAGGAACTTCTTGAAGAAGTCCTAAAGAACAAGGATTTTTAAAGTTTTGTAGAGGGAACCAACAATTGTGATATTAAGTCAAGAAAATGTGTAGATAAAAGTAAGCTTTACCTTTTTGGACCCTTGACACATGATGACACAGCGACCCTCGTCATCCTGGAGAGGACGGTTAGCCTTTCCTACCATCTGGAGCACATCATAGATTGGGTAGTCCACATATCTAATAAAAAAAAAACATTGAGCAATACACACACAAACGGTAAATACTGGTGATGACATCAATCATTAAGGATGAGAAAACACTTACGCATGGATTTTCCCGTTGTAGTACTGCGTGTCCATGACAATGACCAGGTGGGAAGAAATGTTTGTGCCCCAGCAGAGAGAGCGAGATGCCACCATCACCTGAATGGCACCTGGCATGAGAAAGCAGAAGGGGGAAACACTTTTTAGCTCAAACACATCTTAATCAAAAGTGAAATTAAACTCATAATATATTTAAAAGTTACAAATGATATGAGCATTCCTGGGTCCTTTCAAACCTGGTGTAATGTAAGCTTAGAAACAGTTATAAATTTTACATTCTTAATGTTTTGTTATTACACCATCTAGCATTTCAAATTATACATATGCTACAGCAAAGCCAGCATGATGTAAAAAAAAAAAAAAAAATGTAATCAATATTAATTAGATTTTCTCAAATGTAATTCATGTCACTATATGAAATTAAGAACAAATAATCACATTACCAGTAACTCCATTGATTAAAATTTCTTTGAACTTGTAACAAATTTATGAAACCTAATGTGTGACCCCAGACCACAAAACAAGTCATAAGTAGCACAGGTATATTTGTAGCAATAGCCAACAATACATAGTATGGGTCAAAATTCTAGATTTTGCTTTTATGCCAAAGATCATTAGGATAATGTTCCATGTATTTTGAAAACGTCCTACTGTAAAAGTATCAAAGCTTAATTTTTGATCATTAATATGAATTATTAGGAACCTAATTTGGGCAATTTTAAAGGCAACTTTCTCAATATTTTGATATTTTTTGAACCCTCTCTGCCAAATATTGTCATACAACCATATATCAACCGAAAGCTTATTTATTAAACTTTCAGATAATGTATACATCTCAATATAATAATTGCCCCTTATGTCAAGGGTTACATATTTTCCTTTTTTAACAAAACAACATCAGTATTACTCTGGAAGTTGTTCAGATAAATTTGACTTATTTTACAAAACATTAGGTTTTATGTGTCTTACCAGAGGTGAAGAGATGCTCCACAATCCTGCGCTCTGTAGGTGAAAGGCCCTCATGAAGGTAACCCACCCCATTAGAGAGGGTCTCCTTCAGTGTAACATCAGAGAGATTCTCCATGAATGGAGCCAGGTCCTTCTCAGTTGAGTGCAGGAACCTGCAAGGATAAAAATAAGGATAGAGGTCAGGTGCATAATGTCACCCAGTATAAAAAGGTAGTGTATTATATACGTGATGCAGATCTCCAAGCACCTTTGTGGGACTACATCTGCAGCACAGAAGGTGAGGATGTCGATGGCAGTGAGACGAGTCTGACGTCTTGATGGCACAAACACCAGCACTGGCTTGGATGGGGAATGTTTCATGATGGCGTGATACACTGGTTTGGCCATGGACAGCAGACGAGTCTGTGTGTGACTCACGTTGAAGCCCTGAGGAGGGGAAAAAGCAGTGAAAAAAAATATTGACCAAATGTAACGTCAGGATTGTGCCTAAACATGAAATTACGTTACAAAGAGCTTCAGACCAACCTGAATGTGAAGCTCAAGAGGAACCGGCCTGACATTGGGGTGGAAGTTGAAGGTGGCAGTAGTGCTGCAACCAAGCCAGTGGGCCACATCTTTAGCATTGGACAGAGAGGAGCTGAGGGCCACGATACGGATGGGCCGCTCGATCTGAGAGGAGATGTACCTCATCCTGGAGCAAATCACCTCCAACACAGGCTTTAAGAGACAGACAATTAGAAATAAACCACAACAAACGATCTCTGGTGATTTAACAGCCAATTATTATTTTTTACAAACCAGAATAAACACTTACTCCATTGTCACCTCCAATGAGATGAACCTCATCTACAATGAAGAGACTAACGTTCTGCACGTTCTTCCTCTGTTTCCAGCGGCGGGACAGGATATCCCATTTGTCTGGGGTACTGACGATGATGTCACCTTTACCCAGCAGTTTGAGGTCAGTACTCGTCTCACCGGTGAGCAGGACAACCTTCTTATTCAAAGTATCCTGAAACTTCTGGTGCCAGTCAATAAAGACCTGCACAAAAAAAAATTTTTCAATCACAACATTTAACTCCTAATTAAAGTAGAAGTTTACATGAACGCTTACATCAAGACAGGAAAATATGGACATACCTGTTCGGCCAGAGCCTCCATGGGTGTGATGTAAACACAGCGGCCCTCTGAGTTGTGTAGGAGCATTCTAAGAATGGCAAACTCGGCACATATGGTCTTCCCGCTGCCCGTGGGGGCGCCAACAAAGACATTATCATCGCTGTTGTACACCGCATTGAACACTGAGGAAAACAAAAATGGTTCAATTAAAGTCTTAGTCCAATATACAGTGTGTTGTGGATGGTCTATGAAGGCAGGTACCTTGGGTCTGGATTGGGTTGAAAAAGGGAAAGTTCTGGTAGAGGCTCTCGAAGGCTGCATTTCTCAGAGCGGACACAGGCAATGGCTGCAGGTCCAGAAGTTCAGTTGGGGGAGGATACTTCTCAGGAAGGATCAGGTGACGGAATGAAACAGGAAGTTGAGTCTCACATGCTTGAAAGAGAGAGAGAGAGAAAATATCAATACCACTAAAGACTGCTCACTACATCATTAGTATATACCGAATTTGTACTTAAAGATATTCAATATGGTTTAGTAAAACATCCTGCAGTATTAATTTATAAACTTACACAGCCAACGGTCTGAAGCTATGCGAATAAAGTACTGTGGTGGCAGCGGCTCAAACACGGGCACAAAGAACGTCACAAGATGCTCATCCTGAGCGTACTTGGCCTTCAGGAGGAAGTACTCATGATGAAGGACGACCTCACTGTCCACATCCTCCACTAAGATCCAGAAGGCCTCAGATGAGCCATGTATCTAAAAGAAGCAGATGTGTAGTTGCTTGTTCAATGTCAAATTGCTCATTTTTAAAAATTTTTTATTAAAAATAAACTATATAAATATATTTTAATTATTTATTCTTGTAATAATAAAACTCACATTATTACCACCATTTTTTCTTATATAAGACTGACCTTGTCATCCCACTGGAAGTCTGGTGTGATGGTCAGCTCCACTTTCAGAGTGGAGCGTGTGATGGGCTGCAGATGAACTGCCAGGTCCAGTTTTGGAAACTGATGAACGTACTTATGAATGGTCTTCCCCATCTTTGGCATGCGGATCAACTCACCTGAAAGAGTGATCATGAAACAATTACATATAATGCCACTTTTACAGACACAATGTATTCATATCCACTACTCACCAATTTCATTGTGGTTCAGATCATAGAGGCGCTCAAATGGGAAGTTCTTCTTCTCAATCTTTTTGATGACCTCCTCTGGAAGCTTACGGAACTGACGCAAAGGAGACATCGACTGCCACCTTATAGGAAAAAAAAAGTCAACAGCATGAACATCACATTGGATAATAAATAATACATTGTTCAAGCGGCAAAAACCATGACCACTTACATCCTTTTGTCAATCATCTTGCAAAGGTTCAAAGTCTTGTCGGTGAGTTGGGCCCAGCCTCTGCTCAGGACAATCTCAAAGATGGCCCTCATTAGTCTGCCAGCGCTCTGTAGAATCAAACAGAACATGAATACAGAAAATCTATGCTTATTCTGTAATTTTGAAAAAATTCAATTGAAGGTTGCTCAATTAGGGCTTTACATAAGGATGATGTCACTAACCTGCGTCACATAGACCATGTCAGCCATGAGAGCAAAGCCCTCTAGTTTGAGCTGAGAGATATATGCCTGCAGCAGCACATTAATCTGAGGAACAGATATAACACTTAATTTAAGAAAGACAATCATAAGACTGCATATTTGTATTTGACCCTCTATACTCTAAATCGCATTTACCTTAGCACTGGGCTCTTCAATGCTTTCCTTCACTGGAATAGGGACTCTTTCAAGTAGTTTCTGAAGCTCCAGTTTCTCTTCCTGTTAACCAGAACAGTACATCCATGTAACTTCAATTCTGACAGCAGAGTTTTGTTCCAATGTTTCAGCTGGTTTAATTATATGAGGCACATACCTCTCTGACGGTGATGTTTCTGAACTCGGAGGAGAGCGAGAACACCCTGAAGAGCTCGATCTCACTCAGTGTAGGCTTCAGCAGCTGGTTGTAAGTCATTATGGACTCGTGGGTGATGTAGAAATGACTGGCAATGCGGCCCAGGTCAGTCACCTACATCACAACAAATTAAATATCATTGAAACAACATCTGTTTCTGTCATGGAAAAGGTAATCGATGTGTTCAGGCAGCCGTGCTAAAATCCATTACGCCGGGTAGGGTATTTCAAGCTGGTACAATCTCAGAATTGATTGTGCATATAAATAATCAAGACATTCCCAGAGCTGCTCAGAAAAGTAGGTTAATATGACAAACGGTGTGCACCTGAAAGCTGCCAGATCTCTTGTCATATTTGACTAAGTTGTTCTTCTCCAAGACGGTGGCTGCTGTGTGCACTAGGTCCATTCTGCGTCGCTCCAGCAGGGGGTCGCTGCTGCGGTCGTCATGGGAGACGCCATATAAAGTGGGGTTCCGCAACATCCGAACATAAAGGTATGTGTAACCCAGCCAATTTACAGCATCCTGAAAACATTAACAAACAGAGCAACAGATGCTTTCAATAATATTAATATTAGGCATATGCATTGTTTTCAATATGCTTAAACGACAATATAAAAGCTACTTTTTTGATTTTGAAAACAAATGTGTAAAACTATATAACTATACTTATAAACAGCTAAAATTCATTAAGTGTTGTCAAACAATTAATGATAAATCTCATCCAAAATAACATTTGTCATTTATCATATTATGTATATATAATTACATATATATTTTGAAAATATTTATATTCATATAATTTATAAAATTCATTTTATAAATTATATGTAAGTTTGTAAACAATTTTACAAACTTAACGTTTTTTTAATTTTAACATCTTAAATACATTTATGCATATGTGTGTATTTATTTATCCACAAAAATATACAGTATATAAACATTATGTAAACAAAAACTTATTTTGGATGCACATTTGACAGCACTAAAAATCATAATATAAAAGTTCTCTGTAATTTTGAAAAAATTTAAATGGTCTTTATAACATTTAATAATCATATCACAATATAATAAAATATTTCAGAAACATGTCCCTCACCTCACTATGCTTTTTAACCTAAACTTGAAAACATTCATAATGGTTTACCAGTAAAAAAAAACAGCTCACCTTGGCATTCTGCACATTGCCCAACACCACCTCTGCATTGAGCATGTCGGGTAGTTTGGCCACCATCTGGCTCTCGATGGGCAGCTGCTGATTGAGCAGGGACAGGTAATACTGTAGTTCTCCATGAGAAGTGATCAGAATACCCTCTCCCTTAGAGTCATACTGCGGCCTTCCAGCACGACCCAGCATCTGCATCACAAGTGGAAGTCATTACTTGCGGTCCATTTAACTCACAGTACAAAATGTGTGTAGAAATACAACTGACCTGTAGGATATCCAAGGCTCCCAGCTCTGTCCATCTGCCTTTCTCTGGGCTGTACACCTGTGTGCCTTTGATGATGACAGTGTGCGCTGGCAGATTCACACCCCAGGCCAGAGTGGCTGTAGACACCAATACCTACAAAAAACAAAACAAAAAAAAACACACATTCACTGTTCAATGCTCTCTGTTTCTGAACAAGAAATAATCCAAAATGTTCTTGACTTTGCTGAATGCTACAAACTAACCTGAATGTGACGGTCAGCAAACAGATCCTCTACCAATGTTCTGTCCACTCGGGTCATTCCAGCATGGTGAATAGCAAAACCATATGGCAATAGATCCTTTAGCTCCAGGTTCTGCCAACAAAGAAATGGCCAACAAAATCAGTATAAAATAAATATGTGTCCAGACTGTGAAGCTAGACTTTTAATAGTACAAATAGCCGACAAGAGAAATCTTTGAAACTGGCTTGAAATTATTGCCAGACTATAATAGTTTATTTTTTAATTCTATGCAGGTCTTATTTCAAGTGTAGCTCAGTATGAGGTTGTATCTAACGAACAGCACTTTTGTGTTAGTTGTGAGCTAACCTTGCACTGCTCGGCTTCTGTCCTCAGGACCTCAGTGGAGGCCGAACCCTCTCTCAGGAACAACCCCAGTGTGTCCTTCTCCAAACACATGTCTCTGATTGCACGCGCCGTCTTTCCGGTCTCCTTTCTCGAGTGCACAAACACCAACACCTAGCGAAAAGAAAAGTAAATGATCAGGAAACAGATGTATTCTCCCATTTGTTCAGTCACTCTTCTGATAAAGAACTAGTTAGTTATTGTGTTTAGCTTTACCTGATTCTTTCCAGCATGCTCCATGATCTTCTCATACACAATCTCATTCATAATCTGGAAGCGCTTGATAGCCTTCTTCTCTGTAATTCCTACATACGTTTGCTCCAGAGGCACAGGCCGGAAACTAAAAATAAGAGGGAAAACATACAACATGCATATTTATTCAGTGTAATCCACATACTGTTGCAGAAGACTAATTCTGCACTCTGTTTCTCACCTGTTGTCAAAATAGAAAAGTCCCTTGGATGGATCCACACGAAGGCAGGTTGCCACATCCTCATAGTTGGGCAGCGTGGCACTAAGGCCTATAAGCCTTACATCTTCCTGTGTCAGCTCCACATTGCGGATGGTTCGGGCAATCAGGGACTCCAGAACGGGGCCACGGTCATCATGCAGCAAGTGGATCTCATCCTATAATGACATGTTACATTAGGAACACACCAACGAATTTTTAAAAAAAAAGGAAATCACAGTCTTCTAGATTACTTACGATAATAATAAGGCGCACAAGCTGTGTATATGTGCGGTCTCCTCCTTTCCGGGTGATGATGTCCCATTTCTCTGGGGTGCACACGATAATCTGGGTGGCATTTATTTCCTCTTTACATAGCTGATGATCTCCGGTCAGCTCAGAAACAGTGATGCCATAACTAGCCAAGCGCTGCAAACAGAGCAACAAACGTTTTAGAGGCAATACTTTCACAATTTAATACATGTGTAAATATAAAAGGCGAATCACAATGCAGTCTTACCTTGCCAAAGCTGCCCACCATCTCCTGTACTAGTGAGCGCATGGGAGCGATGTAGATGATTTTGAAATCATCAACATTAATGGTACCGTCCATGTTGATGTGTTTTCCTATCTCTCTGAGCATTGCCATGAGAGCAACATTAGTTTTGCCAGCACCCTACAGGTCAAAGAAAAAGATGGAAAACCAAAGCTTGAGACTCCTTTAGTGTTAAAAGCTAATTCAAGTTAATGGCTATGGTACGTCATATTTGTCACACTGTGATTTTATTAAGATGTTCATTTAAAGCCAGCGCCTGGAAAGTTGTGTAGACTAACCGTTGGAGCGCAAACCAGCAGGTTTTCATCCGTCTCCATTGTGGTTTTGAAGAGTTTACTCTGTATGCGATTCAATGTTTTGAATCCTTCGAATCCAGCTTGAGCATATTTGGGCAGCTTCTCAATACCCACCAATGTCTGAGAGAGAAAATGAGAGAATCTTTGTGAGACACTAGTATATAATATAAAAAAATAGAGCTGTGCAATATTTATTATTCAATATATTCATGCGCATCTCATCAGTAAAGCTGGTTCTTTGATTAGCGTAAATCTCCATCAGTTGTTTTCAAACAGACTGCCAGTTCGTTCAAAGAGCCGTAGATTACAGAAGAGCTACGCCAATGAATCACCAGCGAAACTGTACGCAATATTGTGTAGCTTGTCAGAGATCTATGACTCTGTGTATTAACTGGCGGTCCTAGCTGATGGAGATTTGCGGCTAATCAAAGAACCGGCTTTACTGACGAGATGTGCAAATATATCTATATCTATAGCGCAGCCCTATAAAATAAAAATAATACCTCTTCATCACCAAAGGGTTTGGGTTTAAGAGCAGGCACATGGACCTCCTCGTAACCCTTCCTCTGTTTGCGGAAGGAGCCGTCAGGCAGCTGACAACGCTTGTTGGCCATGAAGTGACTGCCCTGAGAGAACGACAGATCTTCCAGATCTAGCAGTTGCCTCGAGGTCACAGCCTAGAGACAAATAGCACAGCAAAATTATAAGACCAATTAAAAAGTGCTTAAAGGAGTAGATGTAGCTTTAAAACATAAAAAAAAAAGTTATTTACCTCTCCATGATCAATGTCCATAGACTCTAGATCATCCACACGAGACTTTCTTACTCTCTCCCGGCGAGATCGCTCCTCCTGCAGAAACAAAAGATAATAAGCTTACAAAAGGATATCCTTCTTTAAACAGCTAAAATCTCAAACTGTCTCAAATAAACCAACTAATTAAAGAGGGGAAGTTCTGACCCTGATTATGTCCTCTTTCTCAGTCTCCTGCAGCTGGTAAAGAACTTTGGAAAGATCCTGATCAGCTTCCATTTTATTCATGATTTTCTCCTTCTCAGCCTCACTTTGGGCACTGGCCAACATAGTGCAGTAGAGGACTGGATATGACGAAGAAAAAAAACAAGGCTTTTAAAATTGCGTCACCCTTTGAACTGTTCACACTTACAATATTGGAAACAATCTCAAAAAAACAAAAACAACAAAAAAAACATCACAGTCCTGATTAATGTGACTTTCTACTTACTCATTCGCCTGTGCTGGCGGAGGACCTTAATGAAGTCAAATGTGTTGAAGCCCAAAAGCAGCACCAACTGGTTCTCACACTCTCTGTCATCACTGGCAGTCTAACCAAAGACAGGAATGAATGAGCCACACAGGAAAACAAACACATACAAATCTTTCAGTCTCCAAGGAACTGAGAAAACCCTACCTTAAGGATTTCCAAGACTTCATCTGCTTTCTTCTGAGACACGATGGCATCATTGTAAAAACGGCTGAGCTGTCTCTGAAGCCAGAAGGCATCAATGTCTCGGGGGTGAAGATCCTTCTTTTTTGTCATCATCACATCGCCTGTGTTTCCCAGCTAAAGAGACAAGAACATGTTAGGCTGGATTTTTGACACTGTCAGTGGTACTCAAGCATTTTAACTCCAAATCCCCCCTTTATTGAAGACAATATCCTAATACCCTCTTAAGTATGTTAAAATGTCCTTGTAATAAAATAAACTAAATATGAGGCAGGGGTGGGCGAAATAACCAAAATCTTCTATCACGATAGAAGCAATTTTCTACCTCGATAACGATATATATCACAATATAGCAATTTGTATCTGAAAATGCATAAATGAAAATTCAAACACAAAGAAACTTTCATAGAATGTAATTTTATTTCAACTGAATTGCAGCAATACTTTGAAAAAAACAAAAACAAACATACATTTACTTAAGTTTGCTAAAGCATACCAGTTTCCACGGGACATTCTAAAACGCTTAACGTGGCTTAAAGCACCTAAAAACTAACAAAAGAAACCCAAATTTCTGTCAAAGCTGGCTTGTAATAATCACTAACTAACGTCACTGTCAAAGAACTAGCCCATATTCTACAGATAAAGTGAATTTTACTATTACTATTAATAATATAACATGATGTTATGAACTTTATAAACTGAATAAGAGCTTGCTCTTTTGACAGTGGCAAGTCTTTACTATAAATAAAATTGGACAGAAGTTCGGTTTCCCCCGGTCGTTGTTAAGGTACATTAAGCCACGTTAAGCGGTTTCCTGATAATGGACTTCTATGGGGGTGATATTATTCACTTTATCTGTTGAATATGGGCTCGTTTTTTTGACAGTAGTTAGTGATTATTACAAGGAAGGTTTGACAGAAATGTGGGCTTCCCTCGTCAGTTTTTAGGTGCGTTAAGCCACATTAAGCATTTTTAATGTTAAGTATTTTAGAATGTCGAGTTTCCACCGCTAGCTAAAACAGTGCTCATGAATGCCTTGCAGATCACGTTCGTCTCACTCGTATTTCACATCACACACGATGCACCTTGTTTCTTTACAATCTCCTCGTTGTTGGTTTTGTCACATGTAAGCGAACTGCTGCTGCACCGAGGGGTGTGCGCGCAGGGAAATCAAAAGCTCACGCGTGCGTGGCAGTACCAGAGACCCGTTAAGGTTTGTCCAAGAAGTCGCTAGATTTGTCACTAGTCGCTTTTGTGGAAAAATGTTGCAAGCGATTAAGAATATAGACCAAAATCTATACCGGTTAATCGTGTCTACCGGTATATCTCCCTCCCCTAATATGAGGTGAGATTCACGTAAAAATAAATTACAATAAATACAAAATTAAAATTAATGTACTTAATATCATTAATTGATCATCAATAATTGAGGCTACGCTGGAATTTGGCCCTAATAGGTCCCTGACTCCTGGTTGAGAGCCACTGCTCTACGAACAGATGTGCAGAAACACATTGGACATGCGACTTACATTAGCAGTCAGGGTGCTGCTCTCATCTGCCTCCTCTCCCTCGCTGTCATCAGAGCCTTCATCCCGAACCTCTCCATACTGGTCCTCATCGCCCTCCTACGCATAAATACAAGCTGGTGTCACCTCAACAGCTTAAAACATCAACACACAAACAGAGCACCAACAATCAAGAAGCTCACCTCTTCATCAGACTCAAACTGCACATTGACTCCATAGGTTTCATCAATGTTATCATCTGCAAAAGAGAAGAGAGGAGTGACCTAGCCGAACATCACGATGAGAAGAGTTTGACTCGGATTGGACCTAATTATTTACCCATATTTTGAAGCTCTTTGTCGCCACCATAATCAGAGATCTTCTTGCCCAGGTTGACCAGGACATGGTAGCGTGTGTCGTCTGCAGGCCCCAGCAACTGCTCCACCTCCCTCCTCCTCTCTTTGTCTCTCATCTTGTCATTCTTCAGCACAGCCAACACCTCGTCTGCAGCTCCACAAAGGATATCCCTTGGCTTAAAGGAGAGAAAAAGAGCAACAAATTATGATGTGACACTTTAACCTAAATTAATCCACTGTTTACATGCCTATAAACATCCTCCCACACTCATCAGACAATGAACTGTTCTTTAATAGCAAACTGAAAAATTCACAATGCCATAACATGTTGAAAGAATGATAACCAGTGATAACATATTTCACATTTCACTCAATGGTTCGGTTAACACCCAGTATAAAAATTTTTTTAAAAAAAAAACAGTTCAAAAGTTTGGGGTCAGTAAGACTTTTTAATACAGTACAAAATACAGTAGTACTATAAAATATATTCTACAATTTAAAATATGTTAATTTTAAAAAGCAATTTATTCCTGTCATATACAAATTTTAAGCAGCCATACCTCGAGTCTTCAGTGTCACATACTTCGGGAAATCACTCAAATAACATTCCTTGTTAACAATTTCAAAAACATTTTAGCGGTTATTTGAAACAATTCTTTTGTAAAATTCTAAATAGTTTAACTGTCACTTCAAGTAACGTTAAAAACAAAAGTAAACACTAAATAATAATTTAGTAACACTTAAATAAATCTAGCAAAATGTCTCAATATTTCTAAGATAGAGAATATCCATTTTTCATATTGTATATAATTATTGTAATGAATTTTTTTTTATTTTCCTTAAAAAAAAAACAGTGTACACTTTATATATTTGCAGAATATGTTCTGTATAAACGTTGAATCTGCAGTAAAAAAAATGACATACTGACATGCAAACAGGTGCTGTGATCTTACCTGATCTCCAAGGGCTGCCTGAATGAAGCTGAGAAGGATTTCATATGTTTCTCTGGTCTCTTTGGTCTTGGGCTTGTATACGATGCCCACCATCTCATCAATCCCCTCAGACAGCAATGTGAAGCCCTTCATCTTGTTTATGTCGTGTCTGTCTTCATCTCTCTTTCTTCTCCTGCATCACACAATAACAAAAAATGTTTAAACGATTCGAAGACCATCACACAAAGAAAGAATGAATTCACGCAAAAAAAAAAAAAAACTCAGACTCACTTTGCTCTCCTCTCCTCCAGCATTTGAGGTTTGGTTCTCTGACTCCTGTCTCCCATTTTTGTTCCGTCCAGTTTGCCGACCAGAGACAGCACCTCTCCGGTGGGCTCATCTCTGCGGGTGCGGTCGATCAGAGATCTGTCCGCTTGCAACACCAAGTTGGAGTTCTGCGGAGGAAACACAAAAAAACATTCACGATCGGTTCAACTGCTGCGTTTCAAATCCCCGTGAACGGCCTAGCGTTACCTAGACGGCATTTGTAAACACCACAAGCCCGGCCGTGTTTTATTCGCTTACATTCTGCTGAATTACTACTTCATTCAAAAGCTAATCACACAGTTCCTACAAATCTTTTATCCTAAAGTCCTATCTATTAAGGCATCTCAGTAAGTTTTTAAAGCACAGCCAGTGTGTACAAGCACGCGCACACCAAAACACACCGCGTCAACGCGCTAATTAGACTTAGCTAACGTTACATAACATAACATATAACAAAGGCATATTACAAATGTTATATGACTCTTACCGCTTTGTATTCATACTGCAAACTACGTGCAGTAACATCCGCCATGACTTCTTACAGTAAATGCGCTCAAAATGAAAATATCCTTTATCAACCAGCACAGTCGGTGCTAGCGGAAAGACAGGCGGCTAAATAAACTACACAGCACTCATGTATGTTCCTAGTTCAGCAAGAACTAGCTTAGTGCACGAATTACGTGCACACCACAATAATAACACACTTTGAAAAGTTAACTCTCTTTTCTTTATCTCCGAAAATGCACCATACGTCTGAAACACGCACGACGGTTTCAAAACGCAGTTTGATGTTATTTCCGCTTCCGGGTTCGCTGGCTTCTCACAGTGCAGTGCGTGAAAAATTCTGCCTCCTCTGGATAGGAATGGCATTCATTTTAGCCGCTTAGAAATGTTTGCCAAGATTATAAACCTGTCTGAGGTACTGAAAACGTGAACAGTGTTGAAAGGCACATTATCTACAGATTCCCCAGAGCTGGAGCACATTTGTAGTACATTTTTGTAAATGATACAGAAATTGCTCTCGAAACATTTTGTTAAATATGCTTTATTGGGGATGTGTTAAGTATATCAAAGGGCATGTAGAAAACGGCATAAATTACATACATTACATACATAAATTACAGTTTGGGTTAACGTTAATGTCCTTATTTGGTTTACTGCAATTGCTTACTTCAACATTTATTAGGGAAAGATAGCAGTGCATGTCCAGACACTGAGTATTGAGCAATAATTTGTCTTATTGAGTAATAATGTGGCTGGTCAAATATAATAAACATGTTTTGTTTGATAAAAGAACCATTCACGGAGCTCGATTATATAGGATGTTTTTATTTTTCTCAGAATACTTTTCTTGAGTACACTTGCTTTAATGAACATAGATTACCCTTTGAATTTCAATACTGTATTGAAAACAGGTCTCACTCAGATAAAAAAAAACAATTTATAATGTTTTGTACAAACTGTGGTTTATTTACAATTGAAAATAAAATGCACATGTCAGCAGAAACAGGATTTATTTAAAATGTCATGCAAGTATATATATTGATTGTTTTATAAATAAAATACTGCCTTACAGCTCAGAATATACATTTTCATTGCCAAAAATTTAAACAGTCTAACAATATTTTTCTTCACAAAAATATGTGAGGCCCAAAACTAAATAAACACTGTTATACTACAGATCTCACACATTTAATGGCTACAAAATTATTTCCTAACACCATTAAGCACCTTAAACATGTACAAAAATCACAGAGTATGAGTGTGATGTGCAAACATACACAGTCTTGGATTTGCTATGTACAGTACAGATGATGGGACAGGACAAAGGGGCATTGCATTGAGGCCCAAAAGTGTAAGTATTTACAAGGAGTTAATGGTTTACTATTAAACATTAGGTCAGAGGCAATATAACATAATAGAAGAGTGCCATTATAGCCGCACTAATGAGACCAGAAATTGGCACGGTCACAAACCAAGCGATAAAGATATTTCGGAACAGAAGCCAATCAACGGCCTTCCTGGAGCGGAGCCAGCCCACTGACACCACTGATCCAACCTGTTCATAAACACACATATAAAGAAAATAATAGAATTAGACATTACAAATTACTTATTACAAATTACAACTAATACTAGTAAGTAACCCACCTTGCAATGAGTGGTGCTGACCGGGAGTCCGATGTTAGAAGCGACAACCACAGTTACAGCGGAGGCGAGCTCAATGCTAAACCCGCTGCAAGACAGACATGATGATTATAATAAGCTCTATAAGCATCTTTAAACACAGCAAAGCACTGTTTGAATGGAAAAAAAATACTCAAAATGTCATAATACTAAAAACAAGACAAATCTTCTTTACTGCTGTGTTGCTTGAGGGAATTTCCATGAGACATGGAGTGTTGTTAAACTGTTTGTTTACTCTGCAAAGTCAACAGAGATTGGGAAACAGCCCTTAAGCCTCATGAGAACCGTGATGATAAAACTGAACTATAAATCCTGATCCCACAAATAAGCGCTCTTATCAGTTTCTGCTTAGAGGAGGTGCGAAACGTCAGGGTATTAGCAGCTTGTTACCTGGAGGGAGTGATGGGAGTCAGGTCTTTGCCCATGGTTTGTATGACCCGCCGACCCCAAATCCAGAGTCCTGTACAGATACCAACTCCTCCATACAGGAGCAACCAAATTGGTGTGGGAGCACTGGGTGCTACAGAAGCGCTTTCATAGATCAGCCAGAGTGCAACAAGAGGGCCAATCGCATTACTGCAAGACAGAAACGATGGGTAATGTTATCAGCTAGAGATTAGAAATGTCATCATTATAAAACAATGCAGAAAAACGGATAGAAAGGGAAACTATGTTTATTATGTAAACTATAAGGGTTGATAAGAAACCCTTTTTATGTAGGCCTATTACACTGCAAAAATGCTTAAAAAGCAAACATTATCGCCCTGTTTTCAGAAAGAAATTGTCAAAATTATTTTTTTCTTACCTCATTGGGAGATTATTTAGCTTGTTTCAAGTTCTGAAAACATAATTTTTAATTATCTAGAAAATCCCTCTTGATTTAAGAATTTTTAGATATTTGGGCTGAAAACAAAACATTTTCGCAGTGTAAAGCTAAAGTTTTAAGTTTTAAAGCTACAAATGAAAAGCTGAAGTCGATTATACTCACCAATGCTTAACTGTTTTGATACTGTAAATATGCAGTTTAAAGAGTTATACTATCTGTGACATATTACTACAATTTAAAATAAGTGTTTAACTCAATGGGGTGACATTTAAATTGACTTTTAGTTCATTTTCATTTTGAATTATTTTGGACAAATAAGGTTTATAACGTCACATACCTAACGTCATTCCCCCCATGCGCAAACGATCCAAAGCAGGCAGTGAGAATCTGCAGGAACTGGAAGAGCGTGGACACCTCTGGCTTGTCTATCTCAAGCTCATCTATTTCCTCTTCCACCGAGTCTCCTCCGATGGTCTCGTCTGCCATCTCCACTTCCAGAGCTCCGTCTCCTGCAGCAACTTCTCCATCAGCCACCGCAGTACAGTAACTGTTATAGCTGTCATAGCGTGAGCGCCTTTTTTCTCCATCCAGTCCAGTCCTGCTTCCCTCGCCCTCCTTCAACGACCCGTGTATTCCGTAGATGGCCATGGTGTAAGAAGTATAACTGTTGTTGCGGCGGATGGGTTTCTCTCCAGTCTCTCCCATGCATTCGCCCACCTTGGCCAGGTGAAGTTTGTGAAGTAGATCCTTGTAGATTCCAGAATCTTTGTGTACGGTGTAAAACTGGCCTCCGCTCAAGTCTGGGACAACAATTCCAGCACTGCCATTTAAAGCTACAATGAAATTGTAGATGAAAGAATTAGTAATTTAGTCAAAAGAGAATCAGTTTATTAAAACACATACAGTTAATTAAGTGTATTTAAAATTTCAAGAGGCTGACCGTGAGTGCAATCCAAATCTTTGGTGTCGAATTCTTTGTTGTCCAGGTCTGTTTCTGCTGAACCACCGATGTCAAAGGCCACCTTGTTGCTGTCAGCAGGTGGTGTCAGTGGAACAGGAGAGTAGCTTCGCGGTGGGGCAGGATGGGTCACGGGGCCGTTTGAGGATGGCTTCTTCTCAATCAGCTGTGTCCCACTAGTGTCGGCTCTATTCTCACCTGAAAAGGTGGAAATAATTACAGAAATAATATATTAACAGTGCATACAAAGTCAATGAAGTAGTTTATTAGAAACTTTCACAAAGATATTTTATTGCATCATTATGCTATGGGCAAGGGCTTAATTAATAGAAAGTTTAAAAGAACATTTATTTGAAATAGTAATCTTTTGTAACATATTAACCATCTTTACTGTCATTTTTTATCTATTTAATGCATCTCTACTGAATAAAACTTTTGAGTTTCAATGACTTTACAACTACACAGAATTCCATGCTTTGGGGATTTTAAAATTAATACCGCAGTAAACAGGGTATATAAATAAATATTTACTTTTTATCTTCTTCTTTAACTGTGGACAGACAATGAACCAGACCACCGCAGCAGTAAGCAGAGCACAGCCCAGTGAAATCAGCAGAGTACCCCACCACGGTATCCTATCAAATCCTAACACTGTAGAATATAGAGAAGAACGAGTTAAAAAAATTAGAACATGTTTAGTGCTAAACAGTGCTAAATATTCTACATTCTCATACTGAAGCTTTACATTCCTCCTGAAATAAGGGTTAAAAATGGGATCAAACATTTGTTAATGAATGAAAGTAACTTGTGGATGAGTGTGATAGCATGACAATCGCATGTTTTTTTTCCTCCAGAATTAAGTCTGTTGTAAGGCAATGTGTTGACAAAACACTGCAGTGAGATATGCAAGCGGTTATACAATTTTCTGTTTAAAATGAGGGTGAAATAGGAGGCTATACAGTGAAAGTTATTTTTATCATTATAACTAAGTTAATTTCCAGTTCCTTTGAAAAAAGAGAACCACTAACGGTATCAAACTTGGTCATGTGCATGGCTCAATAGATAACCAGGAAGAGGGCGGTCCTGTGGCCTGCTGATTAGTACACAGACTCTAGGTCAACTGTTGGTTCACAGTGGCTTTTTTTTTATCTTCAGTACATCATGATCCCACTGAAGTTTGCTTTTGGGTACAGATTGTTGGACTTGGACCAAAATTATATTTCATAATTGTATTATTACATCAACAAACTGCACAGACAGTAGCGATAGCTGTAATTAATAGCAATATTTTGTACTGTGTTTAATCCACCAGCCTTTGAATGTGTAAGTCAATCAACAGGGTGTTAATTAAAGATAAATTATGGTAAATGATAAATAATGATAAATTAGGGACGGGTCCTGTTTGCATGCAGTATAATCATGATTTGGGAACAAAATGTTTCTCAAAGAGTAAAATTTTATATATCCCCCTTTAAGTGGTATTTCGAGACATAGGGAAATCAATTCATAAATATTTATACACAAAGAAAATACTTACTCACATATTTTAAAGGATATATTACTCTTTAAAAATTCAAATTCAATATAAAAATTACATTAAATAAACTACTTAGAGAAAACAAAACCTTACTTGGTGCTCCAGTAAACATGATGGAGAACAGATTGATTCCCATAGTAACAGCATAGAAAACTGGTAATGCTCTTAAACCATTGGGCACTGGATCTTCCTGGAGGAGCACATGATAATACTGCCATTTAGCATATGGTAAAAAGCGCATGTTCTTTTTGTATTGACAACAACAAGAGATTAAAAAGTACCAAAACAGACAATGTCGCATTATGTTACAGGTGAGATCAGATTTGCTTTCTACCTTATCCAAGATGAACTTGCGGACAAAGTAGAATAGAATGGCAGACATGATGCCGGAGAGAAGAGGAGAAAGAAACCAAGAAGCAACTGGAACACATAAATCAAAAGATTACTCAAATAAGCATCATGTAACATCTAAACAGCTATGTTCTTCTCTCTTATCTTAAAACCGCATGGCCCAAAATTTCTCAGGGCTGTACGCCGAGTATCAACAAACACCCAACAAGTCACCAGGGGTAAGCATGGGACTGTTTCCTGTCTGTATGATCCAAAATGTTCTGTACTATAAATAGATCGCATGTGAAAAAATAATACAAATAAGAAATCTGCATTAAATCACGCTGGTGGTCCTTCCGCTTACTACTTCTGCGGTCACATGGGAAAATATTCTCTTTCCATTAACTGACTCACGTAATCAGACTAAGCACGCTTATATGCAAAATCTCCAAAATACTCAGTTTCACATACCAATGCGGAGCAATTCCAGCCATTTGACGCCCTGATGACCTCTAGCAACCATGGAAAAGCCGATTGTGGCGCCCACAATGCAGTGTGTTCCAGAGATGGGGAGTTTCAAGAACGAAGCTGCGAGCTGCCAAACAGCAGATCCTTTAACAGGACAAAAACAAACACACTGTAAGCTTTTGACATGACCAACACAAGTCACGAGAACGTGATACATTTCCACCTAGGTGAGATGCTCGCAATTTACTGGATTCAGCTGTCATGGACATTTTGGATGTGTTGAAACATATATTGGCTTTAAGAGGAAGGAGGATTTGAAAGAGAAAGATAGCAATGGAAGTCAAAGAGATCTAAAACAACCCATAGTTGCAAAAATCCCTCAGACGAAATAAAATCATACTGGTTTGGAACAACGAGGAAACATATTTTTGGGGTGAACTATCACTTTAAAATCAACTTTGTACTCACCAAACATGGCACTGATAGAGCCAGCCATCAGCACAGCCTCTGAGCCGTTGTACATGTGCACATCGATGATACCCGAACGGATAGTCTCGCTGACTTTGGCCCCCAACAGTATGGCACCCACTGTCTCAAAGATGGTGGCCAGAATGCAGGCCTGGCGCAGGGTCACTACCCCAGAACCCACTGCTGTACCGAAGGAATTGGCTACATCGTTGGCACCCACAGAGAACGCCAGGATGAAAGCGATGACAAAGCCCAGCACCAGCAGCCAGAGAACATCAGACATGTCCGTCTTTGAGGCCGCAGTTAGCATGGTAACAGTTGCTAGGGATGCTAGTGTAGTGGATTCCATTGCTGGAAAGTAACTGCACGTCTGGCCTACCGCGGATTAAACTGGGTTGGATTATTGAGGTATTTTTTCTGAATAATAAATAAATATCCCAATTAATTAGAAAAAAAGTAAAAAATCGAACAGACTATTCCTTGTCTATCTCTACAAACAATAGTGACAGTAGCAAGAAGTAAAAAGCAACTGTTAGCTACATATACTAATAAGGGTAAAGTCTTTGCATTGGCTTTGGGTGGCTACATAGACAGAGACATCCATTGTGGACTAGATCTTAGGAGCGATCGACGGTACATTCTGGAAAAGAAAGAGATGAATTAGAGACTTAAGGATCTGACTATAGGAAAGCACAAAACAGAAACACACAATTGAAGTAAACCACACTGCTTCAAGTAAAAGATATTTTGAAGAATGTTGGTAGTTTCAGTTCCCATTCACTTCCACATGGGCACAAAATACAATGGAAATCAATGGGACCGGCTACTAACATTCTTAAAAAATCAAAGTTTTCATGAAAGAAAAAAGCAGGTTTGGAACACCATTATGAGTGAGTTAATGATGGCATAATTTTCATTTTTAATAACGTAACTTCAGCCATAGACTAATAATTCTGTTTTAAACGTGTGCAAAACACAATACAATATGATACTTACAACATCTACATTTGCTGCAACATCTTACTATTATGTAGTTTGTCACGTGGATAGCGTAGTTCACCAACAAAGACATTGGGGTGCTAAACAAAGTGCTGATGATTTTAATTAAAAAATCCGATAGCACGCCATATTATTTGTCTACCATAAAAATAATGTTTTTTCCAAAAAACTTACAAAGAGATATTAAGCTCTATTGTGTGCCAGTGTAAGCAGTCATTCAAGCAAGGAATTTCCAAAACAAAGTGCCATATTCATTTGGAAAAAAAGAGGCTTAATAATGCTTCATTAAGCATGCTATTTGATTATGTGCCTGGAAATACTTTTGATATTTTGATGGCAACTTTGTAACACAGACTATTACATAAGTGCCTTCAGACATCAGAGACTCGTACAAACTTCAGCTTCATATTAACACTTAAGCACGTGCTTCTTAGAGAAGTAGATGAATGACTTGTTGAATAACTTATTATTTTACGAAAACAGGTGTCTGACTTTGCACAGAAGACCTACTTTATGATGTTTCCTTTCCACATTTACATGGACAAGAATACTCTATATAATTATAATTTGTTAATTTTCCAATCATCGAAGTGTCAGGTCTGAGTGTTATCAGACACGGACAGCTGATGGCCTGCATTTC
The DNA here is from genome assembly GCA_032275025.1 of Enteromius treurensis. Taxonomy (NCBI): domain Eukaryota; kingdom Metazoa; phylum Chordata; class Actinopteri; order Cypriniformes; family Cyprinidae; genus Enteromius; species Enteromius treurensis. The sequence goes on from JAUCMU010000143.1 coordinate 13,618,234, forward strand.
TAAGTCTCGAGACTAACATTACTCTCTTTTGAGCGAACATTAATGTAAAATGAATGATTTATTAAATTACAAACATCCTATCACTTTTGCCCTAAAGTTAAAATACAGCATTGAATAAATAGTGCTGTACCCTGGTGCAACCCAACACAAACTGTCAGATATAACATAAAAGAAACGAAACAAGAGTACTCACCAAATGCACTGAATTACTTCTGCTTAATCGTCAGTGTTATCAATAAAATGATAAATAACCGAACGCTCAGTGTCTGTGTAAAACACACAAGGTAGATATAAGCTTTTTTTAGCCTTTAACTCCACAACTCTCCTAACTGTAGCTCAGTCCTGTCTGTTATATATAATTACTAGAGAAGGAGGGGAGAGTGAAGAGAGCCACACCTCCACACGATCATGAGACTTCTCTGAAAAGCAAAGACTTTTAATGGTTAGCCAGAAGTTTGCACCAAATAACCAATTGCACTTAATATTTTGTCATGTGTGCCTTCATGTAGACACATGTGCCTCTTTATTAGTTTTCTCTATGAAACATGACCACTTATAACATACTTATAACATTATAGCAACGGGCTGAGAAATAAATGTTAAATAACTTTGTGTTTTACAAGAGCTTATTCACAGATGCCTCTTAATATGGCAGGTCTGGAAAGTTGTTTCAAGAACTATATATTTGCAGAAGCATTAAGAAGGCCATAAAATGAGAATAAAAGATCACAATAATTAGGTAATATTAGTGTCATTGCTGTATATATCACACCTAATTGTTCTGATTAGCATGCCCTTATTCATTAGGACAAATAGCTTCGTTAGTGGAAAACCATTTTACACTCAGAACACGATGAATCTTTACACATTTACCAATGTCTAATCAGTTATTAGTTCACAGCACTCTAAGTTCATTATCAGTCACTAATGAACATCCGTTTTTTTTCCATGACTCACATCTATGACCATCAGCAACTTTGCCACTGCCGAAATGCTATGATGGACACTGAACTGCTGACATCTTTCTTCATGTAATTATTTACCGTTTTTAAAGTGACGGATGGTATGTTTGATATGGAAAATGCTTTCTCAGCTCGATTAAGGAAAGAGAAAGATATATATTTTTTAGCCCATTTCAGTTGACTGGAGGGGCTTGGACTAAGGAACTGTCAACATATAATGTCATGAAAACTATTTCCAAGTCAGTGACCAACGATTTACAAGTCACTCTTTTCTGTGATTCTTAAAGAGGTCATTATCTTTGTCACAGTATTTAATATTGACTATTGTCTCTTTTGAAACAGAATCTAAATGTGACAAAACAATGTGACATTTTAAAAGCACATTAATTAAATTATGGCTGTAAAAAATCTGGGTAGACTACTTACAAAATTGTATAATCTATTACATTACATATTTTAGGTAATCAGACTACTTTCTGATTACTTTTAGATTACTTGTTGTGACCTAACTCAAATATCACATTAATTTACATAGTAACAACATGAGGTACATTAAACATAATTTATAAACTGGAGTTTGTGAATGAAATGCACGATATTTTTAAGTTTAATGAAAAGCTATGCATGTGTTTATTTATTTATTTTTCTTGTTTATTATGGGCATATAGGAAAATTAATCCTGGAACTTATTGTAATGTTATTTGATGACTGAATAAAAACGTATTCGATGAAAGTTAATAATTTATTGAATCAAAAATGTAAACAAATCTTCAACAATCAAAATAAAATAAATAAATGAAAAATAAAAACTTTCTTTCCTTTTTTAAATTTATTTTAAAGTGTCCTTGCTACAGTGTAATTATGTATTTAAGAAAAATGTACATGTACTTACGATATGGCTAGGATTAGGGTTATTATTTTTGTTTAAGTTATCTTTCGAGCAATAACAGCGTTTAATCTATCATAAAGACAAAACTACTGCTCAAGTCATATGTGTGTGCTGTGTATATTTATTACGTATATATAAATACATACAGTATATATTTAAAAAATACTTGTATTTACATGTCTATATTTACATAATTTTTCGAAAATGTATACAGGCATGTGTGTGTGTGTTTATATGTATACATAATAAATATATACAGCACACAAAAATATATTATCTAAACAAAAACCTTTATTTTTGGATGTGATTAATTGTCCAGCACCATTATTAATCATTTGACAGCAGTTAAAATATTTATTTCCAGTATTATCTGATTAATGGAATATTGAAAACAGCATTTGATGTAAACATATATTCTTACTTTGTAACAAACTGTGTCCAATTCTGTGTAAAAACATACATATGAGCATCACAGGAGAGTGAGGAATTTTCCCTACAGGACTTTTTTGTTTCCACACATAATCTGACCTCAGTCGAGACCACAGGCAGCTCGATGTGAAACACATTGGTTTTGGATTAAGGCCAGACCAAAATGAAATGAGCCTGTTGTTGTATTTCTCTTAAAATGGCAGGTTTGTCATGCTTCCTTTTAATTCAGAGACTGGTAGATGTTGCTTAGCATTAACCTGGCAATTAGTCTTGTGAAATCAGCCTTGACATTTTGAACTTACTCCTACGAAGCAGTTTCAAACATAATATTTGCCTGAACAGATAACCTGCTCATTTTAACTCTCTCTGGGAACATACAGTAAAATGAAAAGTGATTTTCATCCTGTCAGGCACACAGTGGCAGCTCTGTTTATCCCCAAACCGCGCGCTTAAACCTGTATTTAAACTCGACGTAGGAAAACAGGAAAGGAATCTTCAGACTAAATAGTTTGGTTTTGCCGCGAGTCTCACCCACATGTGTCTGGAGGCTGCTCAGCAGCTCCACTAATAGGTCAGCAGTCTGACACAGAGCAGGGAGACGCTAAAATAAGCTGTTTTCTTCCTGCTCCGTTGAATGCTGCTGAACTGGGTGACATAGATCTCTGAAGCACAGTTTGCTCTGCACTAGCAGGTTTTTCCCCCTCACGCATAAAATAGATATATAGGTCAAATGCCAAGGAATGCGCTGTGCTTTAAAAAAAAACATGCTCAGTTAATCATGATTGCAAAAGGTTAAAAGAAATATACGTAAATATAATATATATATATATACATGACAAAAACACTGAGTGCAAAACACGATGCATGATGGGAGGACGAAGATTAGAGAACATCTGAAAGAAAAACTGTTTCTGATACATGATCCAAGCATAATAACAGATGTCCTACAGAAATACTTGCACAATGATAATGTACTCTAAACTGTTTACAATCATATTTTTAAAACAATAATTACGCTTTTTACAGCTGGTGTTTTAGAGAACCTCTATGTAAATATCATCATGCATGTTTGCAGATCAGTGTCTGTATTAGGGGTGGGCATAGATTAAGTTTTTTAATCTAGATTAATCTAGATTAATTTTGAAAGTATTTTCAGCGCTTTAACGCTGATAACGGCCCACCACTACTATATATATATATATATATATATATAAACGTCTAGGTTACTATCGTAACCCACGTTCCCTGAAGGAGGGAACGGAGACGTTACATATGGGAACTCGCCAGAG
>JAUCMU010000143.1:13625346-13639215 GCA_032275025.1 Enteromius treurensis
ATGTATATATATATGTGTGTGTGTGTGTGTGTATATATATATACACACACACACACACACACACACACACACAAAGAATAAAAAAGACCAGAGTAATTAATCTCATACTCATACGGTAGAATATTAGACCTATAGCTAATCCATGTTTACATCCTGATTTCTCTTTCAGGCTTTTACATGCTCCCTAAACTTTATTTACATGTCTTTATCCATGTCATTCAGTACTTCAAATTCTAAGTCCTAATTAACAAACACTAACTCATATGAAAATAGACCTCATTTACAAATGCAAACTGGTTCCTTAACCTAATTACCAAACAAAAGGGTGAACCTTGCATTGAACATGCATTTCCACAGCTTTGTCTTTTATTTCCTCATTACAGATTCTCAAAATAACCAACAGTGTGAGATTATTTCCACGGTAAAACAAAACAGAACCGTAACAGTTAAAAAAACCTGATTCAACATGCAAATAAACCTCTTAAAAGTAGTTCACAAGGAACACACTGTCTATCATTACATCTCTCCTCATTTTTTCCCTCCATCTGTCGCTCCTTTGTCAACCCCTTCCCTCCCTCCATTCCCTTGACAAACAGGATCGGTAGGATCACTAAAAGCAATTTTCTCAGAAGCGAGGAATGTCTGCGTGTGTATTTGTGCATATGTTGTGTGTGACCTAAAAGGCTTGCTGCGGCCTGTATGGTACACTTGCAAACCCCCCCAAAAATCCCTGACTACAGCTTCAGCTTGTGCCGCCCTGACTTAAGTGCCTTCAGGGAAGAAAAGGCGAAGAGTGATATGAAAAAAGAAAACAGTAAAATGACTTTTCCTCAAACATTTTCCTAAAGTGAATTAATCACACATATGTTGCCTGGCCTCCCAAGTAACGCTGCCAAGCCTGAGGAGCAGGGAGAAGAGAAGAGGTGCAGACAGTTGATGTGTCACAGACTGTGCTGGTGCTGACTTACCTGTCTGTCAGACCTGTAAAGGTGGGAATGCGAAGGTTTGGTTGTATGTCTTTTTGAACTGTAATCCTACGGAAGTGACTCAGAAGCATGAACATTTAATTACTGGAATAATGCAGGGAGTGCTGCACAACACATAAAGGTCGAGTCTGCATCAATCAGAAGGCTCTGACCATCGACTTTCTCTCCAAACGCTAAATAGGTTAAATATCACTTGTATGTTTTGGTGTGATTATTAAATAAGCCTATATCTAAGTGTCTACACAATCGAAATAAGAATATCAATATCACACGAGCAAAAGTGTAATTGTAGAGTTGGTAGGCCTATGTAAACATAGGATAGATTTCGTGCGAGTGTCATATTGCCTTATACAGCAATTCAATTAACAAGAAGTTAGCATTACTACTATTATATAACAACATACATTTTAGACACTTACAATCCGCCACAACAGAATTGTTGAGCATCTCCGGGTAACAAAACACATCTACTTCTGTTCCTGAGTGAATCAGTGTGTGTAACGGAGGCCAGCAAGTTTGTGTTTGTGCATACCAGAAACCTGGGTTCGAGACCTGCTTGGAGTGAGGATGAGTCGTGGTGGAAGCAGACTCAGAGGGGTTACATTGGTGCCGTGACCCAGATGGGAGTGAGGTTTAGGGGGTGAGTTTAACGGAGGCCAGCAAGTTTGTGCTGTGCAGGTAGACCTCACTCCCCTGATCTCAAAAAGAGGCGCTCTAGTGATTGACGCTAGAGGTCATGGCCTTTAGCCTCCTGGTTAGAGTGCCCGCCTCCCATACCAGAAACCTGGGTTCGAGACCTGCTTGGAGTGAGGATGAGTTGTGGTGGAAGCGGACTCAGAGGGGTTACATTGGTGCCGTGACCAGGATGGGAGTGAGGTTTAGGGGGTGAGTGTAACGGAGGCCAGCAAGTTTGTGCTGTGTGTTTTTAATACAATTGCTGGATAATATTCAACATTTCATACAGCCGTATTCTCTCTATTTTTCCTCTTTTGAAAAATGTCTTGTAAAAAAAAAAACCATCCATAGATTATTTTTCACATTGCACTGGAAAAAGTGAGGGTTTTTTTGTTGCTATTTTAGTATGCTTCTTTAGGGTACCACCCTAGTCCTGAAATGAATATAAAATGTAAGGCAATGACTGATGTCAGAAGGGATCTGTTTCAACACATGCATTGACATGGATAGGAGGGTGCGGCTTTTTAAAAAACCTGCTTCTCCTCTGAAAACATCATTAAAACTTTTGATCCATTTTAAACGCTGATTCAAACCATGATTATTGTTGAAGGATGATATTCAGAGTGGCCCACGCAGACCTCCACCCTAACTCGAAGAATTATAACACCCTACGACAAGCCACAGTATGTGTAGCCTGAGGGACGGGGCTCAATTACAGCAGAGCTGAAATGCATGATAACAGAGCCAAAACGACAGCATAAATGCATGTTTAGACCTTCAGCTGCAGAAAGGGCATAATGATGCTACCTACAGTAACAAGTATGAGTTTCTACACTTATTTTATTATTAAGAGATGAATGTTTTATTGGAGTTGATGAGTTATGCAGAATAAGAGTGAATGGTTCATCATTGGGTACAAAACAGGGGATTAATTCTCACTCAAAAGCTAATGACTAATGGCACACTTCTTACATTTAAAGTCCAATGGGAAAGGAGAATGTTCCTCCAAACTTCAATGCAATTAAAAAGGGCATTTTGCTAAGGTTTTCCTGAATTGTATCCAGACTCTAGTAATCTGACATGTCTCATTTAGAGTTTTAACAGACATTTCAAAAATATATAACATTGTGATCAGAAGTCTGCAATCAAAAATCAGAGATTTCAAAATGAGCTCAAACTTTTTTCATCAACCTTGCCAAATTTTTCTGAAATATATGCATTAATTGTAATAATGTTCAGTCTCATCTTACTGTGTATCTACAGTTGTCTCCCTTCAGGTTTTTCAGGTTTCTATTTTTATTTCTCCTGATGGATTGTAGGCACCTGAGACAACACGGATGCTCAAAGGAAACATAAACATAAATATAGGCTACATAATTTGACATTTACTAATACATTCATGAAATAAGACATTGTATATTATAATTTTAATGATGATATTGATAATGAACCTGTGGTAATATTATTTAACAGTGAACAGTTACCAACTAATGCTTTAATAAATACTGTAACAAATGTAACACTTCCTGTTACAGTTAGGTACGTGCATGTTATTGGGACCTTATTGTAATTTCTTTTTTTACACATATTCTAAATGTAACAGCATTTATGTGCACCTATTTGCCATAAGAGTATGCAAATCTTGTATATAATATCTTGTATGTAAAGTATTGTTAATCTTGCTGTTTACGTTTTGGTTACATTTTCTATGGATCTGATCTGCTAAACATGATGTCATCTATACTATCCTTTCATGTGACTTAAAGCTGCCTTGAGGTGTCCACATTCCACAAGGACATCATGTTACTGCAACACCTTGAGATCTAAGGCACTGAGCATGAGTCACATTTTGTTCTCTGAGAAACACTAGACTCTCCCCTGTATGAGGCCAGTCAAGCCTGCAACACAGTATAGAAGGCAGGGCTTTTGGCAACAACAAGACTTCTTTGAACTCCGTTCAATGACTTTTACTGGGCTTTTGTGCCAGCAAATCTTCATTCAAACCTGTTTCTCAGCTTCTTGAACTTGATCTTGTGATTGACAAGTTTTTGCATCTGATCTAACTGGCAGTTGATAATTTTTTTAGCAGGCATGGAAGTTGTTTTCCAACTGTTTCCTATTTATCATAAACAATCTAAGAAGGTCAAATCTATTTGCGATTTTGCTGCCGGCAAGGTAAGCTTACAAGCCTGAATCTGGCCTCTGAAATGATGACACAGGTGCTCTGACTAATTTTACCCTCCCATAACGATCATTTACATAAACATAAACATATTGTCAAGTGATTTCTGGTGAAAGAAAAAAAATACTGCATGACCCTTAAGTCTAAGGTCATTTAGCATACCAGAGTGAAACAAATCTAATGTCAGCACCATTCTGAAAATAGACCTGGTAAAGACCTATATTGATGAATGAATGTCAATACTTCATTAAACGGTTTGCTCTGTGTTTCAAGAAATGTTGATTATTCAGTTGACCTGTAATGTTGTTCGCTTGCTGACAATTCAATAGGAAAAGAATAGCTGTGTATTTTTTGTTTGCTTCTATCATATTTGAATTATCTTCTGTGGGTAATAAAACAGCAGTTTAACCTCCATGAATAATTTGATTATTAAAAGTGGCAGAACAAGTTTGATGAGAGATTATAAAGACAAATATATAATGCTGGAGCAGCTTACTGTTAAGATTTATGCTACTGTTAATGTTTTTAATAGACGACTGCATTTACTTGATCAAAAATACAGTAAAATTGAACTGAAATTTTGTGAATTATTATAATTTTAAAAATTATATTACATTATATTATATTATATTATACATTTTAAAATACTTTGAAAATGAAATGTATTTCTGTGACATAAAGCTGGATTTTCAGCAGCCTGATTGTCATATACAGATTTGGTGCTCCAGAATTATTTCTAATTATCAATATTTATATAAAATATAAAATTTAGTGTCCATGCATCCAAAGTTTGAACATTTTAAAGAGTTCATAAAAAAATACAACTTATTCATTAAAAAAAACATGTTTATTATATGTACAGCATTATAAAAGCTTGAAATTTACAGAGGGATTGAAATGAACAGCATAGAGATTCCAAATTGAGATGCCAAACAGTTACCCACCTCTTTTTTCAAGCATTTGTTTTCAATTAAAACATGAAACTTTCCGACCTACTACGTCTTGGTCTGTTTTGCTCCGTGCTCCTTTTAGGTTACAAGATCCTGGTAGACTGCCTAATATAAATACGCATGGATTATCAAAAGAAAACTGACAACAGATGATGAAATGTTACTATTAATATTCAGTGCAATCACAGTCAACACATAAAAACCAGTGGTACCCACAAAACCAATGACAAAAGCCAACTCCAACAATGCTTAGCTACCATAAAACGATCTGAAAAAGGTCAGACTTTGAAAATCTCCCTTTTAAAGACGATTCCTCATTTGCTCATGACAACTTTTACAACACATCAGTTTATCGCACAGTCTCCCTTTTGGCTTTTTACAGCAGAAGCGCATGGGTCTACACATGCGTCTTGAGTCCATTTGGTCATATCTACATCTTATTCAGCTCTCTTCTTCATTTATCAGACCATAGGCTTGGTGTTGTTGTGGTAGGACTGACTGAATCTTTGCGAGCTCTTTTGGGACTCTGGCTGTAGCCGGGCGAGTGGATGAAGGTGGGACTGCTTGGTGGAGATGAAGAAGACGAGGAAGAAGATGAATGGCAGGAAGAGGATGAAGCTTTGAGCTGGAGCCATTTATCTCCCAGCGCTTTGGCAAAGTGGTCATCTACAGAAACGCTGATGGAGGTGGCTTTGTGGTAGTTCATCCCCAGGCTCCTCTGGAAATGCTCTTCAACGTGGTCATAACTGTGCTGGGTAACAGCTGTAGAGAGACAGAATCAGATGATGATGTTCGAAAACTATTCGTTGTGATGAAAAGATCTGCACGGACATGTTAAAGGAGGAGCGTCAAGCTCTTTTGCAGCTTTTTACTTACTGGTGGGGCGATTGCAGAGATTGTCTTTTTTCGTTGACCTTGTTGCAGAGGAAACACAGGTGATGACAGATGGCCGCATCTGAAAAAAACAACAATGGTCAGCAAATCTTTGGCGCAACGCTTTTTTTCACCTTATCCATCCATCGATTACACAGCTTTCGAAATGACTAATAAAAAAACTGATGGAAAAAGGGAAACTAAAATGACGAGACAGATAGTTATGTTTGTGGTTGGTGGTTCCAGACTAATTCACCCTCAGCCCTGATGCCACTACCAGGTCAACAAGAGCACTGTGTGTTGAGACTTGTTGACAACATTCCTCCACCCATTGCTCACATTTTCTCCCTGAATCCGGCTGGATTGCATATCTGAGACAGGCAGAGGCCTGTCCACACTCTTAAGAGCCACTCTCTCAGGAACACAAAAGTGCCTTTCTGCAGTCTGCCGTGTCTCATAGATAGTGAGTGAGGATGAACAGACTGCAGCAGCCTCAGGATAGACTCTAAGAAGAGGACGGTATGATACACAGAACGTGTTCAGTCAGCACGTATTGCTGAGGATGGAATAGCCACAAATTGGTCTTTTAATTAATGGCTTTGAACCCCACAGCAAGAACACTGTCTGGAATCATTTACATACTTTGGTACCATATTAATCCAAGGATAATGTATAGAAGATCTACACATATTTCTCATGCACAAATTCTAAATATTTTAAAACAGTAATATATCAATTAGATATAATATTCTGTCAACTGTACTTTTGTTTTTAAATAGTAAATGTATTTATAACTATTATTTTTTAATCAGTCATGTTAATTAATAGTTAATTAAATCAGTAGGTATTATTGTGCCGTATTTATCTTTAATATATTTACATTTATTAAATGTAATATTTATTTATTATATATAATAATTATTGTAACTATTGTGTTATGTTATTATTTATATACACTTAGATATATTATCAATTTCTATTATTATTAATTATTATTGTTTATCAATAATTGCTAATAATTGCATTTTGCTAATAAACATTGCATTTTAATTTAAAACATGCCATAAGCTCAGTTGCTTTAGCAGTACTAGTAATCACCTGTATTTGTCTGACTGTTGTGGTTTTGTTTTGGCTCTCTGCTTTCTCTGGTTCTGGGCGCGGTTTCTTGATTAGGGCCAGAGGCTCGTCCATGACTGGGGTGGAGTACACTGGGCTGGGGATCAGGTGAGTGGGGCTGGCCGTTGGGCTCCATGTGGATGTGGGGCTTTCAGGAATACTGTACCCAGACGATCTGCGGGCACTGTTGGCCAGGCTCTTGCTGAGGGCCCTCTCTCTCCTGAAACAGAAAGTAAAAATAAAATGAGCAAACTAAATTCTCCTCGGCCCGTGTTATTCTACTGGGTATTGGTTCCATGTCTGATGCTACACGGTCCATTACCTCTCTTCAAGTGTCCGTCCTCCCTCAGAACTGTGCTTGCGCTTCAAGGGATGTGCAGGGCGCATCCGCACCCTGTCACTGGTCATGTGGCGAAATCTGTCTTCACTTCTCAGATTGGGCTGTCCTGTAAAAAAGATGAACACATGCCCATGTGACTTCAGATATGATGAATGACATCGCTGCAGGGTGCTCACACGGTCATTGCCAGTCACCGATTCCCTTACTTGTGAAAAGGTGTGGCAAACAAGTAAACAACTGACTCTTAATCCTTGGAATTGCATCACCCGTGTGTATCTTAATTGTGGGAAAAAACGTTGTTGGGCCACCGTTAAATGTAAACTCCGTTAAGTGGCAGAGCAAGATCAACTGGCTCTGTGAGTATTACTGTAGAACTACCCAGCTGATTCACCGCTAACGGTAAATGTCATTCAAATTTGGAAAATAGACGAGCCAAAAAAACGACATCAGCGAACAAATGAGGATATCACTTGTTGTTCATACTGCTTTGAGGGGCAAAACAGGCTTTGTGGGTTAAGGCATGTGGCTCACAGCATGTTTACCCAACATAACGATAGTAACAGACTAATCCAAACTGACATACACATCACCTTTCACATGCTAATATCACAAACAGTGTCATGCACAGGTCTCACGGTTCACAATCTGATACATGCTACAACTGATAATGGGTTTAAAGCTCATTAACAGCTCCCTGATCATATTTACTCTCAAAGTGATCAGTTATGCTGGATTTTAATTTTTCTGTACATAAACAGTTAATATAAAAGACACAGAATGTAACATAATTACAGAAATAGGATCAAAAAAGCCTTAACCCCATTTTTATTAGACCCCTTTGTGTAGATACCGTAATTTCACTTTTTATTAGCAATGAATATGTAATTTCTTATTACCATTATAATGAAATAACTGAAAAAAAAATTATAGGAGCCTGATTTTTTTTTTTTTTTTTAAACATTTGTCTGGAGTATAGGCCTGCACGTATACGTGCATATATACCAATTACATATATATGTATATATACTTTTTTTTTTTGTTTTTTTTTTTTTTTTTACAAAATCTTAAAGTTTTAAACCAAAATTAGTTTACCTGTCCATTGCATTGTGTGAAACACTAAAATTGCCCTAATAACTGCTCTTTACCCCTAATATTTACTGTTATGAAATTAGAGGTTTCCCAACATCCTTTTGATTTACCCTAGAAAAACTGCTACAGATTTGCAACTGATAGTGACTTACAGTAACTTCACAGTAACTTACACACCTTCACAGTAAGTCACCTCTTATGAGTCATATACCAGATTCAATGGAAGATTTTATTGTTGAACATCTGCTACACCAATTATTTGACTCTTAGAACTTTTGGAAAGTAGTTAAAAAACAAGGTCATGGACTGTGGAGATCAAATCAACAGCATATTAGACCAGTCAGGACCCATGCTGATTTGATTGGTGATTAACATCTGAGGTATTTTACCACTGCATGAATGGAGTGTAGCGTTAGGCGCTATCAGACTTCAAGCTGATAGCGTTTACTAAATGCTCAAATAGCTTGGGCGATGAGGGGGCATTGTTGGCAGCAGCCTCTTGCACTTACACACACTCCCAGATCTCCTAAGCAGTGGACTGTGACAAGGCAGGTTGACTCTGCATGACAGAGGATGGGGGATTGGGTGTAAACCACACCTTAAACCATGACTGATGACTGATTTTTAGTGCCTCAGGGAGGGATATTTTTCAAGGGGAGATTAAAGACAAAAAACATACCCACATCCTTTTTTTTATCTCCTTCAGTTGCATTCTAAAACACACCTCAAGCACATTTTCAACTAAACTTTTCTCAACTAACGTTCAAAAGAAGAGCATCATAATTTGCCAGTATAGTTAAAGGGGTTTCTCAGTTACTTTAAACACTTAAAAATATTTATATATCAATTTTTGAATTGTTTACACTTGCATGTCTTAAAAAAGCAACATTAATAAATGAACATGTATAACATCACAAAAAAAAAACACATTTTAAAAAGTCTAGACAGTATGCTACATTGGACATTAATGTTAGTGATTACTGCTTTACAATACGCAATGCAGGTAACATACACATATAATGAAATTCTTAGTTTAAATTGCTATTAAAATAAACAATGCAGGTAACATGCACACATAATATAGTTTATAAAACGTAGTAATTACCTTCTAAGATGTACACTTTGAAGCCACTGCTCATCCTGGTAATGTAGTGTAAATTAGTGACCGCCATTCCTAATCTTCAGGGGTTTCTAAGCGGTGCAATGCTCCTAAACAAGTTGAGTTGTGAGCAGCAGAATCGATCCACACTCAGCTTTGAATTGTCACTGAGCTCAAGTGCTCTGCGCTTTCCATGAACATGGCTCACTGGCTTCTTATTGGCTGTTTGAAGGCCAGCCCCCTCCCACTGCTTTTGTCTGCATGAGACGACCTACCACGACAGGTGCCTGATGGGAGGAGACGAGCGAGAAGCTGTGAATTGCCTGCTGTCTATCACCCCCACCCTACCATGACACCCCCAACATGGGCAAAAAGGACATGTGAAATAAAATTGCAAATAAAATAAGCGACATCAAAAAATTATTCCATAAGTTCCATAAGTAACTGTATAATGAAATGGTTGATCACATATATAAATCTAATGAAGCAGGAGATGTTCACATTGAGAAAGGTGTGTATTACATGGACTGTACATTTGGTGTAGTTGAATTAATTCAGGAGACCGACAAGCTCAAAATAAAACAATCAGGTGGTAATGTGGATCTTGCCTCCTCTCCAAGTACCAACATGCCAGGGCAGCCGGGCAGAGTCATGAATGGTTTCCTTGTTATATTATCACTGTTCTTGAGAAACACATTTCCTGGCATTACAAACTTAAAATTTGCATTAGACTACATTTACAAACAGCTAGACTATAAGAACAAGTGTCAACAAATATTACATTTTGAGAATAACTTTGAGAAATATAATATAGGACAAGCATATGGAATTATATCTTATTACAAAGTCATTGATTTTATAAATATGCTACTGTTCAAACGATTGGAGTTGGCATTTATTATTGTATAATGCGATTTTTATAAAATACTACATTTTGCACGATATATTTTGGATAACTGAATTTTCATTTTTAATGTTTTGGAAAATAATTCTCTATGATGCTCATCAAGGCTGCGTTTTTGGATTAAAAATACAGTCTAGCATGCTGATTATCAATGTTAAAAACAGTTGTGCTTCCACAATTAGTTCTATGCAAACTTATCTTTCAAGATCAAGATTAAGAAGGATCCTTTTCTTAAATGTCGCTGTAGATCTGGGATTGAAAACTAAACAGAACATTTTCAACAATTCAAGAGAAATTAAAATATTTAAGACTGAAAATTAAATCAAATTTGTCACATTCAACTTTTTTTTTTCTCCACTGAAGTTCAAGATGGTCTTTATATCATCTTTAAATCATTCTGGACAACGGCTTCATACAACTTAAGGGCTTTTGTCATTAAACTACATACTAAGATACTATGCTTGTTCAATGTTTTGTACTGAAGAATAAATAAATACATTAAATAATACACTAAGTACTAGATTTTAAACCAACAGAACTGTAAATCCTTTTTTAAACTTCACTATCCCACTTTTCCTTCCCTGGATCCTTTCAGAATCCACAAACAAGTCTTGCTCTGTCTTTTGTTTCCTCTATAGGAGTCAGCACCTGTCGACAGCCCCTCCCCTTGCCCTAATCTAAAATCTCACCCGACTGCATTTTTCAGAGTGTTTAGCCCACCTGAGCTGCAGTCATTCCACCATCTTGCCCATACATGCAGTTATGTTGTCAGTTCCCAACCTTTATGCATTGGGCCTTTTCTTTCCACAGATCTGTTTCTCCCATTTCTTTTTTGGCAGAAAGACAAAGACTACAGAGTGCTGAAGAGAGCTTTGTACAGCGTGATCCTGCCTGAGCATGCTAAAGCCACAAATGCTTACATACATCTCTGAAACACACTCCCTCTGGACACACAGTTAACCCCATTTGCATTACAAGGAATCCATCATAGTGTTACAAGTCAGTGCTGCTACTCTACATAAGGATAACATTTAAATAAAAGCACTTCTTTAACAGAGGAGGTGACACAGGTACACCTAATACAGATTATTTACTTCCAAAAAGAAAACCATTTGAATAGTGCAAGCATTTTCTCAAAACTCTTAATCATGCACCGTTTATTTTGTAACACTCTCTGACTGAGATTGATTGATTGCTTCTCACTGTTCCATGCGAATTAACGCTGTAATCAACTACTGTAAATATTTACTGTACCAATTCCCTATCATTATTGGATTGTCATCTGTTTTATAACCACGTTTCCCAGGATGCCACACACAGTGCATTTGTGTCTCTATAAACCAGTGAGAAAAGTTTCTCACAATCATTATTTAATCGCTGAAACTTCGTTTGGTTAAACGAGACTTTGTTGAGCTTCTTATGGAAGGTTATGTATATATTTGAGCACACAGTGACAGGCCAAATAGAGACGTTTGATTATATTTGTGTTGACTGAATGAAGCGCAGCAATTTCGCGGTTGTTTTGAGCGCGGGCACGTGGGAAGCGGAAGAGCGACCTCCTGCGGTAGAATGGAGAATAATTCATGCTGCACGTTACCTAGTGAATTCATCCTGTTTAACGTAGAAATATACACAATAATATTTCAGTTTTGGTATCTGTGGACATAGAGGGGTGCGTTTAGCACAGAGAAGAAGAAATATCCGCAGAGCAGGTAGAGCACTTCACGTTTTTTGGCTTCAGCTTTTGTCGTTTCAGAGCAGCGTAAAAAATTGTAGCCTGAAGCAAGTAGGTTTTAGGTAACGTTAACACAACTCAATGTTTGTTCTTACAAGATGCGAAGATACTACTACTACTTCATTCATTTTAGGATGTATATGTTGGCCCATTTATTAGTCTGGCTGTGATAATGACCATTATTTTCAGCTAATAATAAATATAGCATGATTTCACACTTGTATTATCTATTTTAGGAATAGTAATCAAATTAGGCCTACTATTATTAACATTTATTTAATTTATAGTTTTTAAAAATAGAATTTATTTTTTCTTGTGCTGATCAACAATTAATCACAATTAATCATATTAAATTTGTTATATTATATTTTTTATCTGTGTATATATATATATATATATATATATATATATATATTTATTTATTTATAAACACACACACATGCATGTATATATTTAATAAAAATATGTTATACTATTTATCTAATATATAGGCTAAATTATATGAAAATTGCATGCAAATATATATGTTTTCAAAATATATATGTCTACTGTATGTGTGTGCCTTTATATACATACTAAATATACACAGCACACATATATTATTCAAACACTAAAAAAGCACTCAAACTCACACTTGTTTAATTGGATATTTATTTGTTTACTAGTTAATATCATCTAGCCTATAGCTTATTTTTCTTAATTTTATCAATTAACATATTTACATAAACTTTGCAGAATAACCAGTATTTTAACAAACAGTCAAATATTTTCAGCTTGATGGCTGTTCTTCATATGTATGTTAGGTGTAAATGGTGGCTGTTGTTTTGAATGGCACAGACTGTCTGAACCATTCACATGTTTGTTCATGAATACTTTTGCTCATTCACTAATGAAACAGCTTTGTGAATGAGGGTATTAGTCCTTTTGTTAATGTAATGGCTCAGAATTAGGGTCAAATCCAGAAGTGGCAATTCACCTCGATTCATGTCACACATATTGTGCACTGTATGGAGAGACTCGAGCAACTGGTTCCAGCTGGAGAATAACAACTGTTTTCTCAAGGGAAAGGGACCCCTGAAAACAACTCCCTGTGAATCCACTAACAAGGGAAAGAATGATGTGGTGCAGAATAATTGAGTTTTATATCACCGCAGAGTGTGAGCTCATTTTGTGTGTGTGTTTCAGTGCTACTGTAATAAAACCTAGAAACTAGCCTGAGAAAAGCAACAATAAAAAATATGTACATGTACAAAGCAAATACTGCCAGATTTGATGTACACTACCATATCAAAGTTAGGGGTCTGTACTATTTTTATTTTTTAAAGAAATTAATACTTTTATTCAGATATGATGCATTAAATTGATCAAAAATGGCAGTAAAAATGGTCACAAAAGATTTCTATTTCAAAATAAAAATATAAAAAATATTACAGAATATCCAGAAGCACAGATATTTTAAATATTGATAATATTAAATGTTTATTGAGCATGTTAGAATGATTTCAGAAGGATCATTAAAATGAAGACTGGAGTATTACTAATTAATAAGAAAAAATGTTACCATTACAAAAGTTATTTTAAAAACAGTTCTTTTAAATTGTAATAATATTCCAAACTTTACGGCTTTACATTATTTTGATTAAATAAATAGCATAAGCTATATGCAGATATATATACACTACCGTTCAAATATTTGGGGTCAGTAAGATTTTTAATGGTTTTAAAGATGTTTCTTTTGCTCATCAATGCTGCATTTATTAGATTAAAAATCCAGAAAAATTGTAATATTGAGAAATATTATTTCAATTTAAAATAACTGTTTTCTGTGTGAATGTTCAAAACCACTGTTACAGTAGTTTACTGTTACACTACTGTTCAAAAGTTTGGGATCAGTACATTTTTATTCTTTCTTCTTTGAAA
>JAUCMU010000143.1:13643784-13663057 GCA_032275025.1 Enteromius treurensis
TAAATATAGAGACAAAGTCGCTAAGTTGGCAACACTGATCTGTATTGACAACAGACTATAAAGAATGATGGGCACGCCTGGGCTGAAGGGAATTGTAGTTCCCGTTACCTCCCGTTCGCTCAATTCGTCTCAGCAAACTTTTTTTCAGAAGACCTATCATTTTATTGAGTCATGCGACCACGGTAGTATCGAAAAAATTTGATATTGCGATATGACGGTATTTTACTATACCGTTACATCCCTAATGAATATTGAAAGCAGCAATGAAGATGATTTATTTGAAGAACATATTTGTACTGTATATATTTCTGTGTATAGCCTACTTTATAAATAAATAGATTGGCTTTGATTACTTTGATTACTTATAATGATTACTAACGTTTCTGTGCTCATGTAGGTGTTTCAAGCCAGATTTTGTGCTGGTGCGACAGCATGCTTTTAGTATGGCCAAAAATGGAGACCACAGAAACATTGTGATTGGACTTCAGTATGCTGGTCTGCCCAGTGTCAATTCCCTTCACTCGGTCTACAACTTCTGTGACAAACCATGGGTGGTGAGCACTGCATACATCAATCCATAGGATCAGCTAATTAGGGATGTTCTTATAGCACACAATTTGCATTTAATGATGAATTTAAAAAATGTTTCTATTCATTAAAACAATTACACATTCTCACATTCCCAGAGTAAAAGAAAGTAGCGTTTATCAAATAGGTAACATTTTATTTAAAGCCTTAAAGCATTATAAAGCTATTTATTATATAAGTTGTAAATATAATTTTGAAGGTTTGTTTGTCTTTTGTTTTAAATAGATAAGTATTATTACTGTGGTTGCAATTATTCATGAGATCATGAAATTACAAATACATCATAAGGTGCCTTACAAGGCATAATTGTTACTTTTTTATAATGCATTATATATAAAGGATATAAGTGTAACCATATTATTCCATATACCGTCTTATTAAATGGCTGTATTTCTATATTCAAGGTATAAGCTGTAGTGTAAAAAAGGATACAGCTATATGTTGCTCTTTTATAGTAAGAAATATGTACATTTTTAGTCCATTCTTTTTAATGAATTAGGTCAAGCTGCTTCACAAATCAGACTAAATAATTCATTCAATTAAACAAACTTTAAAAAAAAAATATCATGAAAAAAATGATTGGTCGAAAGTATAGTAAACCTGTTTCTATGTTTCCAGTTAAAAAGGGAAGAAAAATTTTACAATTAAATGTCTGTAACTATTGCTGCATAAAAGATGTCTTTATGTTTATGTATACATGTATGTCTGTGTGTGGGTCGACGTGCATCTATCAGTTCGCTCAGTTGTCCAGATTGTACAAGCAGTTGGGTCCAGAGGAGTTCCCACTGATCGACCAGGTTTATTACCCCAACCACAAGGAGATGGTGAGTGTTTAACCATCTGTCCCTGTCCCTCTCCTGGCCCTACTCACCAGTAAAGTCTGAGCTATAGTGCACTAGACGATCCCACCGGACCCCGTACAAAGCTTCCATCTGTGGCAGGGACAGCGGTGCCTGAATGCAGTAAACAGTAAAACATAAAAGACTCATGCATATTCAGTGCCCCAGTTCAGCACTGCTTCAACCAACAGAGCTATACAGCCCTGTCTAGGCTGGAAATTTCAAAAACTACAGACTAGTACAATAGTGCGGTACATCACAGTTCTTATAGGCATAGTTCAGGTTTTAATAGGAGAGGGGAGGCTTGCTGCAGTACTACCACCTCCTCCTATTCCTCCACTGCAGGCATCTTCACACATAAATGATCCCAGACACTCTCTTTGCCAGAACGTTTTCCTCTCTCACTAGCCTTTTTCTAAGATAAAGCAAAGCAGACTCAGGCGAAATTCTGTGAGCTCATTTTGTCTCTCAGCAGAAAGATTTTGCTCTCGCATTTCATTTACTGTAGCAATTTAAAGAAGATGCCTTTTAAGCACCACAGAGACTGCAAATACAAAATTTTCTCCTATTAACAACCAATTCAAAGCGAAGTAACTAGTTTTTGGTGTCGTTTGCTATTAAATAATTCATTCAGATAAGAAAATATCATGTCAATATTGCTAATTAACGTCTGCAATAAAAACATGGTTAAGTAATGGCATGCGTAGAATTCTATATTTATATAAACACACATGCTACCATAGATATGTAAAGATTCTTTGTTCTGCTCCAGATGCTTTGATGCATCCGCCATCTTGGAACGGTCAACTTGATGTCTTTCACCATAATAATTTATGAACATTCAAGAGATATACATGTGTATCACTTGCTGTTGTATGCGTTCAAAGATTCGCAGACCGTTCCAAATATTGTATCACATAGAAACAATAGCCCATAGAAACAATCACTAAAGAGGCATCTACGTATATATATATATATATATATATCTATGCATGCTACCATTCCGATGAGGGTTTAAAGGGATTCATTTATTCGGTAAAAAAATTCTATTGTAATATATTTTCTATTGTCATTTATTCTTTTAACAAATAGCTAAATGTTCAACAGCCCTTTCTGTACATTAGTGTCACATGATCCTTCAGAAATCATGAAAATGCTGAGAAATATTTCTTAACATTATGAAAAGAGTTGTGTGACATAATATTTTGTGAAAATGGAAACTTTCAGGATTCTTTGATAAATAGAACATTTAAACAGGCAGCATTTATTTGAAATAGAAATGCAGTGTTATAATTGTGATATTATTCTCTTTTTAAAAAAATCTTAATATATCCCCTTTGTCATTAGATCACCACACCTGGCTTTCCTGTGGTAGTAAAGATGGGTCATGCTCACTCTGGCATGGGAAAGGTATGAATGAAACCCTTTATTAGACATTAGACCAATATTTTTAAAAATACTATTTTTAAAATATACGATACAAAGCAAAAAGCCCTAACTAGCATATATATATATATTATTGTGTGAATTGTTTTGTATCAGCGCAATTCAAATTCTCTGTACAGGTCAAAGTGGACAATCAATATGATTTCCAAGACATTGCTAGTGTTGTCGCTTTGACAAAGACGTATGCCACATCTGAACCTTTTATTGACGCCAAGTATGACATCCGAATCCAGAAAATCGGTGACAATTACAAGGCCTACATGTAAGAGATTAAAACAATAGCTGTGTTTTCATGTCAGAATGACATGATGGAATCTATTCCTTTAACAAACATCACTGGAACTGCTTGTAAAACCCTGTGTCATACCTGCTGTTGTGTTATTGGACAGGAGGACATCTATATCAGGCAACTGGAAGACCAACACAGGATCAGCCATGCTTGAGCAGGTGGCCATGTCTGACAGGTACACACTTTTTAGAGGATGTTCCTTCTTCCACGACACAAGGCATATTATACAGTTCTTATAACATGGCAGCAGATAACCTTATTAGATTTTTGCTCATCTAAAAATGACATATTTTGCATAATTTACCATGTTATGTATTATACATATCATATGCTAATAGCTCTTTTCCAAAACCTTGTGAGCTGCCTTAGTAGGCAACACTATAGGACATTACATTCCCTCTTCCTTGTAAATTGCCAAATTTAAAGCATATATATATATATATATATATATATATTACTAATGCTGGGAGTGTAAAAGCATACACTGAACATGTATCACATAATAAAACGATTTATTTTGGCATGAATAGTTTGCCAGTGTGGAGTATAGTTTGCTAGATTAAAACAGCCGATAATACTAAGCCAAATATTCAGTCTTGTTCTACAGTAATCCTGATTCCCTTGTTTACTCTGGGCCACAGTGTGGGTGGATGCTTTTACTGGAATGCACAAGGTCATCATTTGCGATTTTCCCTGCAGGTATCGTATGTGGGTGGACGTATGCTCTGAGGTTTTCGGAGGTCTTGATATATGCGCTGTAGAGGCACTGCATGGTAAAGATGGTCGAGATTACATCATAGAGGTAACAACATCTGCAAAAACAATACATTTTTTAAATAGTTCAATGAAATATCCTTAATGTGGGCCAACACTGTGTGTGTGTGTCTATTAGGTGGTGGGCTGTTCAATGCCTCTCATAGGAGACCAGCAGGATGAGGACCGGGCTCTGATAGCTGATGTTGTTGTGGCTAAAATGAACGAGACTTTGCCACACATTTCAGCTCCCACTCCAGCCCGTCCTCAGGTTAATATACTCACTTCAAAACATCCCCAAATATTGTCAACATAGGCTTAAAAACGTGTCTGGTGATATTTCTGTGAAATTATATTATATTGCTTCTGGCGTGCTTTGTGTCAGAGTGAAATGTGAGTGTCTCTAAAAGCAAGTCCAGTATTATCTGCAACACATGAACGAGAAACAGACAATGTTTTGTTACAATGTTGCTGTACGTAATGCGGCATTTTAGAAATGAAAATGTCAGGTAACGAAAAAAGAAAGACGTGGAATAGGTAATGCATTTGCTGAAACAACCAAGCCATTTTAGCTTGCTTCTACAAGTCTCTGAGCTCTTCTTTTTATTTTAACTTGTGTATCATGGGAGCCAGGGCAATGCATATGGAGCTGGTTATTTGATGATTTGTATTCATTTACAAATCATGCACAACAGCAAAAGTGTTTTTCTGCAAGGAACAGAGCATAAGTAAGTGTTTATAAATCAATAATCTGCCCCTGTAATCATCATTTATGTGAAAAGGAATGAAAGCCGTATATTCTCATGTGACATGTTAAAAACGCTGTGCTCCTTGCAAAATCAAAGATCAAATTTTTATGCGCAGTTCGGCTGGCCACTCAAAGTATTGCTACTGCTTGATAGCACATCTGCCGTAAAAGCATGCATATAAAAAATACTGTAATTTCTGCTTATGCAGCATTAAGCGGTGCAATGCTGCTGAATAATCCAGTAAAATGGTGTAGTTTTCTCCCACCAGTCAGTATTACTGTCAATTTGTTCAGTAGAAATATGCAAAACTTGTAGGCACAGCATGAGCCTGAGATCCTTTTTGATTGCAGTGCAGAGACTGCTATTCTCCATTATTCCCAAAGCTGTGATTGTAATGATTCATAGCCACACAGATGGGAGAGAATGAGAGTGAGAAATGCCTTTAATGCATAAGCTAAAGACTCAGACATCATCTCTCATCACCTCTGCATCAAATCGCTTGGTTTAATTCCCTCCACATTTGTGCTAAACTGATTGCCTGAAGATTAATGACTGCACTTTTGTTGGCATCAGCCATTTATTTATGTTTCTATAATGATGCACAGCACTTTTTGAGGTAACAGGCGTTTGGAAATTGTTTTACTGCATTTGACAAAAAAAAAGTGACCCAAAAAAGTGACTAAAAAAGAGACTTGTGTTTCTAAAAATACTGAAACTTGCACTGAAATTGGTACGTGCCAGCATTCTGTTTCTAATATACTCTGCCCTCCTATGTTTGTCATGTATTTTAGGGCCCAGCTGTTTCACCTCAACCCATTTCTCAGGCTAGAGTCCCCCAGGCACAACAGCGCCCTCCTCCACAGGGTAAGGGAATACACTGCAATTCTGGGCCAACCTTTAAGGCATAGTTCAATAATGCAAATTCATTCATCACTAAATCACCTTTCCATTTTGTATGACTTTCTTGCTTGTGTTAAACACATAATGAGCTTAAGCTGCGATTTACATACTATGACAGTGAACAGTAAACTCTAATATTGTCATTTTTTAACCATAAAACAGCACCATGACAATGGTACATACAGAATATCTTCTGAAACCATACAATAGTTTTATGGGGAAATAAGCTACATAAATAAACATCATTACTCAAAAATTTCCACCCTACAGTTTTTAAATATGCCAAATGAAGATACACTATAGAAAGTTTCTAGCATGATTAACAATGCAAATCTCACTCTTTTTTGCATTGCAATGTAAAAAGAGATTTGAATACATTTTTGCGAAAAGCTTCCCTCTTGATGTGAATGGGCCTTTATGGTAAAAATTACTAATTAATTTTACTGCATGCAACACCGAGACTTTAGACATTCAGCAAAACAGAAAAAGGAAGTCATAGAGGTTTGGAATGACATGAGGGTGAGTTAATTAAGACATTAAGACTGTATAAAAGGGTCAATAGTTTGTGCATATATTACAGCTTGTTTACACAGTAAAAATAAGCTCTGTTTTTAGGAGGTCCACCACAAGCAGCTGCTAGCACCCCTGCTGCCCGTCAAGGAGCCCCACCACAACAGCGTCCCTCTCCCCAGGGCCAGCCCCCTGCCCAAACCCAGTCTGTGACCAGTCCTAATGCCCAGAACCCCCCTGCCCAACAAACCCGGCCCAATCAACCCCCACAGCGACAAGCCAGTCAAGGGGCAGCAGGCCAGCAGAGGCCCCCCACTGCACAGGGTCCCACCCAGCGTGGCCCGGGTGGCTCTCCCCAGTCACCGCGGCCCCAGCAAGGTGGTCCGCAGCAGCAGCCACAGAGGCCTCAAACTGGCAGCCAGGGTCCCAAACCAGCTGGCCCACCTCAGCAGAGGCCTCAACAGCCAAGACAAGGCCAGCCAACCAGGCAGCCTACCCAGGGTGGGTCACAGCCGACCCAGGACGCCCCTCAATCAGTCCCGCAACAGCAGGGCAGTCCCCGTCCTCCGACCACTCAACAACCACGGCCTACCGCACAGGGCCAGGGAGGTCCAGGAGGTGCACGACCTCCCCTGCAGCAGAAACCCACACCTCCACAGAAACCAAGTCCTGATCACCCGGCTCTGAGTGGATCACCGCAGCTTAAGTAAGATGTTTTTTGTCCTCTGTCGTATTTGTATGTTCATTTGACTGGATGTGAAGGTTTTTATGATTCATAAGCATCTGGACATGTTTTTCCATTTGTTGATGTTTTATCACCCACACAAATGACTACATCAGATAGATGGTGGCTATTCTTCTCTGATATATAGGAAAATTCTAAAAGTTGATGCTACTGACTGAAAATGACTGTGTGAATTAGGCTAAAACTATTGGGGTAAATGTTTTTGAACTGATTTGATTTTAAATCACAAGCTCTGAATTTGATTGCACACAAAACTAATAATTTGTGTGAGTTTACTTTCTTACACTGCTGTTCAAAAGTTCAGTGTCAGTTTTCAACAGTGTTTAATGTGTGTGTGTTTTTTTTTTAGAAAATATATTTTCAAATGTTAATTTAGAAAATGAACAGCCCAAGCTATAAAGTTAAATGTGTAAGTTAGAACACAGCGACAAATGCAGGACGGGAAGTGCTGTATAGGTAGATTTTAGATAGATTTTACTGTGGTAATGTGACTAATCAGAAAACCTGTTTATTATTTATCATTATACTCTGTACTTATTATATATATTTAACTAAAAAACAAAAACAAAAAATTAAAAAACTATAATCTTACACCTTTTTAGTATATATTCCATATATTGGGTATTACCAAGTATGCAACCCATGAGAATGAAATGAATGGATAAGCACATCCAAAAGCCACTAAACAGATTCTGCAAAGCATACTATGAAAACTTCAATGACTATAAATATTCACAAACAGATTTTGATAAGGGTGATGATAATGATGACAATTGACAATAATGGTCATACTTATAAATGTGGCTTATACATATAGTCAGACGCCAAATTAAAACAATGGAGACACAGAAGTATGCACACTAGATGATCTGGTATTTTGCATGCCAAAGATGGCTTCCTTCAGTCTTACACCCAAACCATTCATGCAATTGATTGTGGAAATAGCATTTTTCTGAATGGAAATGTGCATTTGATCTATTTTCACTGTCAAGCGACTGTCAGCAAGTATGAATGTGATCATCTTATTCCCACTATTCCTCAATTAAGTTCTAAGGTGACTAATAAAACATAAAAAACTAACAAAAAAACACAACAACAAGAAAACATACTATTTATTTATGTTCCAGAGATGTGCCTTTGCACATGGTTCTTTATTTGGGAATAGTGGCCAAGAATAAACTATGACACAGAGTAAAGTGCATGTTTCTACATCCAGAGATACCATTTCTCATAAGTCCAAAGGCTGATGTAAACATTGCACTTGAGTCATGATTGCTTAAATGTTTGACACAATAGAAAGCATTTGAATTTCATTCTCTCTTTCTCTCACAGCTTATTTATTTTTCTCTGCCATACCTTTTTAAAGCCATCTCCATGGGTTTGCTGCATGACTTTAATAGCCTCTTCCTCTCCCTTTATTGCCACTTCTTCTCTTTGTAGCAAATCCCAGTCTCTTACCAATACATTCAACATTCCAGAAACGCCGGCCGCCCAGCACCAAAGTCCTAGTCAGGATGAAGCCAAGGCTGAGACCATCCGCAACCTTCGGAAATCCTTTGCAAGCCTCTTCTCCGTGGAATAAACACAGACACACACACAGGCGCACAGACAGAGAGTTTATTGAGTCTTTCAAAAAAAACAACAACAAAAAATAAACATGCAAACACTCAATTATACACAGAAAGGACCAATTATATCACACATTGCAGTGCACAACAGAACTGTGCATGTCAATTTGCAATGCGACATTAATAAAAACACTGCCTGCACTGATAAAGGCTGCAATATGAAGTGAGAAATAGCAGCATTACTGCAGTTAAATCTTTTAACGCAACTTAATTCTTTAAACACATTCCCAGTTTTTCGAGTCCAACTGATGGAGGGAGGTGTGAAAATAAAATACCACACACAGAAACACTCACACGCACCCTTTTACACTACCTACACAGTGACTGGACCCGCATACACTTAGCACACGTGCTAACTCTTGCTTATTCATTCCAGTATCCTATTATTAACTTGTAATCCTAGATTCTTTTTGAAAATAAAACGTTTTTGGTGGACATTTTGTTGTAAAACCATCCACCGCCATGCTTTTTCAGATATATGATATCTGGGTCGTCTGCTAATTGTCCGAAGCATGTTCTGTTACAATAAGGGGCACCATCTAATGATTTTAAGTGTGCGCCACATTGTACTGTAACCGAATGGTTTATCATTCCGAATTTTACATGCTTGAGCAGGATTTTGGATTTTGCAATGATGACCCATTGTGATGTTGTTCAAATTTAGCACAAGCTTCCATTGTTGAAAGTAACCCCCGCGGCTGTTAGCGCTAGCCACTTGCGATACTTGCATGTCACTTAAGGAGAACGTAGTCGCACAATGTGGGTGGTCTTGCTTTGTGTCGTGTCGTTGCACCTAGATAAGGTAGCTGTAGTGAAAACGTTGTTTCATTTTTGTGAGCAAGCTGTTGCTGCTTCCCTGACGTCCCTTTTCCTGACAAAACACACAATGCTACACCCTCCGACGTGATGAATATGCCTTAGCCAGATAGGCATACAAAAAGAGATTGGTTTTGTGCAATCACATATGTCTCAGGGATGTCCTGAAGAGAAAGACGCAATGACTTAGCGTCATTGATCAGGTCTTCCAACCCATTACTGTAGAGTTGCTGATTGCGAAGGCCAGTGCAGGGAGGAATCCGTCGAATGTATTCGATTTCTACATAAACATGTTTGCACACTAATACTGTAACACTTGAGAACATACGAGATGAGTGAAAGCTCAGGAAGGTTTGTTGCATCAAGAGAAGGTGTGTTTTGCATGCCTGGTTGAGCATGTAGGTGTTTGGAGCTGCTTGTCCATTACACTTGGGCCCTATGAAAAACCTAAAGCCAATATACAAAGCCAAGGATGCCATCAGCAGTAAACGTCTTCACGAAAAGATCATCTTTAGAGGAGATGCTTGTCACATGTTGGGTTTTAGACTAAACTGCATTTAGTATGTCCCAGTGTGATCCCAGTTACACAATGTGGATTCTTAAACCAACTACTCCTTAAACTTTTCGCCATACTCAAGGAGTTTAGAGCTGAACCGGCAGTGTCTTCCACAAGTGAGGATGAAACATCCCAATACTAGTGTGTTTTAGGCAATATATTTAGTCAAGGAGTCCTGACCCAATCCCAAAACCTCCCCTGCTTTCCCGCTCACCAGCCTGTTGTGTATTCACAGTGATCCTTTTGTGACAAATGGTGCGTTAATGTGTATATATATATATGTATAATGTAATGTTGTACCGTAAACTGTCTAAACCAAATAGAAGTGTTGTACAGATCTTAACTCAACAAAAACGATGCAAATGTCCTGTATTTGATTTGATCCTCCAAAGGTGATCATTGTGGGTCTTTTACTTCAATCAGATGTGATATAGGTTGTGCAATATCTATGTAAACTAAACCTAACAGGTTCGTGTTCTTTATTTGACCCGTTTTGTGACAGTTGTTAAAAGTCATCTACAGTGTGTCCATTCATTGATATGATTGTAAGTGGCTTGACTGGTTCACATATGTGATTATCTATTCTAGATGGTCCTCCATGATATTGTTGGCTCAGGCAAACTTTCAGTGCTCTTCTATGTGGTTCATGTTTTTAACAGTTAGGATAGATATGTATGTTAAATGATGGCTTTAATGAATGTCTAATGAATAACTGTATCACTGATGCAACTTGGAGGCAAATGAAATTTCAGTCATTTATTTAAATGTTGCAGTACTTGCGGAACCCACGCCTGAGGTTTGTACTTCATGATTTGGTTTGAGTTCTTTGGCATATTTACATTCGTGTACTTTCTTTTTTATATAGCCTATTCAGAGGAATTATCTCCTTTTAAAGAAAATGTATTCAAATGGGTCATAATTTCTAAATAGGTTTGACTGTTTGATTCTCAGTGAATTTTATTGTCTGTTCATGCCTGCCAATTGTATAGAGAAAGGAAGATATAAAATTTAATAAAATATATATAGAATTATAGTCTTAAATTCTATTAAAATGAGAAATATTGTTAAACGTTGTGTAGTATTACACAAACAGATGCAACTTTGATGTGATCTTCAATGTAGCTTAATAATGTTGTCAAATTACTATGCTAAAATGTGCACATAATCAATAAAGTCTATCAAATAAATATGCATCTCTTTTCTCTTTTGTCAAAAAACTCTGCTTGGTACTTATCGTAAAGCAAGTCAATGGTGGCCCATTACAGTAATAGCCTATAATAAAAGACTCCAAAGAGCAGCATTATAATGACAACATCAACTTAAAAATCACAATAAATAATTACACCAACCAACATAAAAAATACATATAAAGGCATTTGTTAATATTTTTCAAGTATTGTTGTCAAATAGCCGAATGCCTCACTAACCTGATTTTACCAAGTGCAACACGTCCCTGGGTCAACATCTTCACTGACCCTGGGACAACGGTCAACATTGTGATTAACCAATAAGATTTGAAGAAACAGTTTACAGTTTTTTGGTTTACAATCAGTGTTTGGTGCTTGTAAATCAGTGTCAGTCATCTACTTTCTCTGATTTAAGGCATTACTCATAGATAAGGTTAGGGGTAGGTGTAGAGATATGGTCAAGACTATATTTTTGCATTAAAATATGTTGACCTAGGGACACATCTACAACTTGGAAAAATCAGGACGTGCCTGAAAGCCTACTGAAGTAGGTTAAACTAAAGATTTTTCAGGAGTTCGCCTGCTCATCCTTAACTTCATTGTGGAATTAATTCAGTGAGTTGACTCGATACCTTGTCTGAATTATTCGGCAAGTTGAGAACAGGTAACTCAGGGCTTTTCCCCATATGACACGGCATAAACTCACCATCCTTAAACTTTTCCCCCCTGCAATCCATTGTGAACTGCATTAGTCTACTTTACCTGTAAGCTGTTTATGGCTGTCAAGCTACGCAACAACATGACACACAACTTTTGTGACTTTTTGATTTCTAAATACAAATGAGAGAATTTCCTGGTCGCATTTTTCTGTGTTATGTGACCAAAATGACCAAAAGGAACACTGACAATGATCCTAGGCCTTTGAAACACTTTTTTCTATACATTGATAATTCTTCTATGCATTGAAGTCTGTCATGTTTGCTCATTTGGTTGCAAGCGTTCACAGTTGATTCAGAATCAGCATCGGTGTTAACGTTTTATAAGCTCTATGCTCTATTTTTTTTATCTTGATTTTGTAATAACTTCGAACGTGACTATCGAAAACGAAAGCAATCAAGTAATTGATTGAAAACTTTTTTTTATCGGTTCTTAAACGCTAGGTTCATTCTGTTACATGTACATCATTGTACAAGTAATAATCGCATTGCAAAGTACAAAATGCAAGTGCAAAAAGGCTGTAACTCAGCAAGACCACAGTGTGGCGCAAGTCGGCAATATTTTTGAGCACCATTTATAATCTATTTTAGGGCAATGAGATCTGCTGTGTAATAGGCTACATCACTGCATGACTCTGCTCATGCTGTATTAATAAACAACAGATGATTGATTTGCATTCTTAACTTCAAATTATAACATTAACATAAGCCAAAAGAATGCATTCACAGGCTGTTTTAGTGAAGAACATGCGATTCGTGTGGTTGAAGGAGGTTCAGTTTGGTAGTTCTTGGCTATTTATATAATTTATTGTGTCATAAACGTCAGACTTCTCAAAGAAGGGGGAGCTCTGCTTTTGCCGGTGAATACAGAACAACAGAGTAGCTGTTAGTACATCACTGCTGTCAAAGGCATGATACAGCTACATTTATTAAAAAGGCATTCTTGCTTTCAAAGCCATTTTTTTCTTTCTTTCCATTTTTAACAAAGCTTCTACTCAGCAATAGCAAATCTTTTTTTTTTCTTTATACAATCTACTCATAATCAAAGCATTGATTGGGTTGTGGTGTATAATTAATTGTAGTGGTCTGTGACCTTTGTTCATTGATATTGAACTAAAGCTGTCTCTTTTTTGCTGAAAGGATCTTTATATGTCTAAGCACAAATCATGTAATGCAATCAAGCAGAGACATCTCTTCCAGTGTCTGGACTACTGGGTGCCCTTATGCACCAAACTGTCATACTGTTCATGCAATCAGAAAAAAAGGCTCTTGCAAGGGAGATACTATGATGCTACGCATAACTTGGACTGGTAAAAAGAAGCTAAGAGTGTATGACACTGTTTTACATCAGCATGCAAGGCTTTATTAGACTCAGATGTGAAAACAATCCTTGTAGCACACAGGCCCCATCTGTGCTGTTGTTTCACAGGCGCTGTCTCCTTTGAAATTAGGAAACTGAGCACCATAAGAGGACTGTCACTCACTGCAGTGAGCTGTGAGCTCATAATTACATTGCTCAAAGGTCACAACCTTTATTGACTGCTGTAGAGATCACAAAACCATGTGAGTTTTGTGCTTTCTCATCAGTGGTGCGTTCCTCTAGAACAAATGACCATCTTTCAATTTTTTAATTAGAAGAAACTGTTGTTTTAACCTCATAACAGCAAGTCTGAAAGCAGCCCAGCAATTATAGTAAATGTTTTAATTAAATTAGTGTATCCCAAACAGCCAGCATAGTCTTGCTTAATTTTGAGCCCCATAAATGACAAGAAAACTAACAGTGTCGGAGGTGGATGAGGTCGATTTTAATTAGAAGGCAGATCAATTGTTGTGACTGTCCACCCTTTCCATTCATCTGGACTATGAAATAAAACCTTTTAAAAGTCGTATTGCATACTTGGTCTTTAAACCCAACCTCCTTTTAAACAATGTTAATATTATGCAAGGACATATACTTAGCATGTAGCAACCCGTTCTCATCAATCTGCATATAAATAGCACGATCCAATTGTGTGTAAAGAATACGCCATGAGTCATGGGTCTTCAGCTTTTAGACAGAGCAAAACAACTAACCTGGTATCGCGTGATATCTATGTGATGTATCTAACTCCTAGGAGACTAAATTTAATGAAACTGCTCATCTTCCAATTGTAATTTCTGCTCAGGAACATGTTTTGGGAAAGGTTATCTGAGACACTGAAGGAAATATTGGAAGCAAATATATCTTAGGCTTTTCCTTTTAAATGATGACTCATCTCATTCTCATCTTTGTCTTTGAAAAAAATGTTAAACTCTGGATTAACTGCAGCCAAGAAAATGCTAGCCCTGATGATAGCCCATGGAGCTATCAGTGGCAAGGACGCACGGGACCACTCCAAAAATCTCTAATCAAAGACTTGTTAAAGTGACATGATTAAAATCTCTTTTCAGTGTATTTGCTTTGTGTATTATAACTTTTCTGTAACACTTAATAAAACATTTATTAAAAAATGAAAAAAATAAAAAAAGTATTATAGTTCAAGTCTGACCTCTCATGTTTTAAAATGCATCCTGAAGGGATGAGAAGTCCAAGTCACTACTCTGGTGCCTCAGGGCTCAGTTCTTGGACCAGTTCTCTTTTCTATTTATATGGCACTAGGTTCCGTCATTCAAAAACATGACTATGTTGATGATCCAATAATAACATCTCAGCATGTATAATAGTCATTTCTTCCTGGATAAAGAACCGTTTCAGCAGATCCGAGTTGGGCTATTTTATTCTATTCTCTGTTGTGTTCTATATTATCTTACTGTATATACAAGTGCTTAATTATAACTTAAAAAGTAAAGAAATAGTATATTTCAAAAAGAGAAACTCTCATATTCTAGATTCTTTACATTAAAGTCAAAAATCCAGTAAATCAAAATATTATTTACATTTCAGTGTCATTAAATGACCATCCCTACAGTAAAAATTCCAGGTATCTCTTGATCTTTGAAGTCACAATAATGGTCCAAAAGGCACCACTGCCAAGCAGGACTTTGGAACCTAACCACAGAGTCAAGTGGTTAGCTGACCCTGATATTACTGTGCTTGATTTGCCAGCCAACATGCCTGACTTGATATTATTTAGAGAAAGACGAGAAACACTTTAGAATAGGGAACATTTATTCACCATTAACTACGGCTTTTCCCCTTAATAAATTACCAATTTGCTGCTTATTAATAGTTAGTGGTTGTTAAGGTATTGGGTAGCATTAGGGCTGTAGAATAAGGTAATGTAGGTATTAATATATGCTTAAACAGTATTAATCAATGGCTAATATTCTAGTGATATCCTTGCTAATAAGCACCTAATGGGTGTAACCGTAAAATAAAGTTGTACCAAATATTCAAATATTTTGAAATAATGTTTTTTGACTTTCATGAGCTGCAAGTTCTAATCATCAGATTAGTTCGTCCCCCTTGTTATCTCATTGTGTTATGTATTTAAAGGATGTTTGTCAGGATCTTTTGCTGTTCATTGTGGTATTTCTGTGTTCTATTTGGATTTGCCATTCCCGACCCTGCCTTCCTTGGACTATTGCCTTTGTGTTTTGCCCTTCTTGGATTCTGTTCACTGTTCACCCGACCTCTGCTTTGTCAATCGGATTATTCTTGCGTTTGCCTCTGTCATACCTGATTGCCAGATTGTGGTAAAATATTTTGCAGTGTTCACATATAGTTCATTACTGCATGTACTTCATTAAAATAGTTTAATTTCAAAAAGTTGATTACAAAATGCAACTAAATTATTATTTTTTTGAATGTTTTTCTTGTCATTGAGGATTTATTTTAAAAAGTCTAAAAATTTGGTATTTTTTTCGTTCTCATGAACCCACTGCCTCGTCTAGTGAGATAAGTTTTTCGTCACACACCTACTGCTAAATTATGAAATGTAAATGTATAAGTACAGATTAAAGACAGTTCAGACATCTTTGGAAATCAGTTGCATTGATATTTGTTCAAATTGCTAATTGCAAATTGCTAATACAGGCAAAAGGCATATTTGCACACTCACTTCCATATAGTGGCCACGCTGTGGATGCCAATTGACATATCCTTTGCAGTAGCTCTCTCTCTGTCTCTCTCGCCTTGTCTCTCTCTCCTTCTCAGTTTACCTTCATTTCTCTATCATTGCAGAGCATGAATTTAGTTTCTGTAAGGAGAAAAGTTCAAACATAATGGTGCATTATACA
Organism: Enteromius treurensis; assembly: GCA_032275025.1. Taxonomy (NCBI): domain Eukaryota; kingdom Metazoa; phylum Chordata; class Actinopteri; order Cypriniformes; family Cyprinidae; genus Enteromius; species Enteromius treurensis. The sequence continues at coordinate 13,659,725 of JAUCMU010000143.1, forward strand.
AAGCAAAGAGTTATGTGATACATTTTCTGTTTACCCTGCATATAAAATGTCTTTCTGTTGCTCCTGTCATTAAATCTGTTGCTTCCATGTATGTCAGTGATGTGTCACCTAAGTCTAAATAGCAGTGTTGAAGTAGAAATGGATTGCTTTATTAAAGAATAAAATTAAGCTTGAGTCATATTAAACTTATTACCATGGGTCACACTCTCATGATAAATACTGCACTGCGATGGTGCTAAATAACAATGACTTGAAGAATAAACTAGAGTACATTTAAATTGACTGGTTGTACTAATGCCACATTAGGGAAGTCTTATGTCCAAAATGACCTTTAGTTATACCTGTAGCAGATTTCCTCCACTGACGTTTAAAAATGTTTGCTTCAAACAACTACATGTAAAAATGTTCATACTCCCTTATCCCTAATTGTCACTATACAGCAAAACCCCCTAAGTCATATCTTACATCCTCTGTCATTGCCTTGACAACTTAAAGAAAATGAAAATTCTATCATTTACTCAGACTAATATAATTTGTTCATCTTTAAAGTACATAGAATATATTTTTAAAGAACCCTGAGAGATTTCTGTCCATTACACAACAAATTTAACTGACAATGATAAACCTCATTTTGGCCTATAAATATTTATCACTGCACAAACATCTATGAAAAGTCTCTAAAAATAGATCCTAATGGAGTTTGAGTAAATAATAATCAACATTTAACCTAGTAAAACTTTTAGATGCATCATTATATAGAATATATGAGAGGTTCTCCACATGAAAGACCTGCGACTGGAAAATCAACAAGGTACTTTTCTCTCCAATATGCTAGAAAGTTAAATTAAATGAAATGTGGAAGATGTTAACTGTGACTAGGTGATTGACAGACCAGGCTAGTGACCGGGTGCATGCAACATGTGCGACTGAACGCTTAGTTAAAGATGCAGTTGTGTGACGTGATAGTATGTCCCAAAGCCTGTCTACTCTACACACTCAAAAGTGTGTACTTTTCCTTCACCAAAAGAGTACATACTTTAAAAGAGTAGTATAAGTATGGGACGCAGCACTTGACTAGCTGCTTCAGGGTTGGAGCTAAACTCTGCAGGACACCGGCCCTCCAGGACCGAACTTACTGACCCCTGTTTTAGCAGAAAATTTAGCATACTGTTAGAACTTCAAGTATGGTAAACGGAAGCTCAAACAGTCTGTCATGATTTGTGCATCAAGAAAGACTTATGAGTTTGGAACGACAGGGTGAGTCACTGACAACAGATAAACAGAGTTAGTTTAGGGTGAACTTAACATTCAAGGAAATGTTGTTTAAACTCACGATATTGTTCCTGTTTACAGAGCAACGGAAAAGTATTCACAGCACTTCATATTTTCCATGTTACAGCCTTACTCCAAAATGTATTCAATTAATTATTTTCCTCTACAAACAATACCCATGTTTGAAATCATAAATAAGTAAATTCATAATTGATAGGTGAATCAATCTCAATACTTTGAAGAACCTTTGAGTTTGGGCTGTTCCAAACATTACATTAGGGATTCATTACGTTACATGCTTCTGTGAACCTTCAATGCAGCAGATTTTTTTCTGAACTCTTCCCCAGATCTGTGCCTTTACGCAATCCAGTCTCTGAGCTCTATAAGCAGTTCTTTTGACCTCAGGGCTTGATTTTTGCTCTGATATGCACTGTTAACTGTTTACCTTACATAGACGGGTGTGTGCCTTTCTACACCATGTCCAATCAACTGAATTTACTACAGGTAGTCTCCAATTAAGTTGTAGATGTGGATGCATCATTATGGAATATTTTTCGTAGAATTTGGAGAAAAATTATACATTTAATCCATTTTGGAATAAGGCAACATAATGTGTAAAAAGCGACGCTCTGTCGATACTTTATGGATGTACAGTGTACACTTTCTATCAGTATAATTATATTTTCCATGGAGCAATGTCTTCCAGCTGTTATGGCAGGTTATCAGATCCAAAAGTGCTAAAATAAAACAATCATACAGCTAAAAAAAATGCATTTTGCCCTGTCAAGATGGTAAGTTATTAAAATGGCTAAAAAAAGACAGTTGTAAGCTTAACACATGTAATGTGATTATTAGAGATTTGGATTATTATAAGGGTCTGGTTTATAGCTGTGCTGCTTTGGTAGATCAGAACCGGATTACATCTGCACTGAAGTGAATTATTCCATATTGAGAGACAGTTGGTGTGTTCATAGAGCACTGCGCAATAGCTACTTGTGACTGCTTTTATGTAACATGCAATATGTGATTGTCATTTATTCAGAATACACTAATGGTGCAGATTTAAAGCTGCCAAAAAGAGGATGACGAGGAGGATGAAAAGAGAGTGGGATGAATTTATTTAGCAAATGCTCCTTCAAGTCTACATGTTAAGAATATTTAATTCTTAAAATCTACAGTGTCACATACCATACATCTTGTGAACATCATTATGTAAACTTTTTGCCTGTTACGCTGTATCTGTACAGATTATAGTGTACGTTTTGTCTGATGTAGAGCTATGCCCCGTTCACACTAGCAGCGACTTCTGTCGTGGGCGCTAGTGGGCGTTCTTATTACTGGTTTCTTAGAAACGTCATTGTTGACAGCGAATAGGTTTCTTGCCGCTAAATACAAACATTTTGGAGGCAAATAACTGAATATAGTGTAAATATACACCGAGTCCATACATCCAAACAAAAATGAATGAGAAACAGAAAGTATACTTTTCCATTCCGTGCGCTTATCTATGGCAAAAACGCAAACACCGTCATCACTGCTGGAGCTGGAAGGAGAATGAGCATGTGAGGAGACTATCGTCTTCTTTCCTATTGGCTGTCGCTCCCGAAAGTGGCTCTTCATTTGCATAAAGTTGAGAGATTCTGAACTTTGTTGCGTCACTGGACACGCCCACATCCGGTCGCTCAGAGCCGCTGTCAACATGCTGTCAACCTATAACCTTAAATACTAATATTAAATGTAATTAAAGTCTTAGAAAAAAGTACAAATGAAATCGGGATCAGTTTCTGCTCAAAGTCCCACATTCTTTTATCCATAAACAGCTGATCTTTAGGAAGATTCGCCTGCATTGGTTTTCTCACATGTACAATTCTAGACACATGAAAAGCTACACAATGAATATCTCCATAGTTCTGCAACGAGGTATGTTAGATTTTTAAAACAATATTTTTTATAAAAAATAACATTTTAAAAATCTTTATAAACTGACCACCAAAGAACTGCTGGGTTGTTTTCTGTGCTGCAGCTAAATTGATTTCTGGATGGTGCCGTAGGATATGCATC
>JAUCMU010000143.1:13674155-13722402 GCA_032275025.1 Enteromius treurensis
GAACAAAAATAAACAATATTTTGTTGCTTAAGCTTATGTATTCAGTCATTATTCAATGGTATACTAAAAATCCATATCCAAAAAATCCAAAAAACTTACTTCTCACTGTTCTCAAGTCAAATAATTATATGTGATTAAAATGCGATTAATTTCGACTAATTAATTAGATTAATTTTTTTTAATCGAGTCCCGGCCCTACTAATCATACAAAGCTCAGAAAGAAATTCAGTGTCCTTATTACTGCTAAAGATCATTCATGTGTGCTAGCGTTAACAGTTACTTGACCATTGTATTAACAACCGCTACACCTATGGCTTTATTAAATACGGTTGCTGTTCTGCTGCGTCCATCTGGGATCACTCATGCAGAATATTGCTCAAAAAAAAAAATATTATAAATAAGTAAATAAGATATAAATAAGAATAACAAACTCAGTTTAGAATAGATAAGATTTGACCTTGGGGGGGGGGGCTTTACTAAAACTAATTCAAAGCATTCAAAAGCTTATTTTTCTTGCTCTTAATTAAACATTTTTCTCTCAATTCCATTTTTGCTTTTCCCTCCTCCGGCGCTTTGTATTTGTTCATCTTTTAATGACTTTCTAATGACAATCCCCCCCCCCAAAAAAACCTTTTATCGGTAGTCTTCTCGTCTGTTTCAATTCCTCTTTTCATTTTCCACTTTATATTGCTTCATGTCTGGTCTTGTTCGAACGCCTGCTTTTATCGTATTTGTAAAGCACTTGTTTGAGCTGCATGTTTATATATGCGACTGCTGTTTAAATAAAGTTCCTGCGATTAACGGAATTCCTCGGTTATATGTGCTGAACAGATCCAGTCGGACAGCTCAGAGTAACTTAAGGCCACGCTTTACAGCTCACAAAAGCCTCCTCAACAAAACCTGTTCTACACCACAATACCAAAACAGAGCTTCTCCAAACACAGTTGACCTATCAATCACCACACAAGATAATTTGCTTTTCATGGGCTATTGAACATGACTCAGTTGTAGGACGCCGGTTATCCTCCCTATTACAATCTCTTCTATGGTCTGATCAACAAAAGAATGATTTATACCACGACATTACTCTTGTGAATCATGATACTTTGGTGCATCTGTTGCACTTTGTTAATAAGCGGGTACGGTAATTAGACTCAGACCTGAAACTAGCTCCAGTTTCTCTGCAGGGTCACCTTCTTCATAAAGTTTAGGGTGACAGCGGTTGCCGATCTGAGCGATGAGTTCGGCGGGGAGAGAGGCAAGATCCTGTCGGCCGCGCATCCTGGGCCGCGTCTCTGAGTGGTCCGGCAAGGCCTCCACGCGTTCGCCTGCTGAGAAAGGGAACGAAGTTTATGAAGAGTAGAGGAAGCGTGAAGACAAAAACGTGATCTCCGCGCACGCAGTCTAGACAGCCTTGAAGATTAAACCAGTATTCAAGTCTTTTGACTCTCAAAAACTGGCAGATAATACAGAGCTCTTGGGACCAAGACTAATAAAAGACCTGTGAAATCCAAAGGCATCAGAACACATTCGGTTTTCATGCCATCTGAGAGAAGATAAGAAGAACTTCTGATAAAATATTCATGAGCTCCAAACAGTTCAAGCATTTAACAAAAAAGTGTGAATTTAGCTATGATGATATTCCTATTTAAGAAGCACAAAAGAAAGCAGACAATAGTTAACTTGTTAAAATGGGAACCAAAAAAGCAAGAGGCTGTATGCATTACGACACACACGATCAAAGGAAGTGACAGGTTAGGAGGTGCTAATTAAAAACTGAAAACTTAAAACTCAATGTATGACCATTTTAACATTGTTGTGGTACTTTATTTATAATAGAGCAAGCTTTTGGGGTCTTTATTCAGCAAAAATTATCACAGTTGATGGGCGTAAAAGCAAATGTATCATTCTTTTTAAGAAATCAAAACTGGGCTGAATTACTCATAAATGAACTGGACTGACCACAACTTTTACTGAAAAGATTGTAACCGATTAATAACTCTGTTGCAGAAAAAGTAGCCCCCACATGTCTCATCTGTATGTGACACGCATTCTAGTGTAATTATCGAAATATAGTAGGCTCGGGGACTTTGTTCTCTCCAGGGGTTGTTGACTGAATTTTGAGATGTGGGAGCTGCAATCAACTACACTGAGAAAAGTCTTTTCTGTTTTCTTGAAACAATGAGTTACGACAATTTGATTAGAAATTGCAAGGTAAAAAAACCCCGAAAGATATGCAAGGTCGAATTGTTCAAAATAAGTAACAAATCATGGAATAAGTATTCATATTAACATTACGTCTAGAATTTCAACAGCTGTCGCATGGCTTCAGAAAACATATATATATAGCGCACGAGTCATTTTGGCAACTTTTATGGTGCATTTGCATCTTTTTTTGATTTTAAAAGCTCCAGTCTGCTTTCACTGTAATCGCATGGAAACAGAAAACAAGCACAGTGTTACAATTTCCAGCTCTTTTCCGCAGACCAAAAAGATGTCGCACAAGTTTAGAACAACATGAGGTTGAGTGAATGATTTTAAGCATTTCATTGCATGCAAGCAGCGCTGTGGACTCACCTGTAGCACCCACGTTGAGCATGCTGTACATGGTGTACATGTTGCAGATCTGCCTGTACTGCTCTTCAGTGCCGTCATCCACCGCCTCCTCCTCTTCCTCATCATCATGGTAAGAGATGGGCGAATCGCTGGCGTAGGCACTCAAAGTACCAGGGCTGGTGCCTTCAGGGGTGGCACTGCTCGGGCCATTGCCATTGGTGCTTCCGCCTCCACCGTGACCCCCTGTGCCCATTCCAAGGCCCATACCAAGTCCCATGCTACCTTGCTGCTGAATGGCGCTTCCGCGTGCCATTTCTTGGGAAAAGCGAGCCGCCTTCCTCATCCCTCCTCCGCCGGCTGCCCCCGAGCCTCCGCCGCCTTCTCGATTGCCTCCTTCCCAGAGCCGCTTAGCCACCGGCGTGCAAACCACCGAATACGGCGAGGCCTCCGGCTGCTCTGTCTTCACCCGAGAGACGAGCGGCAACGGGGTCAAGCAGGAAACAGGCCGACTGGCTGCCGTAGCCACCACCCCGCCTCCGCCGTTAGCCGCAGCACCCGCCGCCGTCTGGGTAACAGGGCTCTGAGGCTCCGACGGAGGGGTTTCTTCAGTATGGAGGCCCTGCGAGTCGCAGCTGGGCGAGCTGACCTTCAAGAAGAACTCCGTCCCCTTTTCCATAATCTGCTGGATCTGGAGGAAGCCGGCCGTGTACATGAGCAGAAACTGGTCTCCGACGTTCATGCTGAGGCGGCCGGTGTAGCAGAAGGCCAGGATCTGCTGAAAGCTCTGCGGCTGTACGGCCGGGGGCAACTCCACCACCGTAGGGGTTTTGCTGCCCGCACTGCTGTTGAAAAGGTCACGGAAGTAGGAGCTGCTGGCCGCCAGCACGGCGCGGTGGGCTTTAAAGGTGTGGCCTTTCACCACCACGGACACGTCGCAGTACAGCCCCTGCAGCCGCTGCTCGTTCAAACACTCCAGGACATTGTTGCCGAAGTTCGGGATCGCCATCTGAAGGGTCTGAGCCATGGCGCTATGGCCAGCACCACCAGAGAAATCTGAGCGCCACCGGAGGAAGAGAAGGAGGGAAAGACAGATGGAAGAGAAAGAAAGAGATCTTTGTCAGCAGCATTCTCTCAGCAGCACAGTAGTTCATCCCAGAAGACTCATTGCAACTATCATTTGCTTTTAAAGCAGTAAAATCCACTGAATCCGACACAATTTATTGCAAAGCAACAAACGGCTACTGGCAACAGACTGTTACATTAAAAGGTGAAATGTATAAGACCCCAGGGACAGGCCTGTGGGCACCTTTTAGCAGAGCGGCCTTGAACATGCAAACTCTGAAAAATAATTGGGGGGGTTGGCGAGCCACCGCTAAAATCCTGCGAGCGGGATGTGACTGCTAATCTGAATGAGATGGTGATTTAGCGGAGACAGAGATAAAATGGCACTCTTTATAGTACTACAGCAGGGAGGGAGAGAGGGGGAGAGCGCCAGAGAGATACTAAACCAGTGATTGAGGTCATAGTTGAGGAAGAGGGTGGAAAACAATGGGCTTTGACTGACACTGCAGTCAGTCTTATTACTGCTAAATGTGACACCATGAGCAAAGCCATCATTACAGCTCGCAGCCGTGCTGCCGGGGAAATTCATTAGAAACTGTTAACCTGTGCCTTCCACTTTTAAATGGGCTGTCCAAACCTTTACTACAGAGTTTGAAACTGCAGTGCTTACAATTCCCTCCTTTTTAGGCAACAAATACACTCATATTAGTTGGGGGAGGAATCAGGCGAATCAGCAGATTGGAGTGGCAGAACTTTTTTGCCGTTTTGCCGTCAGCGCAAAAATCGTGGCTTATTGTTTAGCAATCTTTTAGCGAATCATGTCAGCTAAACCAACACGACAGTATAACACTGTGATGTGATATACTTCACACATTAAGATTAGACGGCGGTAGGCAGAACATCTGGGCACATGTTTCCCACACAAGCCATCGCATTAAAAAGCACTCGATCTGATCTGATCACACAGAACTAACAGGACGTTCGTGGTTAAAGAAGTACCCTCTTTGTCTGACTTCAGGCTCGCTCCCCCTCCCTTGCATGCACACACACACACACACACACACACACACACACACACACACACACACACACACAAGCCATAGACATCAGACAAAACGGCTTGTTTACAGTTGGCCAGAGAGCAGTGGCACACATACACACGGAGAGGCCCAGGGTTTATTTAAGAAGTTTTCCCTCGGGTGGGGGAGGAGAGGGACACCTTAAGTATGGTTATCATGGTGTGCGAGGGGGGACGCAAACTTTTAAAGGCTTTACTCACAAGCCAGTCTGCACCTATGAGGCTTCCAAACAATCCACAAGCAAAAACACAGAATAACACATTAAAAAAAATGTAATCTCGTCACTTCAGTCTTATTTTACTAATAAACAGTTATTTATTGTAAATGGATAGTTGACCCAAATAAATAAGACTCCCTCCCCACACGTTCCAAAACTGTATGAGTTTGTAGTCCCCAATGACTTCTATAGTATGGTAAGAAAAAATTTAATAATAATACTGTGGATGTCATCCTTTTAAAACTGTTTGGTTGTAAATATTCTTCAAAATATCCTCTTTTGTCAGAAGAAAAAAAACATACAGTTTTGAGAAAACAATGTCGACTATTTCCTTTTTTTTCTTAATTATTGTGTTAATTTATGTTAACTGAGCCACTTTTAAGCAGTCAGTATCAAAACGTGTCCAGGTTTTCCTGCACTCACCCTGAAAGTCAGTGGTTCTCAACCTTAGTAACTTCCAGGGTCCCCCGTAGTCAAAGTCAGAGGTGCTTGCAACCCTTTTACAAATGGATACTGTTGCTGTCAATATTTAAAATTAATTCATGGTAATTCATCTAAAGACTTGCACATTTGTGGATTTAAGGATTACCACATTGTAATCTTTAAGGAAATAAAAAAAATGAACTTTGGTGCTACAGAATTTCTCTGTCTAACTAGCCTACAACATTTTCTAAAATGAAAGAAGCAAGCATGAGTGAAAAAATCTCTACAGATGTTTTAGGAATGATTGTTGAGAGAATAAAAATATAGTCAATATTACTCACCCAAGCTGAATTGGAGTGACAGCTCAGCAGTGCATGTGAACTCACTGATTTGCCATTACAGTAACATGACACGCTACACTATTTAGTATAATATGAGTTCATGTAGGTTAACATTTTAACTGTTAAAAAAAAAAAAAGATGAATGAGGCCCCTTAGGAAGTTTACAGAGTGCCCTAGTGGGCCCCGGGCCCCTAGTTGAGAACCACTGATACACCTCAAATCAAAAAGAACCATCTGAGCTTCAGAGTCCCATCTAATATTGTGATGCCAAACCTGCTTGAAGGAAGTGCAGACTCAGACATTGAACATACGCCGATAACATAAACTAACACTAATCCCAACAGAGCAGAACAGTTTGGTAGAATATAATAAAAACAAAAAAGCAAACCTTTGGCCGCCAGACCTGCCAGTACAGCGGTGTTATGAGGCAGGCTAACCGTGTGTCAGTCAATCTGCCCGTCTGTCCGGAGTTCTCCACTGGCACGGGCCGTGAAGGGGTGAAGAACGATGGCAAAAGCGCCCACTATGAGCCACTCTGTGAGAAATGCAGCACCTACATGCGAGCGAGCACAAACGCAGCGGGGGGAAGCGGCGCGTCGCGTCGCACGAAACGAGCAAGTTTGCCGCTCTGGTCCCGTCTTTGCCAATGCACCGCGCCGAAAGCGAGCGTGCCTACATCATAGGGCCTAGACGGGTCCGCCGAAACGAGGGATCGCCCCGTTCACCACGCCACTCCGTTACAACGGTAACACTCAAGAACCTCTAACGATTCAATGAGCAGCCGGTATTAGCGTCCCAAAAATACACAAGTGCATACTTTTCAGTCCGCGGGATTTCAAAGTTAATGTTCCATAGCGATTTCGCGCTAGTTCGGATACCCCACCTTATCTTATTTCACAGACATCAACAGGTCATCCCGGGACAAATGCACGAACTGGGGGCGAGCCAGACTGAACCAGCGCTGACAGTGGGGGGGTCAGCCAGACTCCGCCAATAAGAAAATGATTGAACTACTCCTCGCCACAACAACATCGATCACGCTCAAAGTGCCGTCTCCAAATCAAAAGCATAAATAGAAGCCGTTTGGCTGACAGATTAAAAAGATCCCGGAAATCGGGTTTTTAAATTAGCCAGATCTGACTCCGGAACATCTGCCAGCACGCGCATTCAGCCATGTCGGTGAGGTCGGCGAAGTGGTTAAACTTTTTGTTGGTACCATTAGTCTGTGCCCATCCCCCATCGCACACCTTCCCCAAAACAATGCCCCCCAAACATCTCAAAGCCACCGAATTTCGGCCAAAATGCCAGGACGGTGCCTCGCGCGCCGTCCTCGCATGTCACGCAAACTCGCGTGACGCGCCGCGCAGATTCAAAGGCGGGATACTCACCCCTTAGCTGGAGGCCGTTTCAAAGTGTTTCAATGGAGTCCGACGCGCTCGCTCTCCTTCACTCTCTCGCCTCGTCTGTCTCGCGCTGGAAACAGCCATTCATTGTGGGCATAGGCGCGGAGTCGCTCGCAGAGCAATCGAGCGCCAACTCTTTTTCCAGCGGGATGCGGAGCGCAGAGCTACTGATCATGCATAGACTAGACATGACTCCCCATCGTCACTCAATCGCATGATCATCACAGGCGCAGCCTCAATGCCAGGAGACCTATCCAGCGTCGAGATGTATTTGCGCATAGGCTGGCACAGCAACAGCAAAAAGAGCCACCGCCTCGTTTCCATACGTGCGCAAAAAGTAGGCCATGCCTCTACGTCTCGCTAGACAGATCCCCAATATAGAGCGCGCAGAGAACGCCATGAACTCAGAACTGTAACGTTACAGTGCGAGACGACGTTAACGGGAACATCAAATAACTTTGGCTTATATTGAATCAGCGTTTAGCGTTGGGCAATTTTACTGCGTTCCGAAAGGACTGGCTTAGTTATGTGCTTTTTAATATTTCTCGCTTGGTTTTCATTAACATGTCTGGATAAATCATTTGAACAGCCCTACATTTAAAACAACCCCTGACAAAGTCAATGGGGCTAGTTGGCGATTCTTGACTAAAACTGTTTATCCATACATGTTTTTTTTTATTTTTTCAACGTGGGAAGCATGAAATACTCACTGTATGCTCGAATGATCCATGTAAGTTTGCCCGCACCGTAAACAAACAAGGCCAAAACCTGCAGGCCATAAACATCTATGTGTCTGAATCTAGAGGGAAAACTATACGACCGCGTGACGTCACATGCTGACCCTATAGATGTCCTTACATTACCCCGGTGAGCCACATTTCCAAATGCATTTTTTTGCGTCTGAAAAACGTGCGCACGGGCTTCCGTAGTCACGATTTGGTGAAAGTGAAAACACTGGGTTGCCAGATTGGTGTTTGTGTATTATTACGCTGGATTTTGTTTTGCCATAGCTTTTTTTGTACACTTCTACAAAAGCTCTAACATCAGACAGGGACACATTTCATACTATTTAAATTGATGGGGTTTACAAGGGTTAAACACGTTGGAGAACTAATGTCATTTGTCTTTCTGTGTCACTTATGACCCTGATACACAGTATCCACAGTCTTGATAACTCACGTGGTGTTTCACATAATAGCCACTTTAAACAAAGAATAATGTGTTCTATGTACATTTTAAAAATTCTTTAAAAAAAAAAAAAAAAAAAAAAATATATATATATATATACATACTGACGAATCAATTCAGATTAAATGTGCATCTTACAACCATATTACTGTAACTTTTAAAATGTAATATAAATACTATTTAACCTGTGATTTAATCTAATTTAATTCAGTTTAATAATTTACATTTAGACATCCAAAATATAACTGACACACCGTGAAACGGCAGTATTTTATTTGTGGAGCGTGATGTAAAATGTATATATTGGAATGTTCTAACAAAACGTAGCACTGCCCTCTAGTGGCATTTACTACAGTATCATGATGCAGAAAGCTTTATTTTCTCCTTTGAGAAGCTCTCTAACCTTTACGTTAGCTATAGCCTATGCATTTTTACTTCGCATAATGCTTTCCAATAAATAGCCTTTTAAGAGTTTTCTTTTCACTTGTTATTTACTAAATTACTCATTGAACTAAAGTCGATTACAGTTTTAGTCACATTTAAGCATCATGGGGTTCAGTGCCTTATCTCAATCATATTACAGGCCTTAGCCTACTGCATATCAGAGACCTTATTATATCATATTATATCACACTTTATTGTATTACATCCTGTGAATTATATAACTATGTACTGTAATCATGTTTTTAAAAAAATAAATATAAAATCTAAATTTTATGTGTTAACTTATGCAAGTACGTTTCTTTTATTGACTCACTATTTTAGTAGTTTTTAGCAGATCGGTCATATGTTATGTGTGTGCTGCGTGCATGTGAGAAGCAGCCTCCACTGTTTTATGTGCTTTAACATCTGCAGAAAACACTCACTGACGGCAGCTGCCGTGTGGCGGTGTTTGCTGCCGAAAATGACATCCATAGTTAATTCACAGCTTGAGCACAGATTGTCTGGAGAAAAGAGTCCTCAACTGACAGATGGCAGGGGTAAAGAGGGAAATCGCTCCAGTTGAGAGCAACCATTTCACAGTACAAGACGAACTGATTGATGACTTTTGTTCACCACTTGATGGCAGCACTTGAACATTGAAACTTGGTGACTGCTGGAAAAAAAACCCACGTGCAGCGCTGGAAATTAGAATAAATTAACCTCATAGGTCACAAAAGTTCTGTAAAGACCCTAATAATCCGTAGAAAGCTGTAGATCCATTTATAACATGAAATCATCTTTTGTGCAAGGTTTCATAAACAGGGTTTTATATATATATATGACCCGCTTCATGTGGGAGCCCAGTTTCCTAAAATGTTAAAGGCAACTATATATTTTTAATTGTAACAACCAAATTAACAGACCAAAAGGTGTCATTAAGCGGTATTCAAAAGCTGCTAACATGTATACTTTAGGGACTGATTTGTACCTTTAAGATACTGCACTGAAAAAAAATGATTAATTGATTTTACTAATTCATTTTTTAAAGGTTTTGGTTTTTTTTATACAAAAGTAAATTGATTGCAACCACTCACCTTAAAAAATGTTAGTAAATGTACAAATATGTAACTTTTGAAAGGTTACCGCCCGACTGACAGCCCAAATGACAGCTGTTTTGTTGAAAATGAATATTGCAAATGTGTAAAATATTACTTGGAAAGTTTACTTTTGTCTACTCACTGTAGTTCTGTGTATTATTTTTTCATTCATTAAAATTCATTATTGCCATCAATTTATCTTTTTTGTTTCTTTTATACAAAATTTTTATTTATCTGCTTAGTCAATTCATTTGAACTTATTTGTATTTGTATTGAATTATTTTTACTTGTTTGTACTTTTTTTCTTCTATCAACTTTTTCACAGAGATCCTCAGCACTCCCTTGTGGGCCCCCCTGCTCTAGAAAACAAACACATTCAGCTTCTGTTTACTTTTTTCATCTTTTTCAGATCTTTTAAATATGAACCAATTCTTCCAGTTCTCCCATTCTCAGCTGAAATATCCACACATCAGGCGTCCGAGCTATCCTGTTCTTCTCGCAGTCTTTCATATCTCTGCTCAGTGCTAATTATGTCTTCCCGACAACTAACAGCCTTTTTCCGAGAACGAACTTAGCATAGCTATTAAGTAGCATGATGAAACACTGGTGTGAATTTAACAGCTGGCTAAGATTGGCCAGATGGGACGTGCTACTGAGCATCCTGTGCTAGCCTATAAAACAAGTAAATAATTCTCATTCACCTTAGCAGGCAGAAAGACGCTCAGGACACAGATGTGAGTTTGGCTACTTATGATGTTGTCAGGTTTTGAGAATACTTTTGAAGACTTTCTAAAGGAGAAAAACAAGCCCTCAGAGCCATTCAGACAGATGGAGCGAGTGGTGTGAAATGGACTTGTTGGTTAAAATTCACAAGCGAGCCCAGTCTGAGAAGGAGGTGCTTGTTGAATGGATGATAACAGAATGAACAAGTGATCGGGTGAGTTTTCCACCACAGAAGAAGCCTAGTCTAGCAACAGCCGCTGCTACTCATCCCAGCACGTTCATTTATTCACGCCATCATTTATTCATCTTTCCTCCTCTACCCTGGTCTCCATTTTCAAAGTGAATTTCTAAGTTCCTCAGCGAAAGACAGGAACATGATGTTCTTTCTCCAAAAAAGTCCTCTCATCACTCCTCACTCAACACAAAATAAGACCTTTGTACGTCAGCATTGAGCATTTTTAGTACTCTGTCACCCGTTTTACACATAGTTTGGTCGGCGTTCATGAAAACACTGTCTGAGCCACAGATGGACGTGAGAGACTAGAGAGTGACAGTAATGGAGGGACGGAGTGAGAGCGTGAGATGAGAAGAAAGATCTGCCTTTTTTAAGCAGTGTCACACACAATCTTTTTTGCTCTACCTTGGCTCATTGCTTGTCTCACTTCTGCGGCACGTTGCCATGGGAACACAGCTGCAGCACTTGAGTCGTGAGTTGGGGAGGCTAGGGGTTGCTATTTAGTAAACACGTTCGCGTTTCTTCATTGGATTTAGCAAGTTGGAAAGGGAAAAGGCGGCTTACAGAATCTACAGTCATAGCTCTGCCAATAGTGTGAGCAAATGTGTTGTTTTGTGTTCACCTAGAGGCTTGAAATGTTCTCGTCATGGAGGGGTTTACAAGTCAGTTCTCTCAAGGATCACTTTGTAGCGCATCCAACTCTCTCTATCATTTTTTTCTGTTTATCTAATTTGTTAAACATGTTTAACATTAGATTTTTTTACTCAGTACACATTTTTGAAGGGACAGTTATGTGACAGAAAGTATTTTGGCAAAAAAAAAATAAATAAATTGAGAGTGTTGGCAATCTACCAGCTTAAAGGCAATGAAAATGTAAAATGCAGACTTTGTTATCATTTACTCATCCTCATCTTGTTCCTTAAGTTTCTTTCTTAAGCTGAACATAAAAAAACGCATACAGGTTTGGAACAACATGAGGGTTAGTCAATTGACAAAATGTAAATTTTGGGGTGAGCAATAAACTCAACAAGGCATTTTCTATTTTTTCTTCTTCTCTCATGCACATGTAGCATCTCTGACAGCTTTAGCTGTGGTGAATAAAAATGTCATCACTAACATAACACATACAGTCACCATACTACATTGTTCTCCCTCTATGCATTGATTAAGAGTCTGACTCTCAGCAGGCTTGTTACACATTGCACATGGCATAATGTCGATAGTACTTTTTTCAAATAGAATATGTAGTCAGTTGTTCTTGTAGCAGTGATGGACAGTCAGTAGAGAATGCTTGAACTAAGGCTCATGTTCCAAGACATGCAGTCAATCAAGAGTGTTAGCTTGGTGAAAAAAAACTCCTGGAAGAATGTCAGGCATATAGTTTCTAAAAGCTTTGTAAATGTATGCAAATTCCTAAAATAATAAATGAATACAATTTTAGATTTATATTATGTACCTATATATGTGTGTTTGTGTGTAATTGTATTTATTTATTTTAGGTTTTAAGTTAACATTTAACACGGGCCCCGTGAAAGACATTCACACACACACACACACACACATATATATAAATTCTAATAATTCCGAATTCCTCAGGTTGCTCACAGAAGAACCAGGTGCTTCTAATATCCTATTGTGAACTTCAATATCTATTTTAATTGCTTGGAAGCCTTTCCCTTGTGATTTATGACTATACTGGAGAAACTCGTCACAAGACTAAAAGCATCTATTTTGTAAGTTCCTTATAATACTGAGCGTTAAAGGTTCTCCAGAGGCTTTCACCAGTCTGAGGCTTTTTGAAATAACAAACAAATTTGAATTTAAATGATAAATCATCATTTAGAGCAGCTTCTCCAAGACCAAACACATTAGGTGAGTGGGTGGACAGTTAGCAGTCTTCTGATCCTTTAGAAGAAACCAGGGAAAAAAATGATGGCATCTTCCTCTAACATAACGGGTGGCTGCATATTGCGGTTGAGATCACGCAGGAGTGGCATCATCCCAGTGTAGAGAGGTCTACCCCGATCTTCACTCTCTCACTCCCCCTCCCATTCTCTTTCTGTATCTCTCACCGATCCCACCACAGTGTAGTAAAGCGGATAGGCAGCTAAACAAACAGCGGAATCTTTTCAGTGAAGACGACGACAGAGGTAAGAAACTTTTCTGCGTTTATACTATCTAAATTCGTGATCGTCGATGCCGGGAATGCCTGGGCGAAGTAGATGGAGCCACTCGTCACGCTGTATCGGCGATCAGGCATCGTGGTTGCCCAGACTGCGCAGTGCTCTTATGAGAAGCCACCTGCACGCGCTGCGACTCACGCGCTCTATCCAGAAATCATGGAGAAGCCGCGAACGCACTCACGCGTTTCTGTCACGGCGCGTTTTCTATCCAAATACATGCGTCTGAAAGCATGTGGGTTTTGAAGCGCAAACGTGTAGGTTCGGCGTGATTTTTTACTTGTGTGGTGCCATCTCAAAGATCACGCATAGTCTTACATAGGCTGTAGTTGGAGGTGGTCTTAATCTATGGGCATGTAATAAACATGGAGAGCGACTGCAGGAGATGCACTTAGATCGCCCCTGACAGATGTGCGGAGGGGATTTGGTATTAATATACCATGGCGGGGTTTTGTTGGCGAACTGCGTGACACGGTTTGATGGAAGCCCCGGTATTTCATAACTTTGACATGACTCGCCCCCCCCATGTATAATGCATGTGTATGTTTGAAAGAAAGCGTTGCGTCTCCACGAACTGTGTGGTGGAAATACATTATCCCAGCTCACAGGATGTACGTGTTTGTACGGGTGAGAGATTCTGAATAATGATGAGCGTTTCTTTAATATATGCTTCGGGAGAGGTAACAGTGTGGCACTGGCTTTACAGTTGTCCTGGATAACCTGTTGGGCATTCTAAGCATATGAAATCAGAAATATTCCATAATATATTCAATATAAATGCACTCACATTCTATAAGAGCATTTTTATATAGTTGAATTCTTAATTTATATGTAACTTATTTATTTTGTTGTTTAAATTAGTTAATTCAGTGTTTTACTTGCACACACATGCACACATATTTTAAAAATAGATTTAAACAATGTTGAGCATGTAAACCACATGAGCAAAAATGCCATTGAGCTGAATATAAGTGGTAATATGCACAAGGCCACTTGTAATAACATTAGCGTGTGATATTAGTTATGTTTTAATTTATGAGTTATACTATATAACTGAAAATGTATTGCCAAATAAACTTTATGGTTCAGACAAAAACTCTACGTTCATCATTAACCATCTCAATACGGAAAAAAATTTTAGAAATTGCTGATCAATGTCACTAAATGACTTGAAAGTGAAAGTGCTTATAACAGAGCTTAGCATGCAGGATCACAATCCCGTTGGTTTGCACAGGTGGGTGTCACAGGGCTCATCGGTCATTGATGCTCGGAGCAATTAGCTCAGTTCCTCAGCCACGTGAGCGTATGTTTGCACAGACGGCCCAGGGCTCAAACGGCAATGGACACAAAGGTCGAGCCGGGAGGACATTTCGGACAATGTCTACCAGCATGACTCTGTTTTTACACCCCTCAAGCCTCATGCTTTGAGGGTGCACAATCTGGTCTTAAATGGCCAAATGTGGCTGATGCTGCTTAGTGTATGAGATGAAACCGGCGTAATGAAGGAAATGGGCAGTATGGATGATGTTGTTCTTGTGCACTTAATGCATCTTTCCCATCGCTGCACAGAGAGGCAGTAATTATAATGCCAAGCTCAACTGTCCCTTTGCTCCAAATACATCCCTAAAGATCGGATCCCTGCAGGCTTTCAATGTGCCTTTTAATTAGAGCCTTATAATGATATAAGAGAGACAGAGACTCAGGGAGAAAGTATGTGTGTTAAGGGGGAGGGGTGTCTTAAATTCTGCTTCCCATTAATGAATAATGGCTTTGATTTAGTAATGAAGACTGTGGCTGTGTTGCGTATGATGTCAGAACCGCTATGCTTTTGGGGGGCAGTAGTTGTTTTTAATCACATCACGTTTAGGCAACACATTAAATCTGTGTAAAATTAAATATAGTTTAAGTCAAGTCAGTTTTGCTTTGATTCTGTGGTAAATTATGTTGTTGAGAAGTGAAGTAGAGAAGTGCTGACGAGTGCTGTTTCGAAATCGTATGACTTGCTGCCTAAGCAAGGAACATAATTTATACAAACGAGGAGCTGAGGTGATTAGTTATTATAGTGAAGGTATCAATGAGAGATGACTTCAGTGTAACTCTGGGTCAGTAAACATTTATCAAAAATGTTTTTTTGTTATATTGTTACTTCTAGGAAAGAAATAGCAAGTCTTTGCCCTTGGCAAGTAAGGAACCTGTTTCATCTAGCTATTTTCATGCAGTGAAGCAAATGTTGTCATAGTAATGAGGCTCTGGGTAATTAATACATTATTTGGCTTATGTAATAGCAGATTTTCTTTTTAGATAAAACTGAATGACAGTGACCATGCTGTGATGACAAAGAAGTGACTACACAACATTGCATTATTTTAATTTATTTAGACTAAGCTGATAATTTAGGTATTCTTAGATTTTTACTTTATAACTGCACTTGCCCCATGAGCAAGGATTTCAAATATAAACATGTAAGAAACATTTTAATTCAAAGCAAAAAATATTTTATAAATAAATATATATAATGTGATATATAAAATCATACAAATTATACACTTACTAGCTTTATTATTATTATTATTATTATTATTTTAAAGTTTTCTAGCTATTTTTTTTCTGATTCTGAACAAAGTCTCTGATGTTCACCAAGGCTGCAAATAATATTGTTTAATTATGTTTAATTACAGTTTAAAATAACTTTGACAATTTGGTATTATATTGATATTTTGAAATGTAATAATTTATTCCTGTGAGACAAAGTTCAATTTTCAGCATCATTACTCCAGTCTTCAGTGTCACACTATCCTTCAGAAATCAATATGCTAATTTGCCTATCAAGAAACAGTTTGCAATATTGAAAACAAGTGTGCTGCTTGATTTATTTATTTATGGAAACCACGGACAGGGTGGTTTGATGAAGAGAAAGAATTTATTTGACAATTATTTTTTGTAACAATCAAATAATCGGCAATATCTGGTCGTATTGCTTAGGCTTTTAGCATGTAGTTAAAAAGTGTTATGCGGATGGTGTATGCAATTTTAACAAGAGAAAGTTAACCCGACTTGAAAATGTAAAGCTTGATATTTTCAGGTTTTCACAACTTGTACTATCACCTCATTAGGATGCTCCTGGTACATGATTTCACCCCTGCAGTTCATTTCCAACTGGTTAAACTGATGTGTTACAACCCAAATCGTGTTCTAACACTCCCCCTGAAGTGAATTTAGTTACATTTTAAGAGACATGAAAATTCTTAAAAGCACATGCAGATGTCTACCAGTTATTGTTTAATATGTGTCATACACACATTAAACCCACACAAATTCACACATCATTTGCATTCATTTGTATGAATTTGCACTTGAGTGTGTGAAAGCTGATTTGTTTCTGTGGGCTGGTATATTGGCCGTGTTGCCCACCTAAACATGCTTATCATCTTCACACGTTTGCCCAGCAATGTCAAGACTCTCCTCTCCAGATGATCTACAACTTCCTGCCAGTCAGGCTGTGTGTGTTATGATGATGCACTAATTGTAATTGTTGTGTGTGTCTCATCATTACAGAATCTCATGATGATGGGTTAATGAGGCTTGCCTGTTTACCTTACTGTCGCTTTCTATTGGCTGGCTCAGGGGGCTAATTACACTCCCAGTACTACGGGGGGTCCTAAATTACCTTAAGCACTGCTATTACAACACGGATCTGTTAGACTGTGTATGCAGACAGTCTGTAGACATGTTTATTTTTTGCAGACTTTGAACGTTCATAAACATTAATAAATTAAAAATTGAGTATGGAATGTTACCTAAAGTTGTCACCTGAAAGTGCTTCTTTTGATTGGTTGTTTATTGATAGATGGTTGCTAAGGTGTTGCTAGATGGTTCACTTCTGGTTGTTCGGTGGTAGTTTACAAGCCCAAGTCAAAGAATCCCACACTCAAACCTCTATGATGTATGAATGGCCACTTCTCATTGGCTATTTTAAGTTGACAGAAAATAAGTGTTTTTCCCTCTAAAACTAACAGCACACTTCTCCTCTGTAAGTTGCATGCAATGTGAGTTATGCACCCATAGTAATAATAAATGCTTTAGCAAGCACCACCAATAATTTGAGTTTGAAAAGCATGGGAAATAAACATTTGAATTATAATTTGAGTAATTCTACATGTGCCATGTTGCTTGATCATGAAGTGGTTTAATATCATGTCATTTATGTATTCTTTAATCCTTCTCTCTATTTTCATTGGTCGAATTTTGATCCCATCTAGACTGAGTTTCTCTTAGTGGTGAATTGGGATGGAAAATAGATTGATATAGTATTTGAGGAATGAATGAAAAGGACAGAGTGTGGAGAAAGAATTGATTAATATTCTCTCTGCATATACTGTATGTAAACTCATTTTCTGAGAGCAGACCTCTCATTCTCCTCCTCTCTCTCATTCCTTCACCCACATCATTCGCACCTCTGACATTTAAAAGAGCGATGTTACGATGTCCATCTTTGTACTTTACCAACTGACAAAATGATATTTCATTCACTCAGAACAACACTTAAAAGTATCTAACATAGCAGGAACTTTTCACAGTAAGCTCTCCGACATTTAGCAGTTTTACATTATTTTATAATGTTTTATAATTGTATAGTGCTCTGGGGTGGCCTGCTTGATTCTGATTGGTCAATAAATCTTGGTCAGTGCAGGTCCAAATCTTTTTTGACAGGAACAAAAATAAGGAGATGAGGGATGGAAGTATACTTTTGTTTAACAATCATGTCTTTCCATAAAACTTTGCCATTGTAAAGACCAAAAGTAAGTCTTCACATCCTTGTATTAATCAGAGACAAATTCGATATGGCATATACCCTAAGGTCTAATGTGATCTGTTTGTTACACATGCAGGTGCCCCACCACTTAAACATTCAAACTGTTTATTGGCTGTGAATGTTTGTTTGTTTGTTTGTTTTATGTACTGATACATAATGTAGAACATAATATACTGTACAGTTAAATTATAAAAACAAAACAACAACAACTAGGCATCGTCTGTAACCATTCTAAAATATAAATATAAAATAATCAAATCAGTACTTTATATCCACATATCTATTTATTTGGTGCTTAGCTGTGTAATTAGAGGGATAATGTACAGTCAGAGTGATCTTGTATCATCCCGAAGGGGTTTATTTTATGATAATGACAGTCTAATGCTACATTATCCCTTACATAATATGCATGTTTAAGCTAAGATCAAGATTTAGTTTGATAGAGTTTTCCATCCCACGAAAGAAAAAAATAAAACATTGGTCCATCACTCTTTCAGCCTCAAATTGATGATCATTGTGGTGATAATGTCCAAAGAGCAGTGTTCTACACTGGCAGCAACATTACCATGCAACCTTGATAAAAGAACTAGAGACAGAGAGAGATAGAGGGGGGAAGAGATCTGGGAATTGAAATAGATATTCAAATGTGTCAAATGCACATTTGAATGCAGTTTGCCCCCTGTTGAAGCATTTGATTAAAACATTTAAAAATATTATGTTGCTGGCTATTTAGAAGTTTCCCTTACTCTAACATACAAATTACATTTTATGCTTTGATGACTGTGACCACTAGAAAATAATTTTGAAGAGACATTAGTGACTTTAACTGAAACTAATTTAATTGTTTTGTTTTGTAAGAGCAGCATATATAATTTCTTCTATTGCACACATCTGAAATAGATCATTATTTCCCATGTTACATTTAGTGTTATGATGTGTTAGCTGTGAAGGAACGATTTCTGTGAAAACCGAAATCCCAGTTAACATCTGTTGCAGCATTTTCATCATGCTTACTGATCTTTAATCAGGCGGCAGAGATTTAGGCAGAGTCAAACAGTCTAGGGTCAAACACAGAAAACACAATGGAACCAGGGAAATGCTCCGAAACGCTAGCCTGGACAAAACAGGACTTCGCACTAAATTTAAAGGGAGCGATTGATGGGGAACACCTGTGCCAGTAATCAGTTCCAGATATGGGGTGTTATGGGAAAAGGAGTCCGTAAGTGTGGTCCTGTTTTGGCTGGATGGACCTCTGGCGGAACTTGAGGGAACTCCAGCTGAATATCGTGACATAGCCCTCCTCTTTAAGGAGCGGCTTGGTGGACCTGGACCATGGAGCAGAGGGAGTGGCACATAGAGCCACGGTGGTGCATGCAGAGCAGGGAACCACGGCCATGCAGGCAGAGCGGAGAGCCACGGTTGTGCAGACAAAATGGAAACCCTCCAGGGCAATGCAGACAGCGTTGACACCCTCCAGGGCAGAGCAGGCGATGGGTCAAATGCCCTGCAGGGAGGAGCAGGTGGGACTG
Source organism: Enteromius treurensis (assembly GCA_032275025.1). Classification (NCBI taxonomy): domain Eukaryota; kingdom Metazoa; phylum Chordata; class Actinopteri; order Cypriniformes; family Cyprinidae; genus Enteromius; species Enteromius treurensis. The sequence continues at coordinate 13,693,425 of JAUCMU010000143.1, forward strand.
GTACAGAGAGCACAGAGAGGTTAACAACAGCCTCTACGCCTGAGACAGTACACGCTGTGTGTTCATCGGCGGAGCAGGCAGGACAGAGGCCCCCCAGGGCAGAGCAGACAACTCAGAAATCCTCCAAGGCGGAGCAGGCAGCACAGAGGCCCACCAGGGCGGAGCAAAATGGCCAGGGCTGAGCCGCAGGACACCAGGGCAGAACAGGCAGAGTCACGACCCTCCGGTGCAGGTGTGCAGAGCAGATGTGACTCTTAATGACGGCCTCTTCTGCCGGGACAGTGCAGGCTGTGAGGTCGCAGGTGGCTTCCGAGGTCGAAACAGTGCAGGATGAGAGTTCAAGGTTGGCCTCCATGGCCATGACTAGGCATGACGACTACCCCGATACGGACCCCTTAGCCATGACAGAGCAGGACGAGAGATCAATGGCGCCCTTTTGGCCAAAACAGGGCAGGACGGGAGTTCAACAGCCTCCGTGGCCGTGACTAGACATAACAAGGGCTCAGAGACGACTTCCATAGCCGAGGCAGGGCAAGACAAAAGTTCTATGACGGTCCTTCTGGTCGTGACGGGGCAGAATGAGAGTTCCATGGCCCCGTGGCCCTGACAGGGCGGGACGAGGACTCAGAAATGGCTTCCATAACCATGACAGGGCAGGACGAGGACTTGGAGATGGCTTCCATAGTAATGACAGGACTAGACGAGGGTTCCATGGCCCTTATGGCCGTGCAAGGGCAAGACGAGGGTTTAACAACCTCCATGGCTGTGACAGGGCAGGACGAAGGCTCATGGGCGGCTTCCAAAGCCAGGTCTAGGCAGGGCGACAATTCAATAATGGCACTTCTGGCCGTGGCAGGGTAGACAACAGTTCAATGGCCTCCGTGGCCAGGAGCAGGCATGGCAAGAGTTTTTTGGTGGCCTTGATGGCTGCAACAGTGTCTAGCAAGAGTTCATGGGCAGTCCCCAAAGCAGGCCCAGGGTCTTGGTCTGGAGTGGACTTGGAGACCTAGCCACTTGAGTACACTGTTCAGCCCACACACTCCAAATGGCCTCTGCCATTACAGGAAGCACATAAGATAATGGGTCACAACAAGGCAAAGTCTATAAATGTGGCCATGGATAAACGTGGACCCTCACATCTAATCTGGGATTGCAACAACTGATCAACACTATCACAGAATATTTCCATGAGAACTATGTCAGGAAGATCAGAATCTTTGGCGATAAACACAAAATCCTGAATATGATCTTCCAAAGATTGCGTGCCTTGCCTAAGTGTGAATAACATCGCCGTTGTACTCATACCTGGGCAGATTACTCTCGAGCGATCCTGGATCCTGTGTCAACAAAGTCTTCTGTAACGAAGAAGTCTAAAGCGTGCAGATCCATTTGCAGCATTTATTTAATACTCATAGTCAGACAGGCAGTGGTCATAAACGGAACACACTGTTAGCAATCAGAATTCCAAATAATCACTGAATGCAGGTCTGGGAGCTGTATTTAAAGGGGGCGACTGATGGGAAACACCTGTGCCTGTATTTAGTTCCAGGTACGGGGTGTTATGGGAAAAGGAGTCCGTGAGTGTGGTCCTGTTTTGGCTGGATTGCCCTCTGGTGGAGCTTGAGGGATTCCAGCTGAATATCATTGCACCTAGCTAAATTGGATTTTGCATTACAATTAATGCATCATAATTGTTCTTTTTATGTATATCTTGCAATATGTTTTGCAATATGACAGATCTGTTTATCGGTGGCTGCATCAGTACAGCTGTTCAACACATTGACTCAGAATCCTTGATCACGTAAAAATATGTGAGAAACAGGCACACATACAGGGTTAGTGTTTAGGCTATACATGCAGAAATTGACTGCGTGTTCATATATGAGCAAAAGAAGGCATACGTGGTGAGAGACTTTTGTGTGTGTGTGTGTGTGTGTGTGTGAACGGGTACCATCTGCCATCTGCAGCACTCTATGCCAGGCCCGTTACCCCCCTTTCATCCACTAGTGAGTGTGTGAGACGGTGAGAAGGAGACAGAGAAGCTGAGAAATAGGAAGATTTGTAGGAATAAGTAACCTGGAATGTCTTGGTGATCCTTTCTTTTTTCTTCCCTGCTTCGGTTAGAACAACCACCTTTCAGAGATCAGCTCCGAATCACAGATACTGGTGTTTTTTCTGCCTGTCCCAGTTCAGTGTTTTGGCAATAACATTTTTCTGAGACTCTGCCCACATCTCAACTCCCACCCTCTCTCTCTCTCTCTCTCTCTCTCTCTCTCTATTTATCACCAGCACCATGTCAGAATCAGTCTCAGTGTGCCAAGCATTCTTTAGTTTTACTGGTTAATCTGATATGTAGTTGTTCTCTATTACATTGGTGTTAGAGGAAAGAACAGGACCTCACAGAATCTGCAGGAGCTGAATTCAGCGGGGGCTGGTTGCACCAGCTGTGAATAACCTCAGCCTAGTTGGAAATTAAATTAGCGATGCTAAGATACAACTTTTGCACACCTAAATATCTTAACGTTACTACGTATTACTACTAAAACTAGTTAAAATCTAGCCTTATGGTGTATCTAAATATTCCCAGAAGCCTTTCACGGGGAACGTCTGGAACCAAATGGCAAGGTGATTGGATTACAAAAATGAGATCATGTTCTGTGTGAAAGACTTAAATCCTTCAGACACATACGCTGATGTTGACATTTACACTTGTATATTTTTCAAGAGATTGAACATTAAATGAATAAATGACACTCTTTCGTATGTTGTCTGATATTATTTTTTCATGTAGGGCTTCATTTACTCCAACAAAATAAATAAATGTCAACTTTTCCAGTTAGTTTTGTTAGTATTTTTGATAGCTTTTCTTTATATATATATATATATATATATATATATATATATCTTACAGTTTAAGATAGACATCTTAAAATAGACTTCTTAAGCTATAATATAAATTAACATTATAGATTTCATAGACTTCATTTAATTTTAATTGAATTGCTTCACTTTCGTTGTATATGCAATATGTCACGAAACGGGGCGCGCTGAGAGAGCTCGCGCTCTCGCTTCTTTGTTAAGAGGAACAACAGGCACGGCAGGCAGAACGCGGAGACTGAATTAACATTAAACTTGGTTTTTAAGGAAAACAAGAAAACAAAGAACACGCGAAGGGCAGAGCAGGGCTCAGACACGTAGACACGCAACGTCACTTTAACATAGACTCACTTGAACAGAAAAAGACTTAAAAGGCTTATAAAACACAGAACTAATGATAAACACACAGCACCTGGGAAGACAATTACACACTAAGGACCGGGGCGGGGTTTACAGAATGACAGGAGCACACGAAACGAGTGGGGGCGTGACAATAAAATTAAACATCTTTTAGACTTTTTATATACCACTTTTAATGTACAAAATGACCGTGTGTTTAATATAATTTTTCAGCTTGTACACAGTGCTCTCTCTATTTTTCTCACTTATGTTAATGAAATAGAATTATGATGAGTCTTTTCATAGTACTCACTTGTAAAAAGTCAAAGAAAATAGAAGAAAGAAGCCTTGAGACAAAGAACAGAAGCTGAGTCACACCTCAGCACACAAATGCAATAGAGACAAGGTGGAAAATAGATAATAAGACACAACAATGTCAGCTGTGTTTTGCACTGTAATGGCAATGACAGTCTGGGAAAATAATGCTTATCAAATACATTTTTCATTGCACTAGGAAGGAATGCAATTGCTCCAGTAGAACAGTTCACCACATTACAAGTCTGTCAGTCATTTTAAAGTTGTAGGATGTACACAAGCAAAATATAAAGCAATTACAGTTTTATTCTGTGGGAGTCAAACAGCTGGGGTTATGGCTACAATAATGCTATTTAATTGACCAACAAGCCTAGTCTTGTTTGGCTTGCTCCCATGGCTCACAGCAAATGTGCATGTTACTCAGGATTCTAGTAATAGTGTCCACATTCACTGGTTATATGTTCACAGAACATGCGTTTTTTTATTGATTAAACAGCACACAAAATCAGCCATTGACTAAATTAATGCAGGCATCAATGCCATCTATGTCTCACTTGATCCCTTAAGCCTACTTTGCCATTGCGCACTTCTGTTTTAAGCCAATTGAATACACAAGCAGGTCGACAGTGCATATAAAGTTCTATTCTTAGGATGGAGGGAAATGCTGAGGTTAGCTTGCCCAATAAAATTATTATTATGGGATAGGAATGAAAAAAAGTAAATTCTGACTTACAGTTTTCTGTTCAGTTTTGTTAGTTAAAAATGATCAAATATTTTGTTATTAATTATTGAATTAATTATTTCAACAACATTATTAATTATTCAATGTTATTCAATTATTTAATTATTTAAAATGATTAATTATTAAATTAACATAAACACTTAACAGTGCAATAAATTATGAGAAAATAAATGAAAATTAATAAATAACTTGTTTAAACATTGGAAAATGAGGTGCAACGTTGACTTTGGAGGTACCTTGCCACAACATTAATACAAAATTATTTTATTTCATTTATTAATTTAAATAGAGAGTCATACAATAGAGACAAACATTCTTTAAAAAAAAATTATATTATATATGTTTTTTTCCTCAACATGGAAATGAATGAATGAAAATAATAAAAATCGTCTTCTTGAAAAGAATATGGACTGGAGCCTACCAGCAAGACACGACACCTTCATAATTAAAATCACATGTCAAAGCTGTGCCACCGCATATGCCTATTCAGCATGAGATTCGCGTTCATCACCAACACACGCGCGAGCGCGCAGGCAGGCAGGGTTCAAGCGCGCACCCAAAGTCGCACGCATGCGCATTCACTGTGCATCTCACGGAAGAAACGCAACGCGTGAGGGATGCGGTCACACCCCCTCGTCTTGTCTCAGTACGCCCCCGAGACCCGTGGGCGAACAATAATACTTAAGGAGTTTGATGCTGCCCACCTTACAACATCTAATATGATATGGAGACCACATAATATCTAAACGAACATGGCATCTTGAGGATCTTAACTATGGATGAAGACGGTAAGATAATGCGCACGCTCCTAAAAGCTTGAAATACACTGGAAAAACTAAACTTTTTTTGCCAGCAGGAATTAATAAGGCTGTAATTGTCTTAGTAAGACCGATACGGTCGCGCTAGCTTTGACTCTTAATGATGTAACGTTATGTTGCGCCGAAAGACATTAGGTCATTTTACGAGAGATGCTCGGTAGTGCGGGGCTCGTGCCGCAGCAATAAATGAGAACAAAGTGTGCTTTTGTGTTACATTTTGGTGCGACGGGCAGAGGTTTCATTTTCCTGCTGCACTTTCGCAGTAAAACCACGAAATGTTCAGTGTTTTGTCAGATTCGTTAACGACCTTATCAGAGATCAAGGGGGAATGTTGATACTATACACGGTACGCATTGTGGCGACCTTGTAAATCAGGTTGCTTTGTAAATCTGTAGGTTGTGCATAGTTGACTTTGTGGTTTTGCTGGGTATCCAGGCGACAAAGCATGTGGTGTGTGTGCTTGTCCGGAGAAGGTTTAGGGAGGAGTAAGTTTACTACGCATTTTTGGATAAATGAGGCTATACATTTAACAGTAGCACTTACTTTTGGGAAGTTGACAAATCCTGTGCTTTAGCATGTTACATTACATCTAAAACTATTGGTAATGTTATAATCATCAGATCAAATATCGTTTTTATAGTGCCTTATTAATTGAGAGACTATATGGAATAATGTTTGTGCTATTAAAAATAAATTTGTAAGCAAGTGAGCAGTGAAGGCAGAAAGGTCAAAACATACACCATGCACTGTTTAACCTAAAATCTTAAAAACAGGATTACAAGCATATTATGCATCAACTCATATTATGCATAATATAATAAGCACAGATGTTTGAGTGGATTATTAAACAAATCGGGACATTAAAATTATACTCTACTTGGAATCAAAGACACGGTTATGAAGAGAAATAAATGTTTAACTTGTTTATAAACATATATATTTTTAAAACATATGCACATAAGAGTCACTTAATACACTGCAGCAATAGGGTTGCACCTGTTGTTCTAAATGGAATGGGTCAGAGAAGAGAGAGGAAAAAGCAGAGAAAATCCTGGTATTATATTACTGTACCGCTTAGATTACTTTTCTGTAATCCAACGATCCAAACCGGAAACAAGTTGGAAATGTTTTAAATATGTTTTAGATGCCTTAATGCTAAGCACAATCACCCCCTCAAGGGCTGAGTGGATTGTGCTGTTGTTCTTACTGATTTAACTTAATAAAAATAAGTATCTTTAATACATTAACAATGTAAAACGGTCCAATATGACCTAAAATAGTGGATGTAAAATGATGTAGTGCCCCCAGGTGGTACACGCCACGACTCTGGAAATGTACAATCCTAAAAATATTAAAAACATACAGTTAACTGGTCTGTATTTGGTGTTTTAACTGTAATTTCATCTCATGTGCCTCTGAATTAGCCAGTGGCAAAAATGATTATAATGGCAGGAATCTAGTTTAATTGCACAGTCTAAGAGGAAAATAAATGTTTATTTTAGTTTAGGTTATTCATTTTTATAGCACCTTTTTACAAGCGAGGTTGATCAAAGTGTTGCACAATATACAATTAGAACATAAAAAATAAATAACTAAAAATAAAAGCTCAATTTAAACATCAAGCATCCACAAAAAATAAGCTCCTTTAAGTTCACGTCTGGTTCTAGGAACTACTAGAAGGAACTGATCGGAAGACCTACAAGGAGGAATAACGGCTCACCAGTGCTTCCAAATATACAAAAGTGTAATTTAAAATGATAATAAATGTGCTGAATATAGACATTATGTTTACATTTGAAAATGGAACTGCAGAGAAAAAAAGTTGGTTGTCTCATGACCTTATAAACTAGAAACTTTAAGACGGATATGATTTAAAGGTTGGAATAATTACTTGGACGTTCAGTTCCTCTAAAAAAGTCCTTTGAGCTTTCTTGTTGGAAACGAAAAGAAATTTCACCTCCAAATCTCCAAAGCCTACAGAATCATCCAGCTGGGCTGCTTTCACTGAGATACTCAGATGCATCTTTCTCGTTATCCATTGTGTCCAAATATAGCCTCTTTGCCTCATATCCGGCCAGAAAAAAAAAACCCACTCTGCAAGCTTGTTTGAGGAATGGGTTGTGTATTTAAGGAGATAGGCATCATTTGAGATTAAGTACCGCTGCTAACACTATCTGCTTTCTTGGAGTCAGAACGTACAGTAGCGTGACGATATATTTGCATTACTTACAATGTCTGTAACTGACCCATCATATCCACTGAACACAAAATGATTAACATCAGATAGGATTCTGCATTATTTTACAGTTGCAGCAAAAACGCAAGAAGAGTTGTGTGGAGTTGTACAACATCCATTTGTGTATCATTCATCAATATGATGTCTTCGGAGCAAGCAGTGGTTTGTTGTTTTTGCACTAGGTTCTGTTCTCCTTAAGATTCTTATGAGTCGCTGTAAGACAAGCCACACTGCAGAAAAATGACTCAAAACAGAAATTCAAGAATATCATTCAAGGTAAAAAAATTGATCACAGTGTTCATTAATCGATAGGCTGGCGAACTAGCTACAGATTTTGGCCTTGGAGCAAAGGAATATTATAGGATTCGCAAATGGTGCCAAAATTGTACAGTGTGTGTTTCTATAAGTGATTGTTTTGGAGCTTGAATGCTGGTTAAGGAGTGAGAGGAAGCTAGTCTTGGCAGACTGTGATGGAAGTGTCAGACAGGTGGTGATTGACTGTGCTAGAGCAGTCAGGTCTCAGTCACAGGTACTGGCTCTGGTGTTAGCTGTGAAAACTCCTGCTGATCAGCCACCTTGCATAAAGGAAGAAGGGGATTATTAACATCCACCTTGCCCAAGATGGACGTGTCTTGCTTTGTAATATTTTAATCTAATAGAAAAAAAACGACGTTGCCCTCAAAACTCTCTCTCACGCTCTATTTTCTGTCCTCGTTATATTTCTATTTGTGGAACTCTCCTTTTAAATAATTGCGCCCTTCTAAATTATTGCTAAATGCTGGTTAGATGGGCAAAAAGCATTTGCTGACCGAAGGAAAATATCTTTTTATTCTCTGTGATTCAGTGTAATCTAATACTGTACAGTGAGGTGGGTCAAATAGGGGTGATACAGTAATATGTTATTTCCTTATATGTGATATGTCGACCTAATTCGCTTAAACACCAAGCTTATCAGCACCAGCTTTTAGGTTACTTATCTTTTTTTGTGACCTATAGTGTTAAGAGTGAAGGAGAGGGACTGTGAGAGATGGTGGGTAGATATTAGCTCACCAAGAGGACACTTATGCCCTTAGTCAGCTAGAAACAGACCCAGTGAAAATGGCAGCCCAAAGGAACCTGATTCGTAAGCATTTGCCAAGAGTGACAGTGTTTTATAAATAGCTTTTAAAATGTGCGATTCAGCTCTCTTTAACAATTGGTAAATGGAGCAGTCCTAACGACATTTCAGATTTTGAGACACAAAGTAGTTATGGGTTATCAGCCAAACACATGGGGCTGTTCACCTCTGGCTGTAGAGACACTGGAGAAAATGCTTCTAAAAGAAAAAGCTTGGTGCATTTTAAAGTGCAATTTTTGTTTGTGCCCTGAAAATTGATCCCAGCAGACATGTATTACAATAGTCGTGGAAGTCATCTAGTCCCAGCTGCATCAATCACAGAGCTGCAGCAGATATGATCCGAGCTCCACTGGAGTTTTATTACCCTTTATGTCCAAGTGGTACTAATGACTACCTGAGATCTTCTGAGATGAGGAGTTACCAGTGTCTACAGATATTGTGACTCAGCCCATCCCTTAGGATGCACAATAATACGCATATCAGTTAATATTTAGTTTTGGTTCAATATTGGTTCGGAAATTAGGCATACTATGTATACTGTGTCTCTTATAGAATGCATATTAATGGTTAAAATAATAATCACAATTATTTTGCACAAAAATAAGAACAATTATTGACATTTAAGAAATTTCTTTGAACATTTCATCAGGATAGTTTATCATATAAATGATCTATACATTAAGAAAACTGGTACAACAAGCAACTTTTCTCAAAACATAAACCTGTGTAATTCCTAATATTAAATTACAAATACAATTCCAAATGATGTTAATATTTTGAGCAATCACAATCATAATTATAAATAATATAGCTGAGATTCATGTTTAGATTTATTCCAGTCCATCCTTGATGTTTACATGCAGATTTAATATGCCAGGGCTGGGATTTAAAAAATTGGCATCCGCAAGCACGAAAGCTTGAAGAGTCTTGTTACTAATGCAAATGTCAAATGAAAATTAAACCCTTACTTAATAAATAACCAGTGGGCAAATATCACAGACAATTATGTTTAATAAAGCAAGAGAAGCTGAAATCATGAACACAATTGAAATACTGTATGATTTATTGTGGAACCTCTGGCACTTGCAGGTTTTTACTGTGCTTTTACTTTGCCCTGCATTGTATGACATATTTGGTTTAATACTGTTATTGCAAAAAAACATTTACAGTGCAATTATATGTTCAGAAGCTAATAATCTAATTCTATTCTAAATGAATCAAGAAGAAAAGAATGAAGGTGTGAGTGTGTGTGTGTGTATTTAGACTGCTTGACGGTCCTCTCTCAGCAGGATGAACAGATGGTTTTATGGGTTGGCTGAAAGGAGGTAGCCAGTAAAGTGGGGCTTCGTATCTCCTACTGTCATTTTAAAAATCCCTGAAAAGCCACACATTTAAAATAACCTCAAAATGAGCTCCTAACATTTGCTAATGTCCCACAGCTGTTCTACTGTATCTCAGGGTAAATAAGCAACCAAATACAATAACATTTATATTATGTAAACACGTTTTAATTTGTATATCCACGATACAAAGCGTTGAGCCTAAAATTCAGTGCACAGATAGACATGTGCCGATATTTTGCTGTCTGCTGGATAAATAACAAGTTATATAATTTGACCACTGGTAAACATTCAATGAAAACAAATGGTGTAATTGAACAGTGTCACACACAGAAGCAGGGTTTAGACAAACACAATCAGAATGATTCTTTGTTCTGAAATGCAAATATTTAATAGGACAACGGAAGCTAGGCTCAAGAGAGCAAAGTACTGAGGAACAGTGAGAATCAGAGCAAGCATAAATATAGAATGTGCACACATGCATTACTCGCACGGTTCTTATGTGTCTCTAAGCAATCTTAGGCACAGCTGAGTTCTTGAATTCTGGGATAAGAACAGATTTTCTTTATTTCTAAATGAGCAATATGCAATGAATCTCTAAGTAAAGCTACCATCGGACATTTACTATTTTATGTGCTCCCCTTTTTTAACCTTATTTCCAGTCTGTTCATTTTATTTCCCAATAGACCAGGGTGGCACTATTATTAATGGGCAGGAGTAAGGCTGTTGCAGTAGGAATGCGGTGAACTGTATGTGTTTTTTGTCGCAAAAAAATAATCTGCATTGATAAACATAACGTATTTGAAAGTATTTAAAATACATTTTGTTCAAATATTGAGTGATTTTTATTCCTTAATTTATATTATATATCATAATCACATTTTAAAAATAGATTATTACGTGCAAAAACAGGGAGATCACAAATATATAAATATATCGTTATATGTGTTATATGTGTTAGAACTTTAATAACATTAGTAAAATTCTAATTGGTACGTGAATCTGAAACCTTTTTTTTTTTCTCTTCAGCTTAGAGAGAAAGAGGGGGAATTTAAGTTTGTTCTGTCCTAAGGAGTTTTCTTATACACTAATTTATTCTTCTGAGATGCTGCAAGGCCTCCATCTTCATAATTAATTCAGATTTTTCCATTCAGTGTTGTTTTATTTGTTTAGCATTCTGCAATTTCTCTGCACAGACTGATGATTATGCATGATATGACATTTAACAGAAGGATAACATTTACATTGATTCTGATTGTGAGAATATTCTAATATTTTCACTGAACTTTTGAAATGATCATCTTACCAAAATAAGTACTATTGTAGCTATATATATATATATATATATATACATTTTTAGACATATGTGGTACATGCATGAAATATTTAAATAACACTTTGCCATGTTCTTCATCTACTCATCTATCTGTAACATATCTTAGTGCCATGGCATTAGTCCTTTTTCGCCTTGGAAGATATTTTACATGTGCATTTGTACATAACAGTACATAATAGGGACTCAATTAATGCATTGCAATGCAAGATCCTTTGTGAAGCATCTTGGAAACCCATTGACTGAAGTTCTATTTTATCTTCTCTTTAATATATTATGATCTTTTCTAAGCATAAACACTTTTAGGTTTTAAATTGGATTCTTTACCCATGATATTCACCTATTTAAATACTTTTATCAAAGAAAATGTATAACTAATAATGCCTATTTTTATTCTCTCTAGGAGACACCAACTGAGGGGGGAAATTACGGGGGTCCATTTAAGATGACACGGACGGATCCCCCTGACATATTAACATCAACTTTGTATCAAGACATACAAATTGGACCCAACTGTGGCCTCTCAAAGTATTCTGGAGCTTCTAAGCAATGTGATTCACAAATGGTTGGCCCACTGGATCAAAACTTTGAAACCATTAACAAAAGACATTGCCGTAGCTTTGACTTCATTGAGTCACTGGATGACCCAAAGGACTTTTCCTTGTCCATGGAGTATCCTTACAGGTCTGATCAGCAAACAGTAAGTAAGGATGCAGTTTGGAATGGAATTGGGCAGCAGGGACACTTACGTTTTTCCTCTCCCGATCTCTTTAACTCAAGACTCTCCCATCAACAAATCAGCACAGACAAGAGCAACGAGGCAGGAAGGACTAGTATTCATGGCAAGCCTCGCTCAAAAAGTGCTCCGAGGGTTCGAGCCACCCTGACCCCTGTACCTATCACAGTCTCTCCAACTGCAACCACGAGGCGTCGATCTCCGGTGGATCCACAGAAGAGATCTGAAAGTTTGCCAAATCGAGAAGCCTCCTATTCAACCAGGGCTTTAGTTAACGAGGTTCATCCAATCAAGTTACAACCCCACACACCCCTCTACGTTTCCGATTGTTTTGAGGAGAGCGGACCGGAGAAACAAGCTAATACTCCCCACGTCAGGTGCCGTGTTGATATTAAGCCAGACGCCTCAGTTCTCCAGCACACTGCACGGAAGATGCCTACTCACAGAAGTAATGTTCCCTGGCAGCATTCCTCAACATCAGGGATCAGGAACGTCTCATTTCCGAGTCAGATATCCACCTCTAGAACACCTACACCCAGTGAGTGTTACAACATGGACTACAGGCAAGCATATCAATATCCCAACAGCTTGTCTGGTAGTTACATTCAATCTGGAGAGATGCCTCTTGGAAGGACTTCTCCTAGAGACCCAAGGGAGTACAGAACCTTGTCCAATCCCAACATCCCAACCAAGTTCTTCTACACAGACGATCCCTGCAGGTATCCAGTTCACCCGCCAAGTAGGACATATTATCAGGATGACCAGTACAGTATTAACAGCAGCAGCAGCCAAAATCCATCTATTAGTAGTCAGTATGTACTTGACCCAAGGACTCGCTGGGTTCATACCTTGCCTGTGCGTTCATACTATGCAGATTCCCACCGTGAACCCCTAGATCCGTTAGACGGTAGACCGTATTCAGTGAGTGAGCCCGGACCATACTTCATATCCACCCCTCAGACTGAAACATACTTTCAGGAGGATCCAAGAGCATATGCTTTTCCCTCTGAGCCCTCAAAGATGTTTTATACACGGCCTTGCCAGTACCCAGCAGACTTACACATTCCTATGAGAGCGTATCATACAGAGGGCCGGCGGCGGCCACGTATGTCCCAGGTCTTTTCAGATGACTGGAACCGGTCAAGCATTGCTACATATTCCAGTCAGTATGCATCCTCACAGGCCACCCCTCAGCGTGTGCCATCGATAAGCCCCTGGTATCCCAATGACTTTAGCGAGCCAAGTCGTTTAGGAGCAGATGTCCGGAACTACTCAAAATCCTGGGACAATATCATTATACCTCATATGGAAAGAGAACATGGCGTTTCACGAGGCAGGAGCTACGAGAACCTTCTCAATCACGGAAAACCTTCGAATAACAATCAACAACCGGTTATCGTGAACCTATCTAGTTCGCCGAGACGTTACGCTGCTTTGTCCCTATCTGAAAACTGTCTAGAACAGTGTGCTGGTGACAGACAAAACAGTGCGAAGGGGCAATGGTTTGTAACCCCGGAGATTACAATCACTGACAATGACATTCGTGCAGCAAATAGCAACAAGAGAGATGCAGGAACTAGCAGCTGGAATACGCAAAACACAGGGCGATGTCAAACTGCAAACTTGCACAACTCGCAGAGACCAGCAAACCCACCAGAATCCACAGAGAGAAAGAACACTAATTACTCCCTTCAGCAAAGCCTCGAACAGCTTGATGAGCTGCTAGCCGACCTAGTCATTGATTACAAGCCTCAAAATAGCAGACGACCAAGTACAGATCTGATAGACCAGCTCAAACAATTGATTCAAGATGACGAGACCAAAGAAGGGAAGCGGGACATAGATCAAGAGGATTCGGGACTCCTGAACACACAAACAGACTCTTCAAAGACCAGCCCAGACACATTTAAAGACCCAGATAGCGGTTGCGAAGGTTTTCAGAGGAGTGTTGAGGATGTGTCATTGAACAATATTGGAGACGAGGATGACACTATGGTGTGCTCCAACAGGAAATGTTTACGCAAAGACAGTACATTCAATGCTTGCTTGTACTTCAAGTCCTGCCACAGCTGTTATACCTACTACTGCTCCAGACACTGCAGGCGAGAAGACTGGGACACGCATAAAGAAACCTGTCTTTACGGGCGCATAAGTAGTGTTTGCAGACACATTCTGAAACATTGTCGAGAGAACTCTGACATTCATAAATCTTTTTCACGCATTGCGAGGGTAGGGTATCTGTCCCGTGGGAGAGGAGTTCTGTTCTTGGGTTTTCCAAACCCTGGGTGTGCAGATAACTTCATTCAAGTTGGTCTTGACAGCCTTACCATCTCTCCAACATATCTGTCCCTTCGAGAGTTAGACAGTTTCAAAGACAACCTTGGGCAATACTGCAAAGAGTTGCAGAATGCAGGCAAGGAATATGACCCCACTGAATGTTTCCTCCTGAATGTATCCATTGCTATTGGAGACCTAGTGCCTAAAATTCCTTCACCCAAATTACAAATGCCAACAGTTCGCAAGTATGCCAAGGTCTCATTGGCCTCCTCAAGCCCAGATAAGAAAATCTTTAAGAAAGAATGTGAAATGGAGACTCTGATTCTCACCCCACCCCCAGGGACCTCTGATATTGACAAGGAGGGCCAAGAGGGCAGGAAAGCAAGAGAGATTTGCTTCATTAATATTCAAAGAGAGCTTCGTACCCGGGGTGTATTTCTTCGCCATGAGTTTCCAAAAATATACAACCAGCTTTGTGAGTTTGTTGAGAGCAACAAGAGGTTCACTCCCACCACCATCTATCCCATTGACAAGAGAACCGGAAAGCAGTTCATGTGCATGATCATGGCAGCATCTGAACCAAGGATGCTTGATTGGGTTGGTGCACCACACCTTCTAGATGACATTATATAATCCTATGCATCCAGTAATATCAAGCTTTTGCTACACAAAATAAAACTTAAATGACTAATGTTTTTAGATATGTATTTTAATAGGGAGACTATATTTATTGTTTTTCCTGGTGTCTGGCACGAAAAACTAGAATTAACACAAGTTGCTTATGGGATAAAACGCTATGTACAGTACTTGTTAGAAGATTTGAGCACATATGATTTGTCTTAAAATCGGTTTCCACAGAATCAGAAGCTTTTTTATATTTGGGACAAAATCTTTCTGCATTATGGATTTAAATCCGGTAAAATGTGTCAAATGGAGCTGGGAGTACTGCATTCTTATAGGCGTAGCTCAAAGTATTTAATAAACGCAGGGAGTGGAGGATGTGTAAAACTTTGTGAATGACAGATGTTCAAGTTCTGTGGAAGTTGCTGAACTTTCTGTGAATTATGTGTGGGCCTGCTTATAACTATATTTCTTGTGCTAGTGTGTTGCAGTGAGGATATAACAACTAGGAACCTTTGGAGAACCTCTGGAGAAAGTCAATTTCTCTTGCAATACAATATTGTCTAACAGTCATTGTCTTTAGCCCCTTGAGAGGATAAAAATGCACTTGCATGGAGAATGCATGCTGGCAAGGAAAATGCTAATTTACTTCAAATTTTGCAATGGTTTGTCCGTTCTTTATAGTCACAGATGATGATCAGTATGGCAGACAAAAGCATATGTCAGGTACATTTTTATAGACAAAGTCAAATAAACTGCTTGGAAGATTTCACTGTATTGTACATGGCAACTGCTTTCTGTATTGTATTCATGAAGTACTATATCTATTTACACGGTTAAATCGGCTGAAACGTAACTTCTAACTTTACATGACAAGAAAACATTTGTCTTTGAGTTATACACATTTTCATCACATACAAATAAGAATACTTACCAGTTTATTCATCTGACATTAAAGATTATCTGTATTATTTGAGTGTTTTTATTTTTTCATGGTATTGTAAAGTTCTAATGATCGTATTTTAATTGAGACATTTATTGAAATATTGTGTTAAACATGCTAAACATGTATATAAATTATGCTAGTCTTATTTTAATCATTTATAATGACTGACAAAATGCCTATATTTAAAATGTAATATTTCAATAGAAAAATATTAAAATTTGAAAAAGATTTAAGCAATGGTGTGTAACACCACTGTATGCAAGATTGTTTTAGTTATAGCACTTATATAAATTGCTAAGGGGAAGACATATTTATAAACAGACCATTTAGATAATGTAGTCAACAGCATGCACACAACAAACCTTACAGCGATAAAAGATAGTCAGTGTTACTGTGTTTATTTCTGTTGTCACTTTTTTATGCCATTATTTATTTATTTACACTGTTCATTACCTGTTGTGTTCTGTTGACAAGTGTTGCTTTATTTCTGTACTATGGTCAATAAATGAAACACCCAAAACTTCCTAATGGCTCATGCATTTTACTGATAATTCTACATAACAATAATAATTGCAACAGAAAAGTCCACGCTCTGTCACTGTATCAGACGGGCTTTCGAACATTTCTTTTTCATTCATAAACTTTTTTTATGGCTGACTGCAGCCTTTACCAAGTATCAAGAGTTTTACAGTATACTTACTGGGTAACACTATATGTGTAATATGTGTAATAACTACACACTATAAATCATTAGTTAAGCATTAGTAAATAGTTCATCCTTTATAAAGCATTGTTCCAACATTAATAGTCATTAAGCAGTTTATAAATACAGCTATAAATGCCTTTTTATAGCATATCCAAATATGCTTAATATCTTTATAGCATAGCATATCTATTTATAAGCATATCTAAATGTACAAAGGAGATTTAAAGGCTCAGTTATCTTCCTAACAGAAAAAATAAACAAACACCACAGAGATGCAAATAAATGTACACTTTAATTGTTTTTCTGTTAAACTGAAGGTTTGTTTTTCATTTATACAGTTGTACGATTACATTTTTTACATCTTGAAAAGATATGTCTGTGTTCTGTATCCCTCTGTGTTGTGTTTGTTTAACTTTGCTGTTTAGAATATAAATGAGCCTTTACATCTGCTTTATTAATGCTTTACAAGGTATAAATAGTCCTCACTTTAGGTGAGCTCACAAAAACAGCAACTGCTAAATGCTTCACAACTAACTGACTTAATCATGAATTACAGCAGGAACGTGTGTTAATAACGCATTTATCAACACACTGAACAATCATGTGTCTAAATAATAAGATTTATATTAATCGTTTACTTAGACTTTCTAAATGGTCTTATTAAACACTGACAACTCCTAAATAACTGCTTTGTAAATAACATAATAATTAGCTAAAAAAATTATAAACTGAACATTAATAAATTAATAAGAAAATACAATTATTAAAAAATATATATATCCTCAAGAACAAGGCGTTTATAGATGTTGTTTACTAATGCATAATAATGTTGAAACAAAGGTTTATAAAGGATGAAATACGTGCTTACTAATGCTTAACTAATCATAGTTAATAGTTATTATAAAGTGTACCAATTACAGTTTTGTTAGTTCTTTCCCCAAAGCTTTTTACCTCATAAAAAGGTAAGGATTTAAATACATAAAAATCATGACAAAGTGAACACATAGCCTATACAAGACCGTAACTATGAATCCTGGGTCCTCGGATCCTACATAAGGAAAAATTAAAATAAATTATTGTGTGCTCCCTGGTCCCTTGATATAAACAACAACCAAATAAACCTTATAAGATCTATCAGCTGGACAAGCTGGGTGCAACAAACGTCTCTAATAAAATAAATATTACTGCAGCGACATCTGCTGGTTAATATAACTAAACACACGAGATTAAGGGTTCACTATCAGCCGTCATTTTTAGTTCTTGACTCATGCCCGTCATCACCCCGGTCAGGTTTCCAGTCACGTGATCGCTGAAAAAAAAACATCGTTTGTACCACCTGCATACGTTTTTATAACATTATTACTGAACACTATACATATGTGCAGATATTTATTGATTGCCGGAAATATACATTTAAACTGGCAAATGCAGATGAACTCGTAACTTGTCTCAAAACAGCATTGGCCTCCCCATAAAAGCGGCAAATTGCATCAATAGCCATTTCCATTTTTAGCCATTTAGCTAAATTTATTATTGTATTCCTATAAAAACAAGCAAAACTTTTCTTTTACCATATGTGAAAAGCTGCCCTTGCTAGACTATTTAGGCCTAAGCCTAACACAAATATGCATTCAAAGTTTTTTTTACTACATATGCAGGGCATTAAATATTCACACCTATGCTTTTTAGATTGGTAGGACATAAATGCTGAGGAAGTTTTATTGTTATGTTTATTTCTCAGGTCTTGTTCAATTGTCTATGTGTCTCTTGTACATAGTACTGAAGTCTGGATCAATGCCTTAAACTATTGACATGATCCAATTAAAGTCCTGATAGTAAGGCAGGTAGCAATGCAATTACATTTTGGTAATAAAACTGTGTAGTAAAAAGGGTTATTAAAAGATGCATATCAGCATGTTTTATTATGCAACATGCCCTGTGTTGGAGGAGAAGAAACAAAAAATTCCTGGAGGCAGAAAGGTGGAGGCTCAAAACTGAGATGCTCGTTGCCGGGAAACAGGAAGCTGAGCGAACATCCAGGCACTTCAGACTGTGGGCAGGGTGATAAATGTGGGCTGCTGGGAAAGCATGTGGATGGCGAACTGATACGCCAGCCTTCAGGAAGAACTCCACATAAACGGGAAGGCTTCATTTCAATCTGTACTGTAACTGCCTTCCAGTGAAATTATTCGGCACAGCCGTAACTCCTAATGTCCTTGAAAACCTGCTCATATGAAAACCACTTTCATGCATAGTTCAAATGCATGCATAAAAATCATGTCCTAGTTTTTTGCAGAGTTGCACATGGCAGGTTTTTCGCTAGATGGCACCACATTCCCACGTTACATGCAGTGCATAGACCATGCACTCACCTTGCAAGATAAAACTGTATTTTATGACAGAGAAGAATAACAGCATCACATGTGGATGATAACAGAAAAAAAAAGAAAAAAAACATTTTCAAATATTTGCTTCTTTTCTCATATGCTGCTTCTCTCTACTACCAGTAGAAGGTGGTAGACAAACACTCTCTGTATGAGTCAGAATGAGTCATAAATGATTCATCTGCTGTAAGGGGGAGATGAGCTGGTGTTGTCTTTGTAAGCACCACATGCCCAAACACATCCCCGGCCCACATGATCACCAGGTGCTGTAAGCATGGCTAAAGCACAAGTCATCCCACAACTTCGGTGACAAAAGAGTCATTTCAGTGCTACAGTGCTCATTTACGATGTTCTGGTTATTACGCTGCTGTATAAAATCTTTTACTTCCAATGCAAGATTTTATCTTTTGTGAGCTTTTAAGTGAGTAAACATATAATGCAAATTGTGCAGCTCTCAAATCTTATACTGAAAAAAACTATGCAAGCAGAAACATTTCCCATTGGATGTTCTAAAGCAGAACCCTTCATTAAAAATTCATATTAGTTTTGTTAATATATGTATATATTTATTTATTTAAAGGAAGAAAATGGCATTTTAGGTAATAATTTGAGTGAATAAAGAAATCGTAATTGTACAATAAGTAATGAATTCGTACTATTTGCAAATTTATTTTCAATTTGAGACAACAAAATCTGCCAAAAGCCTAACTGACAAATGCTTTTGACTTTTTCTTGTGAAAGTGCAATAAAAAAGGCACACTGTGTGAAACTCAAATCGTCACTTCACAAGGCCAATGTAATTTCCAGCAATTCACATGCTCCCTCTTAACGTTTACGTTGATAACTTCCCTTCTCTCTGTACCACAGACAACTTACATAAATTGTTGAAAATGCTGGGCAGTGCTGCTATAAAGCAGCTCCTCTGGGACAGCTTGTGGGAAGGCTGGGCTGAAGTGGGCCAGTAATGCACAAATACACCAGTAGAATAGTTTAAATATGCTTCTAAATATATACAAATCTATTTCCTTTGCGAGAGTCCCATGCTTTGACATTCAATACTTTAAGCACAAAGGCTTTCAGTGGAGGTCTGTGGGAGGTTTGAAACTCCTGTCACTGGGACTGTACACATTCAAATGGTACTGATATGCAGACTTTAGTTATAAATATGTACATTTAAGGAACTAAAATCCTATTACGGGTACAAAGATGTGTCTTTTTTAAAAGAGAAACATCCCCTTTTGTAACTTTTTTATGTGGGTTTATTATGCTTGCATCTTTATGAAATTTCATAAGCAACGTTTCATTCAAACGACTTTGCTCAGGCTTGAAAAATATTGTTTATAATATTTCATGAAAGTCTGAGTAGTGTGTAAGATTTATAAAAAAAATTTTTAGGGTTATATGGGACTTTTATCTGATAAATGAGTTGTGTGTGCGAGGCAGTATATCATTTTGTTTGGTCTTGCTGCATTAAGTAAAAACTACTCAATAAATGTAAATTAATTATTATTTTAAAGGCTTTTTATTGCAAGCATCTTAAATTCTGCAAACACGACATTAAGATGCTTCTTTACACATTACATACTTTTAATGCAACACAAAATTTTACACAATATTCAATGGGAGGCCCTGTTCTGTCTCTATATTCACCAAGGACCTAAAAAATCCCCCCTGCCTTTTATAAACTTACTTTTGCATGAGTAAATCAAAAGATGTCAACTTGATCCCTGCTTGGTCAACGAGTTATAGACATTTGAATCCCCTAAGATGGGTACTTCCCCCACCCTCTATCCTGTGTAGGAGCAAAGATGACTCAGAGTCATTAACCACGCTGGCCTTTGTTTACTGAATTCTGTTTAGGAGAAAACAGCAGTGTCTCTACAGATATCTTATGCATTGACTTAATCACCACAACCATAGCAATGCATATAAACAAATTGGGATGCATATGACAACTGCATGTTGCAACATTTTTTTCTTCTTTAATACATCTGAAGTCTGCGGACTGTCTGTTGAGTCATCACGAAAGGGACAAATGGAGTGCAGTGGGACTTTGCTCTCCAAAAACATGGTTACTTAATGCACATGGTCATTTGAGAATGAGTTCATCTAAGGAACGCTTGTGCCAGTGTTGGGGTTTGTCACAATGGAGTTGTGTTGTGTTTGTCTGAGGAAACCCCATGATCTGAGTCAGTGGTAAACATCATTACATTAGCATCAGTAATCTTTTATATTTACCACAGATAATGCCGCAAGTAAATTTAATGTCATTTTGAACATAAAAGTCCAGCTCTGCAAGTAAACAACCTGCTAAACGCATGTAGAAACAGAAAGCAAAAGCACATCATGTTCTGTCCGTTGTGCAGATACACCTAATTTCAATAAGTGTAAAAATAAAAATAGCATGCTTTGTTTCTGAGAGAAGCGCTGAAGGACAAATCTTCCGAAAGCACATAGAGAACATCATCTTTTTAATGATCATAATTATTGTCTACTTACCACCATTTTCATTGATTTTGTGAGAAAGAAGTGTCTGCTTGTTCCCATTTAGCTTGACTATAAATTTGAACAGTGATAAAAATAGATCATGCTAATAACCGAAAGACATTTTAAGCCTCCTTTATTATATTTTTATGACTGTTCCCGTATTCATGTCTGCTAAGATCATCAGACCGGATCATGTGACTACATCTTTTGCATTCTGCAAATTAAAAAATATCAAGTCATAATGACTGCATTAATCTTGTTCTTGTATTAGTATCTCGAAACATAGCTTACAGCGGTTTACTGTTACAGGCAAACGGGATGATAATGTCCGTACTTCTCTATTCCCTAATAGATATTGATCGCTGCATGGTTTCCCAGGCCGTAGTGGATTCATTTCTCAGCTCAGGGCCATTTCTGATCACAGTGAGAAACGAGAATTTAACAGGTTTGCATTTTCCTGGAAAATGTGGTAGAGAAATCTGCTCGTTTACACACAGGAAACCATGATGTTAAGGGGAACCCTGCCACCGAAAAGACCCCTTCCTTCCTCAACATACATACGCTCACACCTCTCATTAACATACAGGTTTGGCGTCTCTGAGTCATTCTTTCATGTTCTTCAGAACCAAAGCGCTATTTTCAAGGAAACTGAGTTTTTCTAAAACAGCATGTTATCTTATGCTTTGATCTTTGCAGAAATGTCTTTTTTCTTTAAATATGTCTTCAGGCTTTTTTAAAAAGACATCTACAAGGTCAGGTCAAATAACCCCTCTGGCTAAGGGCTAATAGATGCATTAGCTCTTTATGGCATGATGTGTTCAAGAAGCAGATTGACCAAATCCCTAGATCAACCCTAAACTTAACCTCAGTCTGCTCATTAACCCTCCACTAACTTTGACCACTGATCTGGCAGCTCTCGAGACAGGTCAAGCCAGACAAAGTGTGCTATGTCATGAAGGGTCAGTTAGCGCGCCTGTGAAAACTTCTTTTGTTTTACTCAAAAGAACAGGTCAATTACAGGATAAAAACACATCAATTATGTGTGCAACAAACAACAGATTATTTCACAGGTGTTCTGTGAAACAATTACTGTGTGCATCTAGTGCCCCTAGTGGACAGGACTAGTGTTTTGTGGTTACAGTAGGTCACTCAAACCATATTTGTGGTTGTCAAAAATGCATCAAAATGATTGGTGTAAACACTAAGCCACACTAATACGTCCTGTAATGAATGCCTATCCATCAGTCATTCTTTGCATTAAAACAAGGGATTTGTGCAGATTTATCAGAAAGTAAACAACAGAATAGAATAGACTGATTAAAACACTAAAATTCACTTAAAATTCATATAATTTTCCACATTAAAGACAGAAAATGTAAAATAACATTTATTTTATAACTTTAATAATTCATTGGGACTATAAGAAGAACATGGTCCCGCTTTCTATGTAAATATGTTTTTATTTTGCAATTATTTCCAATAAATAATTTCATATTTACATTGTATGTATGTCAAGTTGAATAATTTATTAGTTTAGTGCTTTAACACTACAGATAACATATCTCTTTCAAAGTAAAAACTAAATTTAATTAGGATATTCAATT
Source organism: Enteromius treurensis (assembly GCA_032275025.1). NCBI lineage: Eukaryota > Metazoa > Chordata > Actinopteri > Cypriniformes > Cyprinidae > Enteromius > Enteromius treurensis. The sequence continues at coordinate 13,716,303 of JAUCMU010000143.1, forward strand.
ACAATTTCAACAAAAGCAGCTTTAAAAAATACATTGTTCATTCATTTTAAATTCATTTTAGTTCATTACCAATGTAAAGGCTGGAAAATTCAATAATCATGCATCAAACGCAAGTCAGTTCAGTGCTGATTCAGTTAAGTTCACCAATAGCTTAATTCGGCCATGAAAAGCTATAAAGAAGGTAAGTGTTGTTATTCAAGTCACTTCAGTGTTTGGTTAAGTTTAGTTGAGCAACAATGTCAATGTTGCAGAATTAGTCAATTATGAACAAATTTGGTTCAGTTATATAGCAGCTCTATAGAAGACAAATGCCAAGTTCAGGCATGAAACTGGATGGCGCATACTGATGATGGTTCCTTCCTTAACACAAACCGATGATTCTCAGTGTTAAACTACTTGGCACAAGCTGACTGGATCATGTTGCACACAGCTTGCTGCTTTACATTGAAAAGGCTGGTTAGCATTCACTAGAGCAGTGCGAAGCATGCTTTCAGATTTCCTCTAAAATCCTAATCATCCTCAGCTCCACCTGGTTTTTGTGCTGCAACAGTATGTCTTTAATAATCCCAGCATCGTATGAGTGTATGTACTGGCAGCAGCAAGTTCATGTACTTGTTCTGCAGCAGCAATAATCTACAACAACAGCAATAACCAACAGCAGCAGCAAAGCAGATCTATTCCACCAAGACCAAATACATTAACATTGTCATATTCATTGCCATGCTAAAATTTTAAGAGAGTTGTCAAGCAAAAATATGTACCCCTGTGCACGTTTAACCGCAGTTTCAAAGAGAAATGTCCACTGAGTGGTGCTAAAAGACAGGTTCAATATGTGAACCCTGGTACACTTTATTATGTTGATATAGGTATGTATTGCGGCAGCTCAGAATTGAAATATCCGTGGACTGTTGCTAAAAGTTAATGCTCTATCATGTTGGAAACATGCCCTACACCAAATCCAACCCTAAACCAGCCCGATAGTCTTAACGAATGCAAAACTGATGTAAAAATGCATCTGTTGATGCAACCATGCCATTTCAACTGCCTTTTACACAGATTTGAACTGTTTTGTCGACCGTAGGTACACAGGATTCAAACTGGAGCTCAAGTACATCTCTGTACTCTGTGAGCTACCAAAAAAACCTACCGTCTTGGAAAACCCGTCCATAGATATGAAGCTGGATATGTTATGCTAACATTAAAAAGCATCAGTTTTCAAATACCACAGTGTATTGATATTGTTTTGAAGTCACAACATGATTTTATTCAAGTAATTGTGTGAAAATTATGGTTTATTAATTGGATCTCTGTTCATTTGGTAAATTTGTGTGAAAAGGAATATTGTCGTGATATTTACTTATTGGTACGCATTTCGTATTTCGTTAAAAAGTGCCCAAAGGTATGTTTATGCCATGAGAGCAGGTCAGTGCAGTCAAACGAAAATTTTACTTTGTAATAAAACCCGTACATAGTCATGCCGTATGTATTAGATTCATCGAAAGGGCTGAAGTGAATATAAAGTATTTCTTCTAATTGAATCACAATTCTTCTGATCTGACAAACTGAATCTATTAGCTTGATCAATCAAGCTATGATACAGCACTCTACCTTTACAATTGATACACTGAAATTACTTAGAGCAAGGTAATACGATCAGGCCTTGTGCTCATCTTATACTGCTAACACATTGCACTCTGATGAGTCATTATAAAGTCCCGAAAGTACATCTCTCCCAGGTGCCGCCAACTGATCTGCTCTTGCTTTAGCAAATGTCAGAGGGTATTATGCACTATTAGTGATGCACAATAGTATTTGAAGGATATCCAGCATTCTCAAAACATTGTGACTTGTGCACTTGATGAAAAATAGATGCACTGTGATGCACTTTGCAACAATACACCCAACGTCTCTCCAACATCAACCAGTTAAATGTTTTCTTATTAGATCCCAGAGCACAAAGAAAGAGTGTGAGCATGCTGGATGACTTGACTGTCATACTGTGCATGATCGTGGATGGCGGTGCGGGTAGTAAACATCACCCGTTAAAATCATACATACTGTCATGGGCGATGACTCACTGATGTGTAAAGGTTTTGGTTAGACCGCACAGACTTGTGGTCTGAGTATAGTAAACAAAATTTGTAGCTGACATTTACTGACTCATGATCTTATAATTGCATAACATTGAATTTATATGCTCCCATCTACAAAAATAATGGATAGCATAATATAAAATTTAATAAAAATCAAAGCAATTGCAAAATCGGTTAATACATTGATATGTATAAGAGTAGATAGTTTTAGGGGGAATTTTGTTTGTACCTGGAGCAAGATCAAAACAAAGATAAGAAGACAAGTAATTTGTGAAACACATAATGCACAAGTAATAGGGGTGTGACGAGATCAGTGGGGACTGGTCTCGCGAGAACTTGCCAATATCCTCGCGAAAGCGGTATGATGCGGCGCAACAAATCTCTGACAGGAAACTGCTGCCACATTCTATTTATGAACACAAATTCCAAAAGGTTTTCAATGGTCGCATTATCGTGTCAAGCGTAGACAGAATTAAGGCCGCGTCCGCACAGCTTTCAAAGTATGCTCAAACACGGATTAGTGCGCAATGAGAACAATTGACTTGCTCTCTTTCAGCATTCTTCTCTCGCATACAGTCTGTTCGCGGGCAGTCCAAGCGGTCTCAAAAAAATGCCTCCACACGGACAGGGTGCGCAGCTGTCCGCGAGCCCTCCTGTTGACGTAATGCAGATGGCTGAAGTATACTTTGGCCTTTAAGCTGGCGCGGCGTTTGTTTAGGTATTCAGCCCGACTCTTGTGTTATTTGTTTTCATTTATTTTTACTATTACATTTTTTTTTGTTATTTATTGTTTGTTGCTTGCCTGTCAGAATGTGATGACATAACTCTTAATGTAAGAGATACGGTATATGGCAGTTGTGAGAGGAGTAATCCCAATGAATAATACATTTCCACAAGTAAATACTGCAGCAATGTTATGTCCTAGATCTTACTGCAGTGTGCCCCCAATATCTTGATGAATATCCATGTTAATGTTGACTGTAATTTTAGATGATAAGGTGATTTTAAACTATCAAAAATTACCCCCTAAACGAGTCACAGTACCATTCAAAAGTGTATGGTCAGTGAAAATGTTTTAATATTAATAAAATAAGTCTCTTATAGATATTATGCTCTACAGAAACATAAAACTAGATATTTATCTCTGAACTTCTGTTTTTGTAGTAGCTTTTGTATCTTGCTGCTAACGACTAATTACTAATTAAATACTAATAACAATCTTCAATACAACATGATCCTTTAGAAATCATTCTAATATGCTGATTTGGCTTAATAAACATTTCTTGTTATTAGTGTACATCAAGAGTGAAGAGATGTTATCTATGATATGCTAAAGTTCAGCAAAGTGTTTTTGCCCTGTATGTTGATGTTTGAATGATCACCACGCTCTATTACATTTGATGTTTTGCATGCAAGGCAGCTAAATGTCACCTTATAGTTTGTGTGTTAACTCACATTTGTGTAATGTGGCTATCTGTAATAATTTGCAGACGTTAACTAAAATCTGGAAGGATGCAGCAATAATTAGTGCTTTATTTTTGTAGGTGCCTTCCAGCAGGGTTTTTTTCTTTTAAGAAGTGTCATAAAGACACCTGACATTTTAGATTAAGGAGCACACATTTACTGTTAACTAAGAATGTTTTCTCAGTAAACTCCTAACTTGCTGCTTATTGAAAGTAAGGCAGTTGTTGTAGTGGTTGTGTTTAGGGTTAAGGCATCTATAATATGGTCATGCAGAATAAGGCATTGATATGTGTTTTGTAAGTACTAATAAACAGCCAGTTTGGATTCTAAAAGGCAACTAGTTAAGAGTGAATATACCCTAATTTGCTTGTGAATAGAACATAGATGTACATGCATGCAAAATAAATAAATAAATGAACTGCCCTTTGTTGACCCACTGGAATTGGGGCATATGACCTATTTGCACTGCTGCGGGCACAGACATCTGTTGGTCACAGAAGAACTTTTCAAAGGAGCTTGTTGATCACACTCTCATCTAGGCATCTGCTGCACTTAATGAAATTAAATCTTTGTTAATAAGAGCAAAGGCCTTGCTTTTTACTAAGCAGGAGCCTGTCTGAGCCATAAGGTCTTTGGAGTTTGACAACAAGGCCATTCAGTCCTCTCCTTATTTCACCCTAACAACCCCCTTATAGGACATGCACTGTGTCACTGCTAATAGTGAAATGATTAAAAGATTTGTTCACCCAAAAATTTACATTTTATCATTAATTGCTCTCCCTCATGTCGTTTCAAACTCCGCAAGACCTTCATTCATCTTTATGACACTTCATCTTCGGAAAACAAATTAAGATTTTTTTTAATGAGAAATCAAAGCTTTCTGAAGCTGCATAAATAGCAATGGAACCACCATGTTCAAGAAATGTAGTAAGACATGGATAAATTAGTCCGTGGGACATCAGTGGTTTAACAAGAATACATTTTTGTTCTCCTCTTCCATGTCAGTCATGTCCTTACTTACTAGGCCTTGGATGTGTTGGGTCAAATGCTGTCTATGCAGGTTCAGAAAACTCTCAGATTTTAACAAAAATATCTTAATTTGCATTTGGAAAATGAACAAAGGTCTTGCGGGTTTTATTACCTGTATCTGCTTAAGACTTATCATAAATTACAAAATTATTGTAGATATAATAATAATAATAGTTGTGCTATAACATATTGCCATATTAAACTAAAATGTGAAATTAACAATTGTTTACCATTAAATGTCAACATTTATAAGTTAGCATTTAGCATGTGTTTTTATACCATGGACATGGCTTCCCTGGAGTAATTTAAGGATACATGCTATAGGATTTAACCTGCAACTTTTGTATTAGCAACCTAGATCCTTCAGTGTTACGCTTCCCTGTCCTCAACCTGACCTCAAATCATGCATGGCCTGCAGAACTATGGCAGGTATTGCTATCTTTTATCAGTTATTTGCACTGTTTGGTACTTTATTGCTGAGTATGGTGTAGTTTTTCATATCTAGAGCTACTTCTTGATATCTCTCATGGTTTGGGGATATTGCTCATGTATTGAAAAAGTAGTTCAGCTGACATTTACGTATGTCAGCATCAAAAGTGTGATTTGTCAGGTTCAGCTGTGGCTGCAATTAGTATGACGGGCTTCCCCTTCAAACTCATCCTAACCACAGCACCACCAGCAGAGCTCAACTGTTTTCTACAGATCATGCAGGGCTTCCTTTCAGATCAGCAAAATGCAGCTAGTGCTGCAAAACTCAGAGAATGGGAATGTTTGTAAAATATCAAATCTTTTGTTGTTTTTACATGTGTTATCACAGGTTTATTTGAAACATTTCTTACACCAGACAAACACGAAAATATGAAGATAATTCAAAAATACCTTGCTCTTCACAGGAAGTCGGCAGAAAAAAAAAAATTCAAGCTTCTTCAAAAGACGGTTTCCCTTAGGGAAGCTTATGAACACTGACCATATGGTTGTTTCTCGCTTTGATGCTAAAATAAACACCCTGGTGTGTACACTTGGGACATGAACAAATATTTCGGGCTGGAATGTTCCTGCATTTGGAAACTGAATGACCTAAAGATAGAAATCACAAGCCAATGATTTACTAAAAATAGCCCAGCTGTCCCTTGAACAAATATACGGGTCCTAAAAATAAACCTTTATCTCATTACACTAAACCTGTCTGTAACCTGCATGTGAAAAAGTAGTGATCACTAGGAAACTCCCATAATCCCCAGCGTTCACCAGTCTATTCCAGAATTCCACTGACCACTTGACAGGGCCAAAATACAGTGTATTTTTAGAAATGGGGCATCCCAGTGACTTTGTGGACAGTAAATGTGTTATATATGTGCAATGATATTATGTATTACTGCTTTAAAAGTCAATGTAACTTTCAGTCAAAGACATTATGCTAATGTGCTTTTTATTTATTTTAAATGACGATTAAGCAATTAATCGAATTTCAGGAGGAGCACGCACGAACGATCGCAGCTGCCACCAATCTCCTT
>JAUCMU010000143.1:13725915-13739510 GCA_032275025.1 Enteromius treurensis
CACGACATGCGTGTGACGTCATTAACAATGGCCCTATGTTGTTGAACTAACGTGGTTCAAACGACGGAGATGCGACCTTGTTTGGGAAACAGTCGTGTGTAGCTAATTCATTTCCAAAACAATGCATCGTACTATGGTGGTTTATCAAAGAGTTACATCGTTGTTCGGGAAACGCACCCCAGAGCAGTACCATAGGTTGCAACACAAGCTATTCTGAACACGTTTAAAAAGGGGAACATGAAGTGCAAATCCATGTTCAGCTGCTTCCAGTAACTCTTCCAGTTTAATCTCATCTGTGCGTTCAGAGAGAGTGTGTATGTTGAAACACAGCCATGAACTTTCCTAATCCTCTTACAACAAACTTTCAGCCGTTTACATCACGCATGTACAAAACTGCACAATGTGCAACAGTTTAAAACCGATTTCTTAAGTTCTGATTATTTGCATTCAAAATGATCAATCGCTAAATGCCAAATGCAAGCAAAACTGGCTATAAGAAGTAGTAAATGCTGTCACCTGTAGAGACAATATTAAGGGAGGCCAATCATTTACATTTAGTTGTATACTTGATGAATAATATCAATAAATGAAGCAATTGTAGTCCCACTTTACACTTAAAAGAGCCAATCGTGTTTATGCTCAGCTGTGAAATACACAGTTTGGTTGATGTTCCAGTTCACACTGCTCTTTTGTGTTGATCTGAGATTAACAGCATTATTTTGTGTTACTCTATGTCAAATTGTATCCCTGATTTGAATATATTATGTTTGTGGTGATTTTTGTTTGTTCTGCGTTTGTGCACAAAGGAGCTGTGCAATAGTAGAAATAACTTTTTAAGTGTTTTACTAAGATGAACGCCAAGCGCACTGACCAGCCTTCATAGGGACTTTGGTTATTTGCCAGTCAGCTGGTGACATTGAGCTCCAACATAATACTAAGAATGATAATCTGAGCCTAGTAGATTAAAGTAAGTGTGATAGTCTGACCCTCACACATGTAAAAGACACAAATCCAACTGCCTAATAAAGAAAACTGTTCTGACTTTTAATAACTTTTACCTTCAAATCAGCATAAAAGGTTTTTCTAAGTTTATAAAGTGACACATTTTTGAATTATCTCCCACAAATAAGCCCCCAATAAAAATATGAAGAATGTTATCACTTTTGTGGCAAAGGTGCCACTTCATTTTAGCCTGGGCCCGCCCATACTTCCTGTGACGCTACATTCTATTTCCTGAGCAAAGTCAGTGTGGCCAAGCTGCCGTTTTAGAGCATTTCAGATTCCCAAAAAAGTGGGAACCAATGAGAAATGAGCTCCCCCGCCCCCGGCAGGACTGAGGCGGGTGTAACACGATGACGCAGCAGTTCTGCAGCGTTCAAACATGCCGTCTACCGAGCAGCAACAATCGTTCGACTCTGCTGTTGCAGCTGTTTTGAGAAATTTTAATTTTTCCGCAGCAGAACATTTCCAACATTCATCAAGCATTAAAATTCAATTCACACCTAGCGTTGTTGAGCACAATGAACTCTAAATCTGGAAACTTCCCTTTTAAGGCAACATCGACGTCATGTGGATTTGCTACAAAACGCGTGTTTCTGAACAATATGTGTGACTGTGTCAACGGCATGTGATTTTTGCTCAGATGGCTTTGTCTATAAATAAAGCAGAGCTGGCTAAAATATCCCCACGGTATAAATACTCAGTCACCTACATTTGGCCTGCTTTGGATAATTCAGCTTACGTGACAAATTCCCCTTCGTCACTGTGAGAGAGAAGTGTAGACACTCTGTGCTAAAATCCTTGCAAATGCAAAAAGTAGAGCACAGATTTCTTTCTCTTTCCATTCCGTCTGCGTCCAAAAAATCTCTAATTAAATCTAATGAATGTTTCTCATTTGCGTCTATATGCCTGGGGCTCTTTTACTTTGCATTACTATTTATATTTGCACGGCAATAGCCTGCAAAACAACTTGTCTGAAGCGAGATGAAAAAAAAGCAATTCGCAGAAAATTAGATTTTGAATCTCTTTGCAGTTCTAGCAAGCATTGATTGCGCCACCTAAATTGCTTAAACAGAACAAATATATTAGATTGGAGTTCACTGAATCTGCATATGACCCACACATTATTTATTTAAATCCAATATGGTCAACTTATAACATGAGTTTAAAACACATCACATGAGTCATTACTGGAGAACCATCATTTGCAAAAGGTGGAGTTCTTGTTAGAAGCCAATTAAGTGCCATTAACACATTTGCACAATCCTTTTGCAGCTTTGTCTAGGTGGGACTTGCTTACCAAGCAAGTTTTCCTAGATTTGCAGTCCTAAATGTACTCTAAATGATAATAAGTAAATGTTATGTCCCATTAATTAACCCAGAAACTATGTAAGGATGTTGCAGGAGAAGTGTCGTAGTCTTAAAAAAAAGGCAAGCAAGGGACCAATGAGGGAAAAGTGGAGTCCATTATTTTATACTATCAAAAAGACCTGTAGGCTGCAGAAAAGCCAAAGAGGGATTGTCTATCAGATAAAGGAGGAAGTCATTTCTATCGCTCCGTTCCATCATCTGTAGGTTGCGTTTCTTTGGCGGTGTCCTCCTGTCTTTTGTGGCTAGTCGAAACTTTAAAGAAATGTTGCTCTTTGGTCTATGCGTCAACCACATCAAACAGACCAGGTGATACACTGTCTGTGTTCGGTCCTTAGAGCTAAACGCATTAAACTCTCTGCCCCCTCACATCTGCCCTTTCACATCTCCTCCCATTCTGTCTCCCATATGCTTCTGAATGGCCTCAGGGCTCTGTGCACTGCTTACACAGCAAACACACCGTAGACAAGGGAGATATACCACACAGAAGAGAACTTGCCTAGATATAGCAGGGTGTGGGCACCAGAATGAGAGAAAGAGAGAGAATGTGGTGTACAGAACGAACAAAGCAGAATGAAAATGACAATTTTGTCATTAATCACTTACCCCCATGTCGTTGCAAACCTGTAAAAGCTATGCTCATCTTCGGAACACAATTTAAGATATTTTAGATGAAAACCGGGAGGCTTGTGACTGTCCCTTTCACTGCCAAGTAATGAACACTGTCAAGATCCAGAAAAGTATGAAAAACATTGTCAGAAAACTCCATCAGCCATCAGTGGTTCAATCTGAATATTATGAAGCGAGAACACTTTTTTGTACGCAAAATAAATAAATAAATAACTTCATAATAACTATTCAATAAGTTGTCTCTTCTGTGTCTCTCTGCATCACAGTAAAGCCATTTTGGAGTCTTGAAAACTAACATGGAATGCATCCAAAAGTTTGCTGGCATTTAAAAGGATCTTGATAAACACCTGCATTTAAGACTCATGGAAATCATTTTTTCAACCAAAATAATAAATGATAGGCCAGGCTTCATCAAAACTTACCCTGGAGGTCCAATGCACAACAGAGGTCGGATCTAACCCTAATCAAACTCACCTGAGCATGTTTATCAGTGTGTAAGGATCATTAGCTCACAGGTAGGTGAGTTTTTTTTATCAGGGTTGGAGCTAAACTCTGCAGTGCATTGGACCTCCAGGGTAAGATCTGATGAAGCCTGTGATAGGCCTACCATATTTGAGCCACCTTTAAACAGCATGGTAATTTAAATTATATAAAATTAAAATTAGGCAGTTTATTTTGAACAAATTTAACAAGTGCTGCCATTTTTGGATTTTTTACCACTGTTTACATCTATGTGCTTAGTTGTGCATTAACACTTTGATTAGACCTTGAGGTTTTTGCTATGACTAAATTTAATTTGGTCAAAATAGGACATTTGTATTTAACCTGAATGTAGGTCAGTGTGTCACACTGCAGACCACCAGAGTACCCTTCTGTTTAATGCATTAGAGATCACCTTATCTATAGAACAGGTGAAAGCACAGCTGCTCCCTCTATTTATCCTAGTGTATGTGTGCATGTGTGTTCTGCAATCATTCTTCCTATTGAGTGTGTAAAGAGAGCACTGCTTTCATAGTTCAACACAAAGAGACATGTTCTTGAAAGAGGTCTTTTAAAGGGCCATTTACACCATTTTCAGCTAAAATTGACTTCCATAGTATTTTTTTTCCTTCTATGGAAGTGGTGACCCAAAACAGCCCGGTTGCTAACTTTCTTCAAAATTTCTCTCTTTGTGTTCGGAAGAACAAAGAAAGTCATAAAGGTTTGGAACTACTCAAGGGTGAGTAAATGATTTTTGGGTGAACTATTCCTTTAATTACATTACATTGACGTTATGTATATTGAGAACTTTATAGAGGCACAATTTGTGTGTGTGTGTTTTTTTTGTTTTTTTTGAGGAAGCATACTATTTTGTCAAGATTAAGAAACATAGCTTTATCTGTTTTTGAATTTATGTAAGCTGTTAATCTTTTCACAGTTGTTTTCAATAAAAAGGATTAACTGCAAGTTTCATTTGTTAACTTGTGTTGTGTTGGGGTCCACCTGATCTGAAAATCCCTCGTAAAGACACAGGCTTTGTGTTGGGCCAGCACCCTTGTCTAATACAAGGAGCAGGACCCCTGTGTTAACCGTTTACAATCAAACAACCCCAAACACATAGTAACATTTTACTATTGGCATGTATTTGGGGTTGTTAGGATGGAGTGTAAACAGATCTTAAAAGCCAGGTATGTTATCCAGAACAAGTTCAGTGTGATCTAATCTTGCACTGACATAGCAGACAGCAGTAATAAGCAGCATGCTTTATTTGTTCCATCACTGATGGCCAGCATTCTGACAGCTCCATGCCGGAATGCAAGTGGGTCGGCAACCCCCAGCTCAGGATCGGAAAGCATTCCTCTCATGCCACCGAACTGAGCAGTGCTGACGCTGGTACTGAACAGGCCAGGGGAATACCCTGTGGGCTTTACCCGTCTCTCTGATACCCCAAATATTAATGTTGGCCGCGTGGGCAGAATAAAACATTGTTGACATATTGAAACCAATGTTCAAATTTGGATCAAAGGCAAAAATCCACAATGACTCACTGTTTTTCTTCACAGCTGTTCAGATTCAGTGCTTTAGTTTAATATAAATTAGCCTTCTTTATTTATGCATATTAATATTCATTTGTGTTCAGTGCACAGTGCAATTTGGAATAGTAATTACCTAAAGCACATGTACAGGCAACGTCATTTGTTTACATCAAGGGATTTATGTTCTCTTGTTTTGTCCGCAGGCTGAAAAACATATTCCAAGCTGCCTGTGCCACAACATCAACAGAGCTCTTTTGTTCTCGATTGTGAACTTGATTGAGGCTTTTAGTGTGTTTGACATTGAGTTGAACTATTTAGGACTCAACAATAAGATGGCCAAATAGCCCATGGCTTGCTTATGGAACTCTGTGTATATGTATATTCTACAACTGTGTGTGTGTGTGTGTGTGTGTATATATATATAAAACATAAAAAAAAGAAAATTGTAAAACAGAAAACAACACTTCTTTCAAATTGTACAAATATTTCACAATATTACGGATATTTTGTATTTTAGATTTCTTATTTTTGATCAAGTAAATTCAGCCTTGCCCTCTTGTTTTAAAAGCCAAATCAAAAATTAATTTAAATAAAATGAAATACCCCCCCACCGTTTATACAGTGCATTGGTAAAAAAAATTAAAGAAATAAAATTCAGATTTTTTTTCTAGTGGGGTCAGTGGAAATGATACTGATGGTTTCATGTCTCAAACTTTGTTAGATGTTGCTAGATCATTTTAGGTTTCATAAAAACACTTTGTGTGCCTCCTCAGTTTTGATTATGTGGTGTTACAACAAACCTGATCTGTGTCTAATGAGAGCAATCAAACATCACAGGAGACCAAACACTGCTTCCCTGAGGGTCTAGATCTTTCACACTGAATACACATCAACCATTTACATATTTTGTTATGAATAAATAATTCATGTTTTCATTCACCAACAGATGCGATGTCGGAAACACACAATCAGAGACTAAATTAACAGTCCAGTTATAACAATTACAGTAACCAGGGGGACTCCAAACACAGGACAAAGGCAAAAACATCCTTTCAAATGATTTGTTACTTAATAAATGCGTTAAAGCAATATCATTAGTTTGTGTATTTATGCATTGTGAGCAGATTGTTTACTGAGTAAGTGTAATCTGTGTATGGTGGTATGGCAAAGTGATTTGATTCATTTCAGAGCATGTTGATTGTCTACTGGTTTTATTGGGTTTGATGGAAGGGGGTAGGACAGAAAGCTTTTGTCTTTTCTTTTGTGTTTTTTAACCTCTCTAGTTGTAAATCATAATCCAGATGACAGATTAGCAGCTGTTTATGCAGTGTTTTGAGTATTAATCTCCACAGCTGGGTGCTACTATCATCTACCTGAATGAGGCAAGGGGCAAGCCAGTCAGAAAGAGACAGAGAATCAAAACATCCAAGACCTACTTATGTTATTTAATTTGTGGCAGCTTGTCATCACCAGCTTTATGGGTGGCTGTCACTATAGGAGGATAGTTCGGATTATGACAGAATCTCCTTGGCAACAACATAATGGGCATGCATCATGCAAATAATCCTCCTGGAATCCTTGAGGAAGATGATGGAGGCCTCAGGAATAACATCCAGAGGTCTTCCTGTTTTGTGTATGAATGTAGAGGGTCACAACAGGATCTATTTATAAGCTTAATGTGCACGAAAGCACTATATCTGTTATTGTATATCTGCATTTCAGAAAATCTGGAACACGTTTCGGACATGCATATAATTCAGTGGTTTGGTTTTAGACCCAGATTTTACGTTGTTGAGACCGAAGATCGTACTTTGTACGAAGATCTGTCAAAAAGAAACCCATAAAATCAAACTGTAAAAAATTTGTTTTGCAATCCAATTTTTTTTACATTTCAGAAAGGCTATTTAGTACGTCAGATGTTGACCATTAGCAATAATGAGAGATGCATTGGCAGGAAAATAAATATGATAAAACAGTGCAATACGAGTCTTTGTATAAGAAGTCCCCTCTACAACAAAAAACTGCATCCAGATCAACCACTTGAACACATTCAACTATTTTTCTATATATTCATGTATACAATACATAAAATAAGGGTTTTATTTTGAATTATAGACACAAAAATCATTAGTTTTGTATTAAAACAATAAGAGTTAATAGAAAGTCTCAACAATTATAGGAAAACAAACATGACTGTATCCCTTTGAGGCAATTAGTAGTGGTGGTAGTAGAATGCAAAAAGCAAGTCATCCTGGTACTGCAAACAAAAGTCAATGACATAAATTATCTGAGTTAGGTAGTCACACAGCTAAAGGGTTCCCCTCTTTGCATGAGTGTGTATCCGTGTGTGGGCACATCTCCGTCATTGTTGGCTCTTTTGCGTACATGAGAATAGGGTTATCCGAAATGCCTCTCATCTCCGCACATAACACAAAAATTGCATCCCTGAATGCGTCTACAGAAGAATACCCAGTGGAGATAAAAAGGTCCACTCATTGCCCACTCTGCTTCATAAATACTGACTTTTTTTTACGTCAAGAGAGCCTGCAGCACAAACAGTGAAGACGCTATTTGGGCTTTTCAATGAATGAGGCATGAGGCTGAAACAGAGGAATATTTGTTTCATGGCCCTGTAGCAGATTCTTTTCTCTGACAAATGAGTGTTTGATTAGACTTTCTTGCTCTTGTTAATACATACACGGTACACACTGCAGAAAATCATTTTCCTATAACATTGCATATCTATACAGGTGGAGCTGGGGGAGGTGGAGGGTTTCAGAGGAACTCTAAAAGCATGCTGCGGACTGCTATTTAGAATGTTAACCATCTATTTAAAATCAGTAAGCTTGGCTACATTTGCAACCTGAACCAATCAGCTTGTGCCAAGTAGTTTATAGCTGTGAATATCTTCATTTCGCATGAACGACTCATCAGCCTGCACCTAGAGTTTCATGGCAGAACTTGAAATTTTATGTAATGCAGCTTCTCAAATATGTGGGTTTTAAAATCATAAAACAAAAGAAACTCTGATAATTTTGCATGCTCATGAGAAAAGTTTCACCTGTGCCTTAAGAAATCTCTGTGTGCACAAGAAGAATGTCCCTATTTCTGTGTGCACAGTAAAACATTTGGCTCTAAATCTCTGAACGTTTGTACTTGAAAGCACTTTTCTGGGATTATAGAATCAATCTTTAAACATGTTCTGTATTGTTGAGCTGAATTGTCTTGAACTCTGTATGTGAGAATCTAAAAGTAGATGCTATATTTACCTGCATCATAAAGATGAAGCCACTGTGGCTTTTTTCCCTTTTCAAAGCGCTTGCCGATTAAATCATAATTTAAGAAGCAATTTGGATGTTTACATAGAATTATGAAAACTAATTTTCCTTCCTGAAAATAAAGAGCACATTGTTCCCTACTTTCCGTCATTTTTCTTTATCCAATCAACAGGTTCCAAACAATAATGAGGACTCAAAAACAAGGTAATATATTTATTGAAATCTTAAAATAGTTTGCTTCCCACATTTCTCCCACAATTCAAACATAACCAGAGCAAGGCCAAGGAGCTTGTTGAGCAGATATAAATAACTTGCATTCAAACATGCTGCATTAGGCTACCAAAAATCATAAACGGAGGAAACATGCGAAATCATAATTGATGATGGGAGGTAATGCAGGCTGCATTAGAGATCTAGAGTGGGATATGTGTGTGGGATTGTTTACTACAGTTGATAATTGAGATGAATACGTCTTGTTATTTATGACTAAAGCACTCAAATATAGGAAGAGCAAGAATTGTGTGGAAACCATGGATACTCCTGCGAGCCCATGATGGAAAAACAAAACAAAAAAACAAACAGTTGTAGCAAATCTAAAACTGACAATAGGAGCTTATTTAAAACTTTGTTGTGCTGTAGAATATATGGAATAAAGTAGCTATGCATTAAAAATGCTGAACTGGTTATAGAGGATTCATTATTAGGCGGTATTAATTACACTTTCTTTTACCAACACTCACCTCCGTTCTCCAGTGTAAACAACATGTGCTAGATCATATTTCCAACTCAGTAGAGCAGCAGAGGACACGTTCAGGCACTGCTGTCTGTGCCACTTTTGTAACTGTGCTTATACAACATGACTTCAGACGGCCGTCAGGTGGGAGAGCACAGAGGTCATGACATATAAGACGCTCAGGGGATGGAGAGCAAACAGCAAAACAGCAGCTTTCAAAGCCCCAAAATGATGGTTAGCGCTTTTATAGGTAAATACAACTAGGAAACTTAGTGAAGTGGTTCACTTTGTTTTAGTCTTTAGTATTACTTCCATTGTTGTTTGTATATGTTTAAAGTGGTGTTTAAAGTGACATTGAGGATCGTTTGGGATATTAAAGCAATCTAATGACAAATAATCAGACAATTTTCAGAAAATCAGTTTACTTGTATTCATTATTTGTTAAATCTTTCTTTAGAAATGTGTTTAAAAATGTGGGGTCAATAAGACTCAGTAAGGGGTCAATTTGTACATATTTCACAATATTACTGCATTTTTGATCAAATAAATGCAGCATTTGTGGGAAAAAGTCTCACAGACCCCAAAACTTCGAAAGCTGTATATATTGTCATTAATCAAAACATATCATATGTTATGTGGAAGTATTGTAGACATAACGTACCATATCAGCTACATCTTGGTTTATGTGAGGAGTCCGTTGTTTGGCTTTACAGTGTGTAACAACTGTCCTTTATACCATTATCTCTAGTCCTTTAGCTCGACTTGTTTTATTGTCCAGTAGACATGAATAAACTACTGTATACATTTTCCTCAAAACATCTGATAAGATTTTTAACATTTGGTAAGATGACTGTCTTTACCTGCAATAAACCCAACCCAAGTCAAGTCTGAAAAGAGAAATAGCTCTTTTTAAAGAGTAAAAGAGTCTTTGTGTTTTGTTTACTGTTACATGTCTTTGAACTGATAAAGCATTTCTGTTTTACATAAACCTTTTGCTTAACAGTCATTGCTCTGTCCTGCAGCCTTGGTGCTTGGCTTTTTAATTGTCTTTCATAAAGGGGCCAAGTGTGGAGTCCAGCACGTTCATCATAAACTGCGATAAACCCACATGAAACTGGAGCACTTTTACAGCAGCTGTCGCGTGCAGCTGGTAACAGGAGAGCTGACTCCAGACCCAAACATGTGGCGCTACCTGTCCATTTCAAATTTCATGCACACAAGGCAGCTGCCAGGGCTCTTAAAGCAAAAAATACAGGCAAGGGCAGACTGTAAGAAACGGTCATCAGCCCCACTAACCGTCCTCTGGGATGGTTAACATATGTCTAATCACATCAAGCTGGCTGAGGATGGACAGTGGCACTGACACTTACAGTGGGTCAAAGGTCAGATGACATGACATAGCGTTTCTTCAGAGAGGGGACATAATTTAACTGTAGATAAAACATTTTTGGGCATTTATGATTCTGAAAGCTTATTATCAAATTAGTGTTCCTGGAGACACACACAAAAAAAATACATTACAGATGTCCCCTCATCTGAACTGTCCATTTCAGGTATTGGAGTCTCTTCTAAGGAGTTGAAGAGTTGATTCAAGTGTGTATGATTAAGAAGAGTTTGGTAATGTGTGATGTTGCCTGCACGAACAGGGTTGGGAAAAACTGGCTTAGATTATTTAAATTAGTTTTGTAGATGAATATAATTTGAGAAATAGGATGGCTTTGAAGAAGATTTTTGTTAACCCTAAAACACAATGCAATACAGTTCAAAATACGGGTAAAACAAGTAATTCCTTTATATGAATATATTAACATTTATTTATGAATTATACATTAACATTAATTTTATATTAATATTAATTTAGTTTTTTTTACATTGTTCAAAAATATTAAATGTTTCATAATACCCCAAATTATTTTAATTTTATCTTTACTTATAAAAAAGTAAATTACCGTAAGTGTAAATTTTAACAGTAAATTGTAAGGTAATTTATAGGTTTTGCTATTTGTACTAAAATATTAAATAAATGATTTACATTCCAGAAAATTACTTGATATAGGTTAGGCTATTGTACTGTATATATTAAAGTAACAGCAAAGCAGTTAACAGTTAACCATTTTTTTTTTTTTTAAATGCATTTTTTTTTTACAATGCACATATACAGTGCCTTGCAAAAGTATGTTTTTTTTTTTTTTTTTTTTGTTTTTTTCCGAATTGTGTTATTTTGCTGTCTTATGTTAAACTGCTTCCAATTACTTTTCCCCCACATCAATCTACTCCTACTTCCATAAATCATAACTCTACATTTTTGGAAATGTATCAAAAATAAAAAACTTAAATGATTTCATTGCATAAGTATTCATACCTTTATCTTGGACAGTTGAAATTTATCTCAGGAGCATTCAAATTCAATTGAATGAGTATGATTTTAAAAGGCACTTAAGTCTTAATAAAAGGCCTAACAGCTGATAATGCATATCAGAGTAAAAACCATGCACTGAGGTCAAAACATGAAGGGGGATGAATACTTTCGCAAGGCACTCTAAAATTACATAATAGCCTTTTGCAAATGTGTGCATCTTCATCTGAGCCAAAACTACCGTGTATTACATACTACAGTCAATGATATCAAGATACTTGTTGCAGTTCTGACACTCGTGCGTTTTTGAGATTGAAACGTCCCTCTTTCATCCACAAGAGCTTTTAAACAAAGCTTTACCGCTGACAATAATTACATTAGATCAGTGATTCAAGAACATCAATTATCTCCTCAAAAAGAAAAAGTTATTCAAAAGTGTGATCAAAGAGATTTCAGATTTTAAGTTGTCTTTTATTCTCCAAAGACTTCAAAGAGCGATGTCTTACAACAGGTTATGTCTCAAAATAAAGGACTGTAACGCTGTGGACAAACACTACAAAGATAAGACTCATTCATGCTATAGTTTATGCTCTTTTTATGTTTCTGCCCACCATCTTTCTTTCATCTGACTTTACTCACTCTCTCTTTGTGTAATGCAATGACAGCATGGTGAGTCAGCTCCCTTTAAGAGCGCTGGACTTTCCTAGCACTGCTGTGATACCCGAGCGCTGTGCAGAAACAGGCAGCACTTCCCGTCAAGCAGCTATCAGTCATTAACCCTCACCTTCAGCTCACTGTTCACACTCTTGGGCAAATTTTCCCTGTCCCTGCCTGACTGCTTCACGCCTCTCTCTGAATTCACCTCCTGCCACGCTGAGCAGTCCAAACATTAGACGGAGAGGTGCGTGTGTTATCAGTCCACCGAGAGATTATGCCACACCCGGGTCTGACTGTCTTTCACATGCTCTTGTGAGCGGGGAGATGTGGAAAGAAGAGATGTGGAAAAAGCCTCTCTGCATGGACTGATAACTGTATGAGAAAAGTAGATATTGTTTGAAAAATTAATCGCAAGTCATTGCCAAGGGACACTGATGAAAGATAGTAAACAGTAAAGGTTACATGAGCTCACTGGTCTTTTACTCTTTCAGTGTTTGGATTGCTAAATCTGCCCCTCTTAAAGGGACATCTTACCCTAAACTGAAATGATGTCATAATTTCAAAACCAATTTTAAATATTTAGAAGACATTAATGATTGCAGGTTGTCGAGCAAAAAAAAAAAAAAAGTGTCTAGTTTCTTCTCATACATTACCTTTTAGGTCCACCAATTATTAATTTAATTAGCAGAAAATGTTATCTTTGATCAATTTTTTATACAATTTGTCCACTTGTATCATTTCTTAATATATCTATTTATTTTGACAATGCAAGCACCATTTTTTAATCAGATGTAATATGTGCACTTCTGAAAGGTCTATTAAATTAAAACGGTTGCTAATATGTTTTTTAAAAATGTATTTTCTTATTTAAAAAGATAATAAATTGTAAAGTGTAAATCAAAGTGTCTTGCAAGTATTCATTTTCCCCATGTTTAGTTATGTTGCTGCCTTAAACTGCTTTAAATTACATTTTTCACATCAATCTACATTGCATAACCCATAATGACAAAGCAAAACATGAATGAAACACCAACTACAACAAAACAACAACTCTGTTGTACATTGCATAAGTATTTAGCTGAAGCACCTTTGCAGCTTCAAGTCTTGCTCATCAGCAATTTGGCAATTATCGGCCATTCTTCTCCTCACCTCTTAACCTCTCATAATCTTTCAGGTTGGATGGGTGCAGATGCACATTTTCAGGTTTCTTCAGAAATATTTGATTGGGTTGAGGCCCAGGCTCTGGCTCTGACTGCTTGCTGTGTGCTTACGTTTATTGTCCTGTTGGAAGGTGAAACTTCTGGCCAATCTGAGGTTTTGGATGCTCTGGACTGTGCTATGTCAATGTTTTGGTACAATGAGCCTTTCTTTACTATTAGGAGATGAGCAGTGCTTGGTTTCTTTCAGACGTGACGCTTGGAATTGAGGTTCATCAGACAGAAGAATCGTCTAGGTTACTATCGTAACCCACGTTCCCTGAAAGAGGGAACGGAGACGTTACATATGGGAACTCGCCAGAGAGACCGATTTGCCTTTGAGCTTTTACTAAAGGCCAATGA
>JAUCMU010000143.1:13745634-13758852 GCA_032275025.1 Enteromius treurensis
TAAACAACATAAATTTAAATCTACAGTAAGTTACTGGCAAATAGCTGCGTTAACTACAGCAAATTTTTTACAGTGTATATATATATATATAATTTGTTCTCTACTTTTTGCGAGCCTTCTCTCCTTTTGCTGCATTTGCTGTGTTTCCTGGTGTCTTTATTAAAGTTTGAAATTTACGACAGCGTTTTAGTGCCACAAAAAAAAAAAAAAAAAAAACTACGAGATTGAAGTCGTAATATTTAGAGAATAAAATCTTTAAAGAATAAAGAGCACCCAGAGATATTCTCTGCTTATAAATTCTGGCAGTTTTATTGCAAAATACAAACAATATGTATATGTCACAAACTGTAGCTGTGGTTAAGCGAGTCGCGAGCTTTTCCAGAGGCCCGGAAACACGGGAGGCATGAATATCTTGAATGAGGAACATTTAATATTAAACAAAGGATAAACTGAACAAAGCAAGACGAACACAATTCACAAACGCACATGCAACTTCATCGACTGACAGAGATACAAGACATGGGGCATAGTATTTATACAATGACTGATGAAGATTAAACACATGACGCCTGGAACACACAGCTGGCAGAGGATTAAGACTAATGGCAAGGGGCGGAGTTACAAATGAGGGAAAACACATGGCAGAGACGAAAACAAAAACAAAGAAGAAGTCAGAAAAGATTAACTGAAAGCCATAGCTGAAATGGCTTTAGTTTAGTTACATTAATGTAAGTCAATAATTTTCCCGATTACAGTGAGACTTCATTATAAATTAGTGTTTTCCCATGCCTTCTAATGTTCCTTCACTTTTATATCTTGCTGTACACTTGAAACAAAGAGGAAAAACACATTCATTTGAAAGCTGAGCTGTTTTATATCATAAGGAACAAAGCAGAAGATTATTGCGATTGCTGGGTGTCTGGCATGCTACAAACAATGAATATATATAATACAGTGATCTGGTCAGTAAAGAACAACACATTACTGTAAGACACAGAAGAATGTCGACTGAGTGTGTGAGCTGATGTAAAAAGTTGTTCCTATTCAGTCTTTTAATAAATATCATATTCTTGATATTAGTTCTTAGATCTCATCCCAGTAAGATAAAGCGGCCGCTCGGACACAACAATATTCAAATTAAATGCATTTAATTTCAATTTAATCTAGTTTTAGATTTTTTTTTTGGTGGCACTAAAACACCGTTGTAGTAATTATCCACAATCCTCTTATTAAAGCTCGTGCTCTGCTTGAGAAAAAAATTGAGCTCGCTCTTTTGTCATTTCATCAACCAATCAAAGGGGTTGTGATCAGTGTTTCTATTATCGATACATATCACGTTTTAAACCAATGCACGGACTCTACACTTTCTACGCTTCAGCCACTTTTGTCTTTCACTTAACTCATTAATTCTTTTCTTTTTCCCTGTCTCTACATTTTCTCTCCATCTCTGGTGTTTAATTTGCAGGTAGTTCTCAGTTTTTTCAAGATCAGCATTTATTCACACACAAAACTGCCTCTGCCTTTCTGCTGTTAATTGCAGCCATCACAGACACATAGATGTTTAAATTTATATAATTAAATGAAACATTCTTCCAGAGCATTTTACTTAACACTAAGATGTGAAAATTTAGGCAGAACACACTTGCACACATAGAGCTTTAACATGGACATTATTACATTCAACATGCATGTATAAGATTTATGATCAAAAACAATAATTCATTTAAATTACTGCATAATATCAGAAACAAAGTGTTAAAAACACAACCCTGTTATAATCAAATAAGTAACGGGGTTGAGAGTAATGGGGTTGTGATTTTTTTAATGCCTTTCTTGACCATCAACTAGCAAACTAGCAAACTAGCAAAATTGTGTAATGACCAGAGGTGGGTAGAGAGGTGGTTTGACGCTTGGTCAAAACAGTTTTGCGTCGTTTTTCGATGCTCAAGGTACCCCTTTTCAGACACATTTCAAAGGAGGGGTCCTCTGTTGTTTTAAATAGGAAACCCTTAGCTTCAATATGCCAACGCAATATATATATATATATTTTAATTTTATAATAAATTAAAATAATGAATCATAATTAAAAGATATATTGGGTAAAACATTGCCATTATTGCATACATATAGGGGTGTGATTGTAAACTGTCAAAACTGTTTTATTTAAAATTATATTATTTACACATTGAGCACGTAACCCAAACCCTGCTCCCAAACCTACCATCTGTCAATTAAACACAAGATATAGCAGGCAGATACAATCACCGTCATCATTTAACTAAAAGATATTAAATGAAGTCTTCTGATGCAAAATTAGTGATTTGTGAGAGGAGTAGACGCGGTCGCTGTCTCCTTCTTTCCTGTCCTTTCTGTTCTTTTCCGGGAACTCCCACTGCGTCCGAAGACGCTATGGGAACGCCTTCATGTGCAACGGCTCTGAATCTGCTGTACCAACCTCCAATGAATGGGCGCGACCTCAGGGCAGTGACGTCAGACCAGGAAGTATATAGGGTACATGGTGGCTGCTAGCGCCAGCTTTCTGCTGTTCAGAATGCGCTCTCTGTGCCTCTGTCTGATATTGTTTGTCTGGGTGATTGCAAGCGAGTGAAAGGTCCTATTTCCCCTCTCTTGAGTGTGAGTGAGATAGTTTAAAGATCAAGTTAAAAAAAAAAAAGTCTCTCTTTTAGACCTGCTCCTTTACATAGTGCTCTGTTATACATAAAACATGAGCAAAGCGAACAAGGGCAAGGGCAGGCTACAGTCTTACAGGCGGTGTGTGTCTCCCTGCAAGAGATATATCGTAGGTGCAGACACACATGCTCTGTGTAGCCTGTCTGGGATCAGAGCATGCAGCAGACGCTCTGGTTGGGCCTGATAAAAGCTGCCCCCAGAGCGAGCTGCTGCCGCTCAGGTTGCTCCGATCCCGGAAAGCCCTTTTCACTGGCCTGACCCTCACTGGCTCGTCCTCCGAGAAGGGGGAGAGTGAGAGCGTCGATGAGCCGCCCCAGTCTGTGAAATATGAGGAGCTGTTGGAGATGGTTATGAGGGCCATAGAAAAGTTAAAAATCGACTGGCCCGCAGAGACGAAGACTGAACCGAAAAAAAGTATGCTCGATGAGCGCTTTCTGCGTGCTTGCCCACCACACCGGAGCCTGCCGTTTTCCCCAATTTGCACACTAAGCTGTGTAAATCATGGGCAAGCACATTCTCGGCCCGTGTGTACATCCCCATGAGTGATTAAATAGGAAATATAATGGGTATGGACGAACACAGGTCAGGCGGGAGCATGCCTTCATACAATGGTGGTGCTCCAAGCCTATCAGGCAGGCCTGCTGAGAGACCTAGATGAGCAGGCGAACATTAACTCAGACGATATGGCTGAGCTCAGGAGGACCGCTGATCTTGCCCTCCACACCACCAAAGAAACTGCTAGCACCGTGGGAAGGCTCTGCTGCTGCAGCCTCTGGACAAAAGACAGACCTAAGAAACATCTTCCTGTCTAAGAGGTCGCAGCAGAAAAAGTCCTAGCATCCTGGGGCCTAGGACTGAGGGCCGGTTCTCTGGGTCAGAGAACCGGCCATTGTGCTCTCCCCAGTTCCCTCGACGTTGCGCTCAGCTCGGCCAAAACATCACCGTTCAGTTTCAATCTCCCCCGAAACCTTTCAGTGGCGTCATGCTCACGGAGGTGAGCCCAGAGAAGGGTCTGGTTATGGAACAACAAGTAGCAGCCCTTCTAAGAAAAGGTGCAATAGAATCGGTTCCTCTTCAAGAAAGAGAGTCAGTGTTTTACAGTTGTTACTTCATAGTTCCAAAGAAGGATGGATGGCTGAGGCCCATTTTAGATCTGAGGCTATTGAATCGCTCAGTCAGCCAGCTGAAGTTCAAAATGCTCACACTCAAGCAAGTGGTGTCACAATTCAGGTCCAGGTACTGGTTTGTGACGATAGATCTAAAAGATGCATATTTCCATGTGTCAATTCATCCTTCTCATTCGAGGTTCCTGAGGTTCGCTTTCAGGGGTCAAGCATACCAATATCAGGTTCTTCCCTTCGGCCTAGCTCTTTCGCCCCGAATGTTTATGAAAGTAGGAGATGCGGCCTTAGCTCCTTTGTGGCTACAGGGAATTCGCATTCTGAACTACCAGTACTGATATTAGACCAGTTGCAGAGCGAAGTGATCAAGCATCGAGATGCGGCCCTCACTCACATCGAACGGTTGGGGCTGAGATTGAACATTGCCATAGCATCTTCGGACGCAGTGTTCGTTCCCTCAAAGAACATGGTTAACCTCTCCATTTGTGAGCGCTTTCATTAAATGCGCTTCAAGAATCCTTACGTCAACATTGGGTTGTGATTGGCTCTTGTGTGTCTCGTGATCGATTGTGTCACGCTGTTGTGAAATACAATTGGTTCTTGTGTATCGCATGATCGATTGCGTCATACTACCGGATGCGAGCATGTTTTCTGAATGAGATGACAGCGCGTGAACGGAGCTGGATAATTTTTTTGTTATTAACCCCCTGGAGTCCGCTCCCGCATATATGCAGGTTGAGGTGTCTTTTTCTGATGACGCCAATAAGAACTTATATTTCTCATTGAGTTTTGATCATACAGATAAGAGCAATACATCAATCGAATCTGTGAAGGGTCTACTTTAATTTGTATACACATATATTAACAACACAACTTTGTGCTTTCCGAAAATAAAGAAAACAAACAGGGTGCGCTGCCTGCCGCGTTGGTCTGCGTGATCTTCAAAGAGCAATGAGTCACTAAAATGAAACTGAAACTCAGCAAATTATCCACAAAGAGACATGGGAGTTATGTCTGTAGAAAGCTTGACATGTCTACTACTACACTAAGACAGTCTAATCGAAAACAAATATTCTGTGATAAAGTAATTTACATGAAACCAGCGCGATGTCCAGTCTTTCGCGTCTCCTTCATTATATCTTAATGCGAACACGCCCCCGCAACGCGGGGTAAATAGATATGATAATCATCCATGAGGAGCACGCTGCATGTAAAAACCCACATCAGCACAAATAAAGCAGCGAGAGTTTACCTGAAGTTCATCCCGGATACTGTACGCTTTGTGCTGAGAGGAATAAGACAGAATTATCCTCAGAAAAAGAGGCGCTGTGATAAATAAATAACTCAAGAAGACGCGCTCAGAGGAATAAACTTTTATTTTTCTTGAAAAGAAGCAGCAAACATTTAAATATCAGGTATCATGTAGAGGTTTCACTTGTTGAACAGAATCTGTTTTCAGGATCTACTCAAAGTCTGTTCACATCTCTGTAGTTAGATCAGTTTGCTCAATAATTAATCTTTGACCTTCACTATGTATATTTTAATTACACTGTGTTTTAAATAAAATACAAATCATTTCAAAAAACAGTTTTTTATCACATCTACTCACATTTATTGCTACCTGCCTTACCTGTCTGTCTCACTAATGGTCCATTAGGGGAGGGGTCTTTGTCTCTTCAGGTGGGAGATACTGAATATTAATGAGCATTCTGGGGGGGGGGTTTGGTGCTCCAATAAAACTAAATATAAAATACATATATAAATATATATATATATATAATACATAAGAAATATATATTATACATTTATATATGCATGCAAACCATTACATTACATTAAGCCAAACAGCGGAGGACCCCTCTCATCCAAAAGTGCCTAAAAAGGGCTACCTTGAGCATCAAAAAACGACGCAAAACTGTTTTGACCAAGCGTCAAAATGTGACAAGTTGTAGTGAGACTGTGTTGCACCCAGAGTAACAAAGTAAAAGTACAGTTTTATTTCACAAAAAATTTGCTTGAGTAAAAGTACCCATCTTTAAATATACTCTAAAAGTATTAGTTACCAAAAAAAAAATTACTTAAGTAAATGTAACTCATTACTACCCACCTCTGGCAATGACCTTCTGTGACCCTTTAAAGCAATTGAGGGAAAGAGGGGGGAAATAAGTCTGTCATTCACTCTTGTGACAGAGCATCTAGGTCTAAGCTGCCTTCTTGTACTATAGAGACCATCATCTCAGACAATGTTTCTGAACCCTTAGTCTGTCACAAGTGTCCCTGTATGGAAGTGATTTATTGCTTTTACTCTTTGGCTGTGAGGCATGCTTCTATCGTGATGGAGACAAAGTACATCTACCTGCTTTGGCTGGAGACTGCTCATCTTCCAATTCACTGCAGGAACTGAATATGGACTAGAACTTTCCCCTTTTTTGAATAAATTTCCTCTAGAGAGGAGCACAAATTAGCCATTCATACAGGTAGAAGGATTTTGATCCTGTGTAACAGAAGGGGAGCTAGGGTGACTGCATTTACCAAACTGAAGACTCTTGGTCATGACACTATACTTCCGACCTTCGGAGTGAACGCTGACGCTGTTAGCTGGCACTGCTCTTGGGGAGAACATTTTATTAATTTATTTATTTATTATTATTATTATTATTATTTTTTATAGAATTTGTTTTAATTTGTGCCCAAGTTATCTGCCTCTGCAATTTTACTACAGCCAACGAATATATTTTAGCTGCCCATTGTAGCGATTTTTTTAGCCTCTGTTGCTCCTTTTCGATGGAGTGTGTACCTGTTGACTGTCTGCACCCCTAATACAGAAGCGCCTCCAGCTTGGAAATAACAACCATGAAGATCGCCGACTTACTTGGCCAGATCATTTGCCTGTGGGCCATTTGTTCTGCCTTATTCCATCCCGCGGAGTCGATGCTTCAATACTCGGTGGAGGAACTCCAACTTCGGCTGCATCTCACTGATCCTCCATCAACACTACGCTTTCATCCAGACATCACCTGCCAGCAGCGTCGGAAATATGTTCACCGTGGTTCCCGTCGATCCTACAGCACTAATGATTTGTGTAAAATACGGTCATTCTGGTCGACGAAACCTCATCCAACACGGAGGTCGGCACGGATTGTTGACCACAGCATTCTCTCTAATCTGAAAAGATCGTCAGGTATCGATCCCAGTAAAAACAACCTGTTTCAATTTGGATTGCTTAACATTTGCTCGCTTTCTGGTAAAGGACCTCTACTACATGACGTGCTGTCTGACCGTAAGTTGGATTTTTTCTGTTTAACTGAAACCTGGCAGAAACACGGTGACTACTTTCACTTGAACGAGTCTGTTCCTCTGGGTTTTACTTTTATTTCTAAATCCCGTGCTACCGGCCGGGGTGGGGGTCTTGCGATTCTCTATAAGGAGAAATGGAAGGTATCACAATTGACCGTTTCCACATATTCCTCCTTTGAATGTATTGCCATAAAGATAAACAGGGCTATACAGACTATTCTCATCACTATTTATCGCCCCCCTAAAAATAACTCAAGTATTTTATCTGAACTCTCTGAGCTTTTAACTGATCTGTGTGCCATCTCTTCCAATGTAATCATGTTGGGTGATTTTAACATTCATATGGACAATCTGAGAAATGCAAGCCCAAGTGACTTTCTATCTTGCTTGGACAGTTTTGGCTTGCAGCAGTTTGTGAACTCTCCTACTCACTCTAAGGGTCATATTCTTGACCTGTCTCTATCAGATCATTTTCTAGTTCTCTTTCTGTGCTCAGTTGACAGTTTTAAGTTAAAAATGGGTCATAGTATCACTTTTCGGAACATTAAGAACATTGATGTGTCTAACCTCGCTGATGAACTGGCCAGCTTCACCAACAAAGTGGACTTCTCCACTCCTGACGCTCTGATTTCTTATTATAATAGTTCACTAATTGAGATCTTGGATGTTTTTGCTCCTGTTAAAACTCGGACTGCTTCTTTTAATGTTTCTGCTCCATGGTTTACTCCTGATCTGCGTCTACTCAAAACTAAGGGACGTAGGCTAGAACGCCTTTATTGTAAATCTGGCCTAATGGTACACAGGGATATGTTGAGTGATCATATGTACCACTATAAAGAAGCTCTGTCTAAAGCAAAATCAGACTATTATACTTATATATTTGGAGCCAGCGAAGGAAACTCTAGGTCTCTTTTTACCGTAGTAAAAAAG
Source organism: Enteromius treurensis (assembly GCA_032275025.1). Lineage (NCBI taxonomy): Eukaryota > Metazoa > Chordata > Actinopteri > Cypriniformes > Cyprinidae > Enteromius > Enteromius treurensis. Next base: position 13,753,674 of record JAUCMU010000143.1, read on the forward strand.
GTTTCATGTCCAGCAGACACCACGCCTTTAAGCCTGTTCTACAGAACAATGATATAATTTTATGGCTTTCTTCGAGTCAAAAATGAATAAGATTCATCAGCAATTGGTTACTAGTAATTTAGATCATGATCCTGGTCTCATAGTCTCACAAATTACTATACACACAACTTTTAATTATTTTATCCTACCGCCTCCAGCAGAGATATGGGATTATATTCAAAGATCTAAATCTTCCACCTGTCAGCTCGATCCAATGCCTACTTGCTTAGTTAAAGCCTGTTTACCGTCACTGTCCTCATTATTCACTAAAATTATTTATTCCTCCCTTGATACCGGGTATGTACCCTCCTCTATGAAAACCGCTGTCATTACTCCCATCTTTAAGAAAATAGGGGCTGACCCTCTAAATTTTGAAAACTATAGACCGATTTCTAACCTGCCATTCATTACTAAAATATTGGAAAAGTGTGTCAAAGCTCAAATTCATGAACACCTTTACGAGAATGCATTATATGAACATTTCCAATCTGGTTTTCGTTCTCATCATAGTACAGAGGTGGCCTTGGTTACAATAACTAATGGCTTGTTATTAGCAGCTTATTCTGGTCTTCTGACTAGACTAGTCCTACTTGATCTTAGTGCGGCGTTTGACACTATCTTGCACAAGATACTTTTGGACAGGTTAGCATCTATAGGAATTGCAGGCACCCCCCTGTCCTGGTTTAGATCTTACCTCACCGGTCGTAATCAATACGTTCAAATAAAAATGTTTAAATAAAGATCACTTATAGTTACTTTCTGGAGTTCCTCAGGGATCTGTTTCAGGGCCTATTTTATTTATGATCTACCTACTTCCTCTTGGTTTTATTTTTAGGAAATACGGTATCAATTTCGATTGCTATGCCGAGGACACCCAGTTAAATTTATCTTCCAAACCTTCTAATTTTTCTCCTCTACATGTCTTGAATGAATGCTTATCTGAAATTAAAGCTTGGCTCTCAGGTAATTTCTTAAAACGTAATAGTGACAAAACCTAAGTTTTACTAGTAGGCACTAAATCAACTTTGGCTAAATCTAATTGTCCTTCTTTAATTATTGACAATACAAAAATTTACCCATCTCAACAGGTCAGGAGTCTGGGTGTCATTCTGGACAGCACACTCTCCTTTGAAGCTCATGTAAAAAAAATAGATCAGTTAACTCTGTTTCTCTCGTGCCACTACACATTCGCTTAAGTACAATGGGAGCGAGAACTTTTAGTTTTGTGGCGCCTCGGTTGTGGAATTCTCTCCCCCCCAACATACGGAACAGTGACAGTCTTCATATTTTAAAATCACGTCTTAAAACAAATTTTTTTACTCAGGCTTACATGTAATTGAAGCTTTTTTATTTTTATTTTTTTGATATGTAATGAATGTTCTTATGTTGTATATTTTATAATGTCTCTTTACTGTTATTACTTTATTGGTTGCCTACTGTGGTGTCCTTGGGAATTCAGAAAGGCGCCTTTAAATAAAATGCATTATTATTATTATTATATATAAATAACACAAAAACAATGTTTATCATAAAAAAAACTATTACAATATAATCGAAGTAATACATTATTATCATCTTTATTATTATTATTATTATCCTTTTTATAATAATAATAGGTAATAAAATGTAAACATATATGTAAAATATATAATGTTTAAATGAATACATTTCAATAAAAATAGTTGCATTATTAATATTATTATTATGTTTTTAAAAAAAGAAAACACACTTGACTAATTGTCTTTTTTGGAATATATTTTTGGATCATTTGAATTTGCTAGAAGTATCTGATAAATATATATTTGTAGATGTATTTTTCATTTCATTTTAAATTGCAAAGTAATTAAGTAAACAATCCTGGGGGTACGTTTCCCAAAAGCATCGTTGGCTAACTATCATTAGTTCCATTGAACTCTATTGGTAGCGACGGAACTTGTGACCATGGTTGCTTTTGGGAAACGCACCCCAAATGATAAGACACATAGTAGTAAGAGACTGATCTCTCAGTATTACTATCTGTATCCCATCCCAGCTTGATTATCTCGGGTCGGCTGCAGACCTTCAGTCACATTCCAGCTCTAGTGTAAAGGAAGACATAAAACATGATGTAATCATTTACACTCAGCCACTCACTGATGAGCAAAACCGAGACCTGCTTATCTCTGCTTTGATAGCAGAAAATTCCCAGTGATAGTATTCACCAAACAACCCCACTGCTGCAGCCTGCAGAATTTTTCTGAAACTCTCAGCGTTTTACGACACAGTTCAGAGGTGTTTCCACAGGTGTAGCGAACACATGACTGTTTCTGTTGAAACTTGGCAGTGAAGTCCCTCTCACAGCAAGTAACCGCAGGCTGCCTGAGCTCTGTACAGCCCCGTGCAGGTGCTGGGCGTAAATGTAAACAGGTTTTCTCTGAACGCCGAGGAAGGAAATTACCACTTATGTTTCTTGAGGGAGCTTCAAACTCTGGATTAACAGTAACATCAAACGCTAGAATATTTCCTATAAGCTTAACGTCTCTAATTCGTGCTTTGATATCCTTCTTGAGGAACTTGAGAGAGTTCCCCTAATTAACAGAAATGTCAACACAGCAACTGAACCTATTCACTTTTGGGTGCATAAATCATTTCATAGCATTTTGTACTTCTTCTAAGCTTAATATGCAAACATGTAAATGATATACAGTCACCCAGACATTGTTTGGTATAATAACCAACTTACTGCGCATTATGATACTAACAATACCAAATAATGTATTTGAACTGCTTATCAGTTAGTCAATCAATCAATGTATTTAAACAAGTGCACAACCAACTGTAAAGATTTGTCTTTGATATATAACATAATTTCTATTTATGAATTATAATATTTTATATAATATAATATATTTGTATTGGTTTGACTATTTGAATAAATGGCACTGTTAATCAATCAGATTCAAGTATGCCAGAGAACTGAGTAATAAAGCTGACATTAAAATTATCCTCTTGTTTTCCTGACTGAATATTGTAAGAAAATGTTTCAAGAGCTCAGAATCAACAGACATTTGAATTATTTGAGCGTCTAACTGTGGCAGTGAGTCATTCATTGTAAATGTGGCAGACTGACAGATTGTGTCACTGTGGGTTAGGCAGTGATCTCATCATGACTGGACTTACACTAACTTATGCCCTCAGAGCAAAAGGACATGGTGCCACTCAGAGCAAAGAAAGGCCCGAACAGCTACATGTACAAGTAATTGGTGTAAGATACAGTTATAACCACTTATATAAGTAACAATACCTGTAAACAATATTGCACAAAACTATCACAACCAAAATTAACCGATGCATTCATTTCGGTTTCAAATACCAGGCTTAATAATTATCTAATCACCTTTGGCCATGCACACTTTACTCATGAAGACATTACAATCAGGGGCCCAGTGAAAACAGACACGCTTCGTAACAAAGGAGCATATAAGAGGCAGCATTTTGCAAGACTGATGAGTGTTCGTTTTCATCCAAATGAATCTTTTGTTGAGATGATGGCTGACCCAGAAGCTTGCACAACGGCCCGTCATTCTGGGTCATGCAAAACCATCTGCCCCAGCACACGCCCCCACAGAGGGTGTGATTGTAATTTAATCACTGCACAGTCTGACAATGTAAACTCCTCTAATCACTACACAAAGCAGAAAGCGTTTGAGCAGACGCAGTCAAGCACTGCATGTGGCAGTTATTGCAGATTTCCTTTTTAGTAGTCGAATCAAATTAAGCCATTGAATAGATTGTCACTTGACTGAAGAGCAAGCCAGTGTATTAACAGTGAGATTCATACATAAAGTTAAACTTATATTTATTAATTTAGTGGACTGTAGAGCTGGCCAGAATATAATGCTGCCTTAATGTGCTATTAGTAAATACGTGAAAGGCCTCTCAAGTCATATTTACTGCAGGGATATTGGGAAATCATTTTGATATCAGATTTATAAACTTGGTGCAATTTATAAACAGGGGACTGTTAGCGCTTTTCTCATAACAACTACATCCCTTTGTCTTGTCACTAGCGTGGTGTATTTAAAGGCAAGATGCGAATGATTATTCGAAGTAAATTGTATGTTTTATAAGCAGTGAAATAAGCATGTATTTGACCCAAAATTCCAGAAATGTCAGCAAACTATATGTACGGTATAGCCAACACAGTTTCACAAACAATTTGTACCTATTTTACAAGGTGGCTAATTTGTACAAATTTGTATGACCAAATTTGTCTAAAGAGGTTTAGGGGCGGGGTTAGGTGTAGGTCATTTGTACAAATTCATACGAATTGGCACCTCGTAAAATAAATACAATTTAGCAAAAATCTTATGAATATCTATGAGTGAGGTCGTACAAATTTGTATATATGAACGACCTTGTAAAATATGTATGAATTGCCGTGAGATTAGGCTGCTGTAGCAAGGTGAATGATTATATGATTGTCAACCTATGGGATGCTACTATACATTTTATTCTTTTTGACATTAAAGCACTGGAATACAACAACCTTGTCATCATGACTTCATAAGTGTGAAATAGGAAATTGAAGGCAGCATTAACCCCAATGTACAATGCAGAGCCAGTTTACATGTATATTTATTAATTTGGCAGGTGGAAATAACTCTTTGATAATGCTATTTTTGTTCTATTGCTCTCAAGCAATACTTGATTGTGATTGGTCAGTTTTTTTGTGTTCACTCAACCACTAAAACAACCACGTAACAATACAGAGTATTTAATCATTGCTCCTGGTAAACAAAGTACCTGTTCTAGTTTCATGGAAAGTTTCTCTCACAATGTCTGCCTGCCACATAGTCTCACAATAATTATAGTTTATAGAATACATGAATATTAATTGTGTCTATATATGCACAATGTGATATTTAATGATATATAACTATTTATATAAATGCAGCAATATAAGAAATGTTTTAATTCATTTTTTTATGTTTTTTTAAATGTTCTGTGTTTGTATGTGGATATATATATATATATATATATATACACACACACACACATATACATATATATATATATATATATATATATATATATGTATATGCATATATATATATATATATGTATATATATATGGTTGATTTATTTAGCAATAATGACC
>JAUCMU010000143.1:13761998-13775153 GCA_032275025.1 Enteromius treurensis
CTCTATATTATGTATTTTTTAGAATAATTATTTTTATTTTTATTGATTTTTATTTTGAATTTGTATACATATGTAAGAGAGAGGTATGATATGTAATTGCAAATAGTATTTAATTTTTTATATCATTAATACATTTTATACTAAATTTCTTATTTTATATTTGTGTGTGTGTGTGTATACTGTATAATATATATATATATATATATATATATATATATATATATATATTCACAATTATATGATTTTGATTTTCCTTGAAGTCACTTTTGATAAAATGCTTGGTAAGGACTAAATGTAAATGTATGAATCCTACCGTTTATATAAATATAAATAAAATGTGAAATATAGATAATAATATTTAATTATATATATATATCATTTGCACATAATGTTTATAACATTCTAAACTGCCCTACTGAAAAACAAACAAAAAAATACATAGAAACTGGAAATATGCAAATAAATAAAATGTGTACAATTTATATATTTTTATATTTTCAAATATAAACACAAATTTGAATAAATTTTTTTTGCTGTATATTAGAGATAAAGAATATACCCCTCATACATGTTATTGAATAGTAAATTAGTAAACTGTATCCCTGTGGTTGTTTTTTCCCCCCCTCATAACACTGATAAATATGTTTCCTACAGCACTGCAGGATCTGTACTCTAAGAGGTACAATAAAAGTTGCAACAGTCCTACAGTAAAGCTCTGATTGGCTAAAAGCTTAGCCTGTCTCCAAAGCAACAGTGTATCTCAGGGCAAACACATCCTATTCAAGCATCTTCAGTGTGCTTTGTCTCAGAAAAAACAAGATTAAGTTTATGCATTAAATGGTCTTAATGGTCATTAAAAGCCAGAGAAACTATACTGAACCCTAACATGATGACAGTTGTCATTTGTACGTTTTTTTTTTTTTTATGCCTTAAAAACACACATAGTTACACATTAACCTAAGTTAAATGTTTTTAAAGTGACCGTTTAAAGACACCTTTGAAGACTGAGAATGAGAGCGATATCCAAAATCAATACTGCAATTTGACCTGTGGCGCACGACCCGGTTTACTTATATCAAAGGGCCTGGTCACAAGAATGCAAAAGGTAAACAATAAACACAAATGACATCAGAGGGGTGGTAAACTCTGCTCACCCCTTTTGAGCCAAATAAAAACAAGCTTAATCAAAACACCTCTTTGATCCAAAACAACAATAACTCAAAACTCCTTCTCTTTGACATAGTTGAGCAATCTTTCAACAACCAATCAGAGCTCTGTTACCACCAGCAACAACCCGTACACCAGCAAGGTAATGGATCCTGGTTTCTGATTGGTCAAAACTCCACAAGCACTCAGCTGGCTGCCCCTCCCTCGACTCTCTCTCATCCACACAGATTAAGCAACATCATCAAAACAAGGAGAGCTTAGCTTTGTTTTCCTGCAGTAGCATGGCTACACTCAACAACAGTGGGCTGTGTTTTGCTATTTGGTTGTAAAAGAGTCTTCTGAAGGCAGGAGGAAAGTAATAGGACAAATCCTTGTTGCCAGGGTTACAGCGTTCTTTGAGGAAGCAGGAATGATGATATCGGGTGAAATATAATATGTGCTGCTGAAAGCAGAGTGTTGCATCAGATACATTAAGATTCAGCCGTACTGGAAAAAAGTATGTGACTGGTAGTGCATATTAAAGTTAAAATTGTGTGACTATTCCACCAAATATCATCCTGTGCATGTGATGGTCCAAGATCAAATGAACATACTTAATGCTTCATGCTTATTGTTTACTTTGCTCAGAGACCAAAGAAACTTGAAAACTTTAAGAACTTTGAAAATACATGTAAGTAGAATATAGTATATATAAGTTGAACGGGATATGTAAACTGTTATTTTTAATTAATTGCTTTTTAGTTAATTTGTAAATAATATTTTTTATTTATTTTTATTTACTGGTTACATTTGCATATGCATATTTTTCATATATTTTATTTTAAATAAATGAAAATAATTTCTAAATATTTTATAGCCAATATTTTTATTTTCTATTCTTATTAATAGAAAAATTATTTACATTTATTTTTTATTTATTTATTTATTTATGATTATCTTAAAAAATAGGATTGCTAATCAAAAAGCTAAAATTTTAAAATAAGTGTTTCATAAAAATATTAACAGTTTCATAAAGGCTTGTAACCTGATAAGTAGTTTTATGTTACCCTTTATACAGCATGTGCAGTAATATCTTTGTTTGCCTAGTCAAAGGATGTCAACTATAAGCTACTAACTAAAGGGAGGGAAACCTCTCTCCGCTGAATCTATGTCAATACCAGACTGACGTTGCTGGGAAGAAGAGAGAGGGCGAGAGAACATGCTTTGAGTGTCTCACTGTTTACTATTGCTTGTTTGGACATGTCAAGGGCATCGGTTGGTGACCCTGACCTTTCAGATCCAACTGTCAGGAAAACAAAAACTTTTTCCATCCCACACAGAGCAGCTTCAAAATTTAATTTTCTCTTTTCATCTGGGTTTTATTTTGTTTCCGTTGTGCTCTGTACCCTTGCCTGTGTGCAAAAGGTGCAGAATAAAATAAAATGAACGTAAGTCACCTGTAAGTAGTTTTGATCTATGAATCACTGCATTTGGTTGATCACACTGCAATAGCTTTTAAAAAGTATTTGTCTTTCTGTTGCCTCTTTGTCAAGTAGCAAATGTCTTTGATGACAAGCAGGTGCATTTATAAAGCTTATACCATCATAAAGGGAGTCAGTGCCAGTGAGGCTTCTAGACTCCTTTGATACCCTTGTGTAATCCTGTTAAACTCTCTGGCTTCTTGCACTAAGACAGTTCTATCTTATCCTGTTGAATTACAGAACTATCTCTAGTGAATTGGAGAGGTCCTTTAATCAAGCATAGAAAACAGTTAGTGATACTGTAATATTGTTAACTTTAAACATTCCTCTTAACTGACTGACTGGACTTGTTCATGTGTGCTTGCGTTTGTCTTAGTGCAGTGGAATAATCAATGACTGCATAGAATACAGCTAGATAGAGATGCTATCCCTGTAAAAATGTGACTCAAATGTCCTATTATGTTCTCAATTATCTGGTTAAGGTTTTTGCATTAATGTTTGGTATCGGTATAAGATGCTTAGAGCTTCTCCAGAGGTTTCCTATTTTACAGTGTGCTCCTGCTATGAGCTGAGTGAGTCAGAATGCTTTGGGTAACACAGCTGCTAAAAACTCTTCGCCTATATTTATCCTGACACTTTCTCTTGTTCTCCGTTTCCTTATGTGACCATTTACATAAAAGGCATTTGCACTTAATGGTGTATGTATATTGCAGCAGGAAAATGCTATAACACCTAAACCAATAGCAACTGCAGTGCATCCAATGCAAATAATATGATTTACACACTAAGCCCAGCAGAAACCCCAGCGTAATCTGCATATTATAAATGTATTATATTTGTGAAACTCAAAGCTATTTGTTGCCGATCCACTCCTTTTATGCATAATCTTTAACATTTCTTAATACTATCATTGCTTAGTTAACTAAAGTTCGCTAAAGTTAACAGTGTGCCTTAAAACCATGCTTTATTTTCAATTCCTCAAAATGGTGCATTCTTAAAGTGTAGAGTGAATGCTTCAAAGTCACACAATTATTTGGGAAAAATTGGGAGAAATACAATCATTTCAATATGAATCTTTACAGTCAGGAGTTTTGTGCGAGGGTGAAATACATTGCAACAATGTTGGATATTTACCCCTGTGAAATTTCACCAAAATGATGCTAAAACTGAAACGTTATAGCTTATAAATAGCTTAACTTACAGAAACCCATTGTTCCTGAGAGTTTTAGTCACTCTAATACGTCTCTTTCTCGGCCTCTGAATATCTTGAAGACATTTCTTGCGTTTCTGTATGGAAGCTATGCGAGAGTTTTTTTTTTTTTTTTCTTAAACTCCATATGTAGCTCACATTTGGCAATCTGATGTACCTGCAGTGGCATCTGCCACAGACTTTCAAATATCTGAGGCATGTCGAGAGGCACATAGTGCTGATATCTCAGCATGCCTGCTGCATTTTATGTCTGTATACAGACTAAACGTGTCTGTACAGTTCTGCATTTGATTCTGGTGTTTTGTAGATGCCAGATCTGCATTCTCACATATCTGGCATACATGCTTATACCAACATATTTAGGCATCATATTTGAACATTAGCAGCGCAGCCAAATTTGTGACCATGCCTCTCCCACCATGACGGCATAGCACACATGACTACAAAAGATAACCCAAAAATGCCAGGAATTTTGATGCCGTCTTCCACCCTGCAGTACTGCCTTAATAGTAGATCAATGAAAAGGAATGCAGAACAATCTGAGCAGCATGTGACCCACTAATATCCTGGTGTGCCCTGCACTCATACTGACTTATTTCACTACAATGTACAAGCATGCACATTTCTTCAATATATGCAATATTGCAAACTCAAAAAAAACCTGTGAAATTCTTTCTTCTGTGGAAAACAAAATAAATTTTTTTTTTTACTCCCAAGTTTCAATGTTTGAGCAGTTTTTGCCATAACACTGAAAGTCAATGGGGTCTAATGCTGTTTTTGTTCTCGCATTAACTTTTCAGTAACGTTTTGCAGCCGTGCTCTCAAAACGTTACCGTCAATTTGAGTTACTGGATAAAAAAAGCTATTTCTGGACTGCCAAGAGTCTCATACATGCCATTTATTATAAGCACATGGTGTATTTTGTCATCTGCAGCTTTAAATGCTTGGGCTTTTAATGTCAGGAGAATTCTCATTGGTTGCTATTGTTTTCATCATTTATCAACTGAAAAAAAAAAGTAATTTGCATTATTTTGTTTCTCTGTGGCATTATCATTTTAATTTTGGTATGGACTGCCGTATTTTTAAAGGGTAAGTTCACCCAAAAATGAAAATTCTGTCATAAATTACTCACCCTCATGTCGTTCCAAACCCAGAAGACGTTCGTTCATCTTCTGAAGACAAATTAAGATATTTTTAATGATATCAGAGAGCCATCCGACCCTCCATAGACAGCAAAACTGAAATGAACTGAAAGTCCAGAAACATGGTAAAAACCCAGATAAAAAAGTCTATGTGACATCAGTGGATCAACTTAAGTTTTGCAACGATAGGAGAATACTTTTTTGTGCAAAGAAAACAAAAATAACATCATATACTCAACCATTCTTCCCCCATGATTTACGTCTTCTACCATTTTAGAGAACATTACTGCATAAGCGTAGGCTACGTTTTCCTCTTGCCGCAAGCAGCCACAGATTACACACATGCGTGTGCTTTCACCCAGATGTAAACAAGGCTGATTGCATCAAATATGGTAAAACTTGTGTACGGTACATTAGAATGACGGAAGACGTAAGTCATGGGAAACAAGTAAATGATGTTATTTTTGTTTAACTTGCGCAAACAAGTATTCTCGTATAATCGCAAAAGTAAGGTTGATCCACTGATGTCTCATGGACTGTTTTAATGATGTTTTTGGTACGTTTCTGGATCTGGATCATTTCAGTTGTATTGCTGTCTATGGAGGGACTAATGGCTCTCTGATATCATCAAAAATATCTTAATTTGTGTTCCGAAGATGAACAAAGGTCTTATGGGTTTGGAACGACACAAGGGTGAGTAATTAATGACAGAATTTTCATTTTGGGGTGAACTAACCCTTTAAAGAATTAGAACAATAATTAAAACATCATCGTTATAGTTATCACCCTTCATGTGAACAGCACCCACTGAAGAGCTTGTTCACAGAAGCATTGAATTCATGGAATTACAGTGTAGTCACATTTACAAATTTCCAGAGGCAAAATGTAGTCATTTCAGTTTAGATTTGCATAAGGGCATAATAATTCCACCTGTAAATTTCACAGAAAGTTCATTTGGTCACATTTACCAATATGTAGCTGCTTGGTTTTATAGGGACTTCTGTGTAAGCTGTGTTTCATACATTTACATTATTCAGGACAGACATTTGAATTTTGGTTCTTTTTTTTTGTTTGTTTTTTTTGGTCCTGACCCCTAGTCTACCATCATGACTATATGGGACAAAATGTAACACTGAAGGGCATCTAAAGTTCAAAACAGCACTTTGAGAAAAAGCTTACGTCTACTCTCATATCTACTTTCTTTTCTGCTGTCGACTCTCAAACCCAAAACTACTTTCATATCTTTACATTTCGTTGTTCCTGAGTCACTAGACACAAAGAACACCATGTCTGTGGCTGGTGATCAGAGCGAGCGTTAGTGCTAACAGATGCCAGTACCACTGTCTGGATTGAGTCACTAGCTTCAAGGCTTACAAAGGAGGGGCAACATGTGTGCACTGCAGACATCAAGCCAGCTGCAAAGTGGTTTTTCAGGGTTCAAGTGTTTTATTTCTCTCTCTTTTTTTGGTGTTTTGAAGCCTTGTGCACCTGTGAACACATTTTTTGAAATCGGTCGGGAGCAACAAGTCATTGCTGTTTAGGTGGTGAGCAGTCTAATGCAGAAACTCTGAAACTCACTTTGTGCACAGGGAAGTTTGGTGACCTTTCACTCATGTTTCCTGAAAAGCACTGTGTGGAATTTACTGTGTGGTTTTCACAGAAGGTCTCATCGTCTCTGAGAAAAACGCTACACTTTGGCCGGAAATATGATGAGAAGTGCATTTGACAGCATGTGAGGGCCTGTCGCTAGTCACATGCAATGCACTCTCCACTGAGCAGGTGACAGATGTGTGAGTTGCTCAAGTCAGGCAGTGAATGCAGCAAGTGACCAAACAGAGGAAGGCAGACATATTACAACATGTCTAATAAAAAGGTGAGAAATCTGTCAGTTTAAAGGAAATAATGTCTAGATTAGATACTGTTCTCTTCCCACAAAAAAAAGCAGTTCCGATTGCACCTCTGAAACAGACACATAAAGACTTGGACAGCTGTGATGAAAAAGACAACAGGCCATTTTTAACTGTCTGTCTGATTGGTTTTTAATTGCTCTCTGGTTCATAGTTAGGATGCACACATAGTCCCACTTCTCCCAATTAAGATATTTTGTTGTATTAGAGTAGAAACAAGGCACGTGAATCTCCTTTCAAAGAAAAAAGTTTGCGGTTGTTTGTTACTAGAATGACCTGAAGGGGATCTCCATTGAACCTCCAATGCAATTGACCCAGTTTTTTTTTTTATTTCAATGCATTAGCTGTCATTAGTTAATGAATATAAACTGCAAAGATCAATTACTATCCGAGGGAGTGTTTTGTGAAACCTCTGTCTGCTGCTCTTTGTTTTCAAAAGCAGGTGTGTGTTGCTTTGTACGTGCATGAGCTTAGCTTTCTTGTCGGTTGACTTTTTAGTGCACAAAGACTTTTCAGGCACTATACCTGAAATGCTCTTTTAAGTTTGGATACACATGCTTCGGGCATTTGCCATCGGTACACAACACCTGGTGCAAGTATTTGCTGTTAAACACATGTAGCTTTCTGTTTAGAAAATTTCCAGTGATGTAACTTTGAAAGACTGAGCACAAGGCTGACTGGACAGCGTAGCGAGATCAAACAAACCACAAATGAGTAGCAGTCTTACTGGTAGTTTAGAACCCTTTCTCTAGTAAACCACAAACCATTTTCACACAATGAAAAGCTGAGTAGACTCAGTAAAGCAAGAAAATGGGATTCCTTTTAACTTGCTGCTAATGTGGTAATGAACTGTGCAATTTTTTTTATTATTCAATTGTATAATTTTAATTAAAAATAAAAAAGTGCATGTTAGATTTAAAATGACCCCTTCTATTGTAACCTTTATTGTCAAGACAGCTCAATTTTGACTTTTGTGTTTGGTGAGTTCAGCTCAGTTAGCTCTACCCTGCCTCTGCTCCAAATGGATGGTTCAAAACCTGCACATGACAGAAGTCAGTCCCCCGTTGCAAAGGGGGCCCTTCAGTTGAGCAAGCCGTTTAAAGAAAGCAGCTGGTGCATGGGCGGTGAAAGGTCAGGAAGAGCTTGGAGAGATGCCAGTTTCTCTAGTGCATTCGCAACCTTTCTTTCTCTCTTCCAGACTGTGTTACTGAACTGCCCTGAACTCTATCCTCTGATGTAATGGGGTGAAGATAAAACATTTCTGAAATCCAACAACTTTGAAAAGAAACAAACCATAATTTCATTTTTAAGGCATTTATTTTTTTCAATTCATTGCAGAAATGGTGGCTTCTTCACCACAATTTTTACATTTGCATTTGACAAAAAGCACAACTTAATAAAATCCATATTTTGCCCCCCAGGATATCACAAAAGACAAGTTACACTAGTGTCCATGTAATACTTTTCAAACAACATCCCAAGTGCCCATTAGACCTCAAAACATCTTCAGAATGTCACTTAAACATAGTTCCTCTTTAAAATCCACATCTCATTCGTCAAGAACACCAATTCCAATGCTCTTCTTCACCTTCAGTCTCATAAACGTGCTCTCACAGTCCACCTGTCCTTTTCTCTCCTATTGTCTCCTTCACTACAGACTTGAGTGGCACAGGAGGCTTGACTTTTCCATGCTCGTCCAAAAAAAAGATTCTGAACATCAGCTTTTCCAGGACGGCCAACCGTACGCTGGGTCAGTCCACTTTTATCTTCCCAGTTGTGAGGGTAATCCAGACAATATCTCAAAGCTTTCTCGCTTTGCACCGGTGTACCCTTTAGGATGGATGTCTTCGACTTGATTCATTCACGTGCCAAAGACATCTCCCATCAGCGCTCCGGCAGAGTAATAGTAGGCACCCATTCATAGACATTGCGGCTCTCCTCACAGAACAAGGCCAGTTTCTCAAGAGCAGAATCTTTCCACGAGTCAGCATTGGGGCTCTTCGGGACAAAAAAAAAGCGATATTAGTATAACATGCAGACGTAATGCAAGTGTAGGCGTTTGCAAAGTGTAGGTGTAGATGCAGTAAAGAGGAGTGGATCTACTCACCGTTACAAGTATGCAGTGTGCGTCTTTAGGTTCCTCATCTTGATCGCTGCCCACAATGTCAGCAAGGCGGTCAATGTCATTCACACGAACAATGTTGATGTCGTTGTCGAAGCAGAAGGCTTGGATAAGAGTGAAGTGGATCTGCAAGGCGATGTCGCATTCATACTCCTCATCCGTAGCCAGGACGCAAAAAGCCACGCTGTCTGGGTCACTGAGGTTGCATAATGAAGATGAATTGATTAGGAAACGGTTCAACGTGAGCTGATTGCATATATGCAAGGATGCATCTAATTATTCATTATTAGTAAGACTAAGTAATAAAAAAAACATTTCCATATGTCACCCTCTGAGTGTCTTAAGACCTAATGCATACTAAAAGCAACACTTTCATATTAAATATGCAGATACTTACACATTCATGACTTGTGCAGACTCATACACCCCAACGGTAAGACAGTCCTGCTTCTTTGCGGAGACCAGAAGCTCCTCTAGTGCCGTTCCTGCGCTTTGCATTCTGGAGAACACAAACCGGCGCGTCAGTCCATATACTTTACGTAGGATTTACTTATAAACACAAACAACGAAAACAGCATCAACTGAATAAGAAACTCACCTATCGCCAGTAGCAGCTGCGTTATCCTGTCCACTAAATTCTTCAAAAGTCATTGTTTAAATCCAAGGTTAGGTCGCTTTTCGCGTGTGTTTTCTCTTCGGTGAGCGGTTGGTTTGTGATTCCGTGTCAAGCGCTCGCCGTGTTTTATACGGGAGCAGCAGAGTTTCTCGGCAGTGGGCGGGCATTTTGCTCATGCCCGGATCCGATTGGCTGGCGGCACGGGCGTATGTAAATTACTCTGATGCAAGCGCCTTGACTGTAAACAGCCCACGTGGGTGTTCAAATATCACTCCATCAACAACACAAAGCACGGCTCGTGTTTTTGAGTACAAACTGCCTGAAGTTGTTGAGTTCATTTTATCACTTAATCCTTCATCTAGGATGAACTGAATTATGACACGGAATAAATTGCAGAATTAATGTGGTTAACTCGCTCCCTTATTTTTTTAAACGTATTTAATTAGATGTTAATTAATAAAACTAACACTTGCAGAAAAAAAAACATATATATATATATTAATAAGTACATTTATTTTGGACATCCTCACAATGTCCTGACTTCAGGTTGTTGATTTGTGGTTGCTGCTCCAGTTCAAACCAGCTACCATGTCCCATCCATTAATCCAGCGGGGTTACTGTCCTAGGGACATTCAGTCCCCTCAATGTAAGCAAAACATGACCCCCACCACCCCCACAGACACAAAGACTTGATAAGTGAGGCACACTCTTTTGCGTTTGTGAAGGAGTCATCCTCATTTACGTGTCTTTGTTGTGTGCCTATCAGTGACTGTTTGGCTGGCTGGCCCTAAAGCAGGAATAATAGCCTCATGTTCCACCTGCCCCTGGCTTTGTAGCATCCTGCAGAAAAGTGTGTCCCACTGAGACAAATAGCCAAAACTTTTGTTGCAACTTCATGCAAGAATGCATAGGTACAAATAGCAGATAACTAAAAGTCCACTGCAGCCCTGTTTAGCTCCTAATACCACATCTGAAACGGCGAGCAATGTTATTCCTGTAAATAGAGACTAATCAATTATTCAGTAACATCTCGAACCAGCGTTGCTGCACATATCGGACTACAATATCAAGTCTTGTTCAAACTGGTCTAGGCCGCTGGAAGCTCTTTTGTAATTCTGTAAGGAGTAACCTGCTGAACAGCCCGGTTAGTTGGTCCTAACTGGTACCCCAGTCTGGATGTAGAGGCACTTTTGGAGAAGTTAGGATGGTAGACAAAGTCAGGTCTTGTTCAAACTGGTCTAAACTATTGGAAGTTGTGTAATTATGTATGCAGTTGCTTGTTTGTAGTCTCCCAGACTCATTTTAGAGGGGTTGTTAGCACTTTTAGATCAGGACTATAGCTGAAGATCAATTTAGTCTGATTTAAACAGTTCGCAGTAGCTGTGTTTACATGCAAGTTTTAGAGACGTATCCCCTAATATGTCAAACGATGTAATAACTAACTCGTCAAAAAAGCACTGAGATTTGGGGTTCATGATTGATAGGACTATAAAATGTGCATGTTATGCGCCATCTAGCGGCTGTACACATAGCGCGACCTTTCACGCAGAGTATTGTAAATGTGGCTGAGTGAGTCACACCATACAGATACAGAAGATGCACTTGCTCATCGGCTCAAATAGCAGCTACAAATGTATGCATCTGAAACCAAACCCGTAGGGTATCGATACACGATACCACAATAAAACACAGTTAAACTGATGATCGAATCTAGCGTTATATATCAATAGATTTATTGTTCTCTATAAGCACCTGTGCTGTGCAGAACCGTGATAGCACAGTGATTAAAGACGCTGTGGCGCCATCTGCAGGTATGGGTAGGTTCGTGTGTGAGAGTTAAAAATAGAGTGGTCTCTTTGCATTAAAGTCAGACAGAATACTTGTGGTTTTATAGGTTACTTTGTGCTCATTTACATTTTTCCATTAGCATAAAAAGGACAAGTCTGGCTGTGAAAACAGGCTTGGACATGTACAAAAGCTTGACCTAGTTTCAATGTAAGACTTTTATAGATCACTTACAAAGAATCCCTATCATATCTAATTATCATTATTTATTGTATATTGACATTTTTCTTATCAATTTTCATTATGAATGACAAAATGCATCTTTATAAGAAACTGATCATTTTTAATTAATAATAACATGATCACGACAGAAATGAACGGTTTATGGACATTCCACGTTAGAGATACATCAGTGCATCATATGACCAAAAACTAAAAGAAACCAATAAAAAAAAGAGACTGCCGTAAAAGTCTTTTAAAAGACAAAATATCAACAACAAAAAATAACATAAAAATGCTTCTCTGACACAGCAGATCATTACATTTGTTTCATATGTATATACATATATATAAACATAAACAATGTATTGTTATTGCATGGATGTGTGCAATACTGTACCCCTTCTAAAAGGTACATTTAAAGCTAAATTTACAGCGGTTTAACGGAAGGGGTACTAAGCCACAAATAATGCACAAGCAGAAAAAATAACTTTTCCATTTTCTAAATACACTCCTATATCACAAGGACTGATCATTTTTCAGTAGTGGAATCTCTTTAAGCATATGGCTCCCTTACTAAAAAAGGGAAAGTAATATTTTAATAGATGCCCAAAAGTCCTAAAATATCTCAAGTAATACCGACGAGTGAATACATTTCCTGAATGTACTAAAACTCAATGCAGAGTTCAAAACAACATGACTCCTTCACGTTTCCATTAAAAAAGAAACATCATTTGTACAGATGAATAGAACAATAATGTCCTAACAAATGGCTGGGTTTAAAAAAAAAAGTGCTATTATAGCATGACAGTAGATCCATGTAAAAATAAAAAAATTGTGGAAAGAGGTTCAGGCTGTGATGCTACAATGAAGAGAAAATGGCTATATTGAATTTTACACCCCAAACAAATCAAGTTTTGTTTTAGATACTCTTCTACATTTCATCAGATCGGTGCTGTTGAATTATAACTGATGTGGGTTTCTGCTCCATCCAGCTCTCCTTGGTTTTGCTCTGGCTGTCGTAGATCACCGGAGGTGCTGCTGAGTTCCTGTGGGGCTCTGAGAGAGATGCATCCGCTTTGAGATCTGACTGGGCAGGACTGGGGAAGTCAGCGGAGGAGTTGCTGTTGACACCAGACTCAGAGTCGGACTGCTCGACCCGCTGGTAGTCAGGTGTGTGGTTCTGAGCGCCGGACAGCAGCACCTGGTTATTCTCTACAGTGGCCACGAGGAGGACATCCTGCTCTGGTACTTCTTTAGCAGACGTGGATATGATGTCTTCCTTAAGGATAGCTGGATAAGACCGCAGGGCTCGGGACATTCCTAGAAAGCAGAAGAATTTTTATTTTTTTATTTTTTTATTATCCCATGAATAATATATATGTTAGCTATTGATATTATTAAAAAGAACAAATAATTATGCTAGTTTTATGTATATATATTAGTTGAGGGCCGTTATCTGCGTTAACGACTCTTATCGCGCGATAAAAAAATTATCGCCGTTAATCTATTCTCAAAGTTGGGTTG
>JAUCMU010000143.1:13775216-13798598 GCA_032275025.1 Enteromius treurensis
GCCTAGTCCTGGTTTAAACTAAGCCATGTTTGTGAAACTGAGCCATTGTGTTGATAAATAATAAGATGGCAGTACTGACACACAGAGATCTCAAATACAATAGGTAGCACACAAATTCTGAATGCCTCTAATGTTATTTACATTAGAGACTCTTATTAGCTCTGTATGAAATTATTATCAATAGTTTTGAATTGTAATTTCACTGGTGAAACTGCATTATTGTATGATAAGAACAATACAGTACAACAAAACATGTCAGAAAACAAGCAGGACAACATTCCTCAGCACCCTAAAGAAACAATGAAAAACTCTGTGCTCACCTGTGGATGACGCATACAGATCTTTCTGACTGCTGCTGCCAAAAGGATTGACTGATGGGAAAATGATCAGACAGAAAGAAAGCAGGAATACCTGAAAAAGTGACAACAGAAAAGGTCAGGAAAAACAACACGCTGCCATTGTATTTATGTAAGACAGAAAGTTCACATTACGTGCTGGTGAAAGATTACACACATGCATCCTACGATTAATATGTGTAAAACAAGTCAACAGAAGTACAACCCCACTGATAGATTCAAATTCTACATAATAGAAATGCTTACCATAATACAAGTGCTAGTCGTGGAGGTTTTCATCGTGGACATTTTCACCATAGTCTGGAGTTTTCTCAGCTGTTCAATAAGAGATCTTAATATAGAAAACAATCGTTGTTAGTAATAGCTATTAAGTATAATTATCATCTAAACTACAAATTATATGATAAAAACACGATGAAGGCTTACATGTTCTGTTTCTGCAGCATCTCAACCTTCTTCTGTAATTCCTGATTGTGAGCAGTGCAGATTGCAACCCTATTGATGTACAAAATATTTTTTCTCAATATTCAAATTTACACTATCATTTCACTACAGTTTTTTAAGGATGTTTTTGTGAGAGTGAAGACAATCATCATTTTTTACAAAAGATTTCTATTCTGC
Organism: Enteromius treurensis; assembly: GCA_032275025.1. Lineage (NCBI taxonomy): Eukaryota > Metazoa > Chordata > Actinopteri > Cypriniformes > Cyprinidae > Enteromius > Enteromius treurensis. The sequence continues at coordinate 13,776,194 of JAUCMU010000143.1, forward strand.
TATTGCTATTCTAGCAATAATTATAACTATCAGATTTTTCTATTCACTACAGAATTGTGGGGGGACAAAATTCTGATGACTGGAGTAATGTCTTCTGAAAATTCAGCTTTGCATCACAGGAACAAATTACACTTTAACATATACATATTCAAATAGAAAAATAGTTATTTTAAGTTGTAATCATATTTTACAGTATTACTGTTTTTACTGTGAGACCCCATTCTTATGAATATGTAATACAGTATTACATCCTTTGTTTTCACATATATGATCATTTACTCCTGAAACGTTATTCTTTGAATTAATAAAGCTTAATTATCAACGAACCTATAACAATTCCAGTAACTGAATTTACAGTTTATCGTGCCACACCTTACAGTTAAGTATGAAGTGCTTTGTGTTAAGTCAAGAGTTTTTCTCTCTACACTAACCTGTTCTCCAGGCCATCAACATAAACTTTCTTCTTCTTGCGACTCTCCTGAGCAGACTGCTTATTCCGGATCTTTCTCCTCACCCTCTTCAGGGTCCGTTCCTCTGCCTAAAGAGACACAACGTTTTAGCTAACACCATCATGTTACGTTTCAACATTTGTTGCAAGGCTTCAGCACGAAACCATCCTAATTCAGAAAGCACTTCTGTTACCTTTGTAAGAGGCATATGATTTGGAATGCTTGCTCCTTCTTTCGCCAGAAGTCTCCTCTCCTCATCAGTCAAAACAATCTCTTTAAACTGGAACTGGAGACAAAATATACACGTTATATCTTAGTTGTCATGGTAACAATCTGCTGTTTTTTTCTTCAAATCCTTTGAAATGTACCGGGTTGTCTGGTTTGCTGCTTTGTGTGGAGTCTTCAATCGTGAGTGAGCAGGGCAGTTCTGGGGAGAAGTCATCATCCATATCCATATCCAAATCATCTGACAGGAAGTAAGTCAATTTTAAGATTTTTTTTCTCTACACAAGCATATTTCATATGTCTCTACACACCACAACAAGACCTTACCGACATCTATGAAGACATCAGACTCTGGGTTCTCTGATCGGACGCTCAGCAGGGTGTCTGTGCCCTGTGGGAGGGTGTAGCAGTGGTCTGTCTGCACCACCTGGGCCTCGTAGCTCTCCGTCATACACTCGGAGTAAAGCAGAGGCTCGACTCCTGGACTGGGCACGGTTTCTGTCTCGCTGCTGTCGTGTGGACTGTGGCAGTGTGGAGGGGTGGTGTCTTCAGAGATGCCGCTGTCGCTGCTGTGAGGAGACTGAGACAAGCAGTTGACAGTCAGGCCGTCCTCTTCCTCACCCAGAAGACTGCTGAGAAAGTCCTCTGTATCCATTCCACTCAGCATCTGCAACAATAAAAGAAAGCATTTCTTAGTCTGTCTGTCTCTCTATTTAATCTGCATATTGTACAATACATTTCCTTTTAGTTATCTATCTATCTGTCAAGCACAGTAGTAATACTAATATTTTTTATTATTATTTATATAAATGGACATTATTTTAATATAAAAATACATTTTTTATTAGGTTACAAATGTATATATTCTGCAACAAATCATTAGTTATTCTATTTATCTATCTATTACATAAATGCACATAACTACATTATTATATATATATTATACATATATATATATATATATATTTTTTTTTTTTCTCTCTTTTTTTTTTTTCTCTCTAATTGTTAACCGATGTATGTAATCAACAATCAGTCATTGGTCATTATATCTTATCTTATCTTATCTATCTATCTATCTATCTATCTATCTATCTATCAAGCACAGTAGTAATAATACTATTTTTATTATTATATAAATGGACATAATTATGATATAAAATAAGTTTTTTATTTGTTTACAAATGTATATAATCTGCAACAATCAAATCATTATTTTTTCTATTTATATATATATTACATAAATGCACATAAATACATTATATATATATATATATATATATATATATATATATATATATTTGTTCATTTATTTATTTAATTATTGTTAACAAATGTATGTAATCAACAATCAGATCATTGGTCATTATATCTATCTTATCTTATCTATCTATCAAGCACAGTAGTAATAATACTATTTTTATTATTATAGAAATTGACATAATTATGATTTTTTTTTTTTTTTTGCAAATGTATATAATCGGCAACAATCAAATCATTAGTTATTCTATCTGCATTTTTAACACGTTATATAAAATATAGAAACATTAACCGTCCATAAATATAGTCTATGCAGCATGTGACATGATAAAAGCATTTCTATATCTAATCGCTATATTGCATAATACTGTAGGTATTTAATGTAATACTGTAAGGTGCAGTTGTATTTCATTTTTATCGATGTTCTTATCATATAGATATCAGACTATATCATAGCTTCTACGTGACAAAAAACAAGCAAACATGACATTATTTTTTTTTAGATTTAGATCACTGGACGTGAAGGTTACATACATCTTGCTCTGAAAGCAAATCATCAAGCAAGGTATTCCCCTCTTTGAGGAACCAATCGCCGGATCCTGGGTCTTCATCTGGGAAGATCAGACCAAGCAGGTCTGTATTCTCCATTTCCTGGCTTACTGACATGTGACACTGATTTGGAGAAGAAGAAATCAAATAAGCCGATGTGAAACCCGGCAGATCCGCAGCGACACTGCGCACTGACAGCTCGATCAGGTGCAGACCCCGCCCACTTACCATGTGACTGCATTTCCGTTTTAAACACAACAAAAATGACAACTAACTTCACACCGTTAACAGGGAAGTAGTAAAGTGTACGAGTCGAAATCGCAAACTTAACATGATTAACGTTTTACTGTGTGCTACAAATAGTTTTAAAACCCATTAAACACAGCTGTAAATACCACCGTAACACAACTAACGTTAACGTTATAGCTCAGTGCAGATAATAACGTTACGTTACTAGTGCAAAGATGATAATTGGTAAATATAAGATAACAGGTTGAATCTGGTTTGGTTTTGTGATCCGATTTGTTACATATTCAACACAGTGACCATGCGTACTGCAGAATTTACAGATTTATAATATTATTTATAATATAATTATATAATTATAATAACACAAATAACAGCGCTATTAATAAAAGTGAAAAGCTAAATCTAATAGCACGGAATAACTGAACAATGATAGATGGAAGACAACACAGGACGAAAATAAAATATTTGCTAAAGCATGTGACAGTTCCGACATTTGACAGCTCTACAGTAACAACTGTTTTGTGAAGAAGAATTGTGACTTTTTCTGAGAAAAGCAAAGTCGACTTTACAGATGCATTTAAAATGCTTTAAATAAACTCTTACCTCTGATGATCTTGAACAGAAATAAGATACGTCGACATATACAACAAATAGGAAGTGCCTTCTCTCTTTGTCCTGGTCCTGATGAAATCACCCTCCAACGAGGCAAAATTTGCGTCATCACGTACGGGCGCGTCTGTACGTACACGTCTTCCGCGTGAGAAACGGCTTGAAAAAGGCTTCATGGGAGTTGTAGTCTAAAATGAATACGCCATTTATGAGGAAAACTCGGTGAAAATGTGATTGCAAGTTTAAATGGAAAAATCCTTTAAAACTTACGATACTTAAACATGTGTATGTGTGTGACGCTGGACCACTAAACCAGTCCTGGCTTTCCATTGATGTATGGTTTGTTAGGATTGGACAATATGGAATCTGAAGGCGCAAAAAATACTGATAAAATCACCTTTAAAGTTGCCAAAAAAAAGTTTTTAGCAATGCATTTTACTGATCAAATGTAGGTTATTATATGTACGCAAATAAATGTACAAAATATCTTCATGAAACAAGAAAAATCAATAATTCTGACCCAATCAATGTATTTTTGGCTATTGCTACAAACATACCCCAGCGACTTTGGACTGGTTTTGTGGTCCAGATATATATATATATATATATTTCAGGCATAATGCAAAGGGAGTGTTCGAAACAATGCCATCCAAAGTACTTTATTACATTTACTGAATACATTTATAACATGACATCCGTGACATTAAGACAAAAGTCAAGACTCACTCACTTGCAAACGTTCATACTTTCCATTCATTCATTCATATAGACTACTTTATTAGAGGCAATTACTGATCTCATTTTCAATTGAAAAACGATAACAAAAGAGGTATATCAAATATAACTAGCTGAACCATAGATCCTCTCCATTATTACTTAAATGTTTTCTGAGCATCACAAAATTATGCAGAGTTTAGATGTATGCCTAAGGCTCTTGTATGTCTTCAGACGGTCTTTTTTAGCATCAGTTCCGTTCACTACGTGAGTAACTACAGGCATGCTCTCCACCGCCAGTCGTTTATGTGCACGGTGTAAGAGAATTCGATAGACTCCAGTGATGGAGCTCCTGCAGTCTTTGCCCTGGTTGTTACGAATGTGGTCTGCGGTGATGCCAAGAGCCTCTAGGGCTTTCCTCACCTCTATCTCATGCTCTTCAAGCTCCCCTGGCTTAGACTCAGCCAGATGGAGCGGGTCCAGTTTGAAGGGCTCCATGGCCTTGGGAAACTCCACCGGCAGCAGCCACTCACAGCCCATCATCTGCTCTACGGTGTAGCGTTCAGAAGGCTGGGGTTGCAGGATGCCGCGGATCAGTTTCTGGCAAGGTTCTGGCACCCAAGTAGGCACTGTGTACGTTCCGTCCAGGATGCAGCGCTTCAGCTTGGCCACTGTTTCCGCACGGAAGGGCATGGTGCCGGTCACCATAAAGAAGAGCATGACCCCCAGGGCCCAGATGTCTACACAAGCACCTATGTAGTGCTCGTCCCTGAAGAGCTCAGGAGCAGCGTATGGTGGAGAACCACAGAAGGTGTTGAGGGTCTCGTCGCGGCGGCTCACCGTGCTGAAGCCAAAGTCTCCCACTTTAACGCAGGTGCTGCAGGTATAAAAAACATTCTCTGCTTTCAGGTCTCTGTGAATGATGTTATTGTCGTGCTGCAAAATAAGAAAAAACCTGCTATTAACAACTAAATTTACAGATATTTTTAATAACAATGTTGCTAAACTCATTTAACTGCATATATATATATCATCTTATATGTAGTTTTCTTAATTCTTATATGTCAAATTGTATATGTGTGTGTGTTAAAATTTTGTTTAATGTTAATTATTTTTGAAATGCCAAATGTTTTTTTTTGCATTAAAATTGCATTTTTAGTGGTTGCTTCTTTGCAATCAGTTGTATCAGATTTTTTTTAACTGCAGTACACTTCCCAAAAAATATAATTATCATTATTAAGTCATGTTGCAACATTCAAAATAGCAAATAAATAATAATTATTATAAAATAATTATAATATTAATGATGATATTAAAAATATTTAATACTTCTTCATAAATTCTGCAATATAATATTTTAAGATAATTCAATTAACTTCAATATATCTTAATAAAACTTTATATAATAAATATTTGACTTTAAATATAGTTTTTCACAACTCTTGAAATATTTATTCCAACATAACTATTGATGCAACATTTAAAAAGGTTAACAATGAATAATTACCAACTATAATACTAATTATATTAAAATATAATCAAAGAATAACTACAACTTTACAATTTCATTTTCAAAGATTTCAATCTAACCAACTAATTCAACAACCTAATAAAAAAATGAAAAGATATATCAAAATAATATCAAATATATCAAATAATTGTTTTAAAAGATCAAATGATTAAATAATATATATTTTCGATATTCTGTAAGATGAATATATACTGATGTTTTTAAATTCAGAAATGATCATAGCTCATGTAAATGAATTGCATTTTCATTGTACTACTGTATTTCTGAATAAACAGAAATGGGAATGTAAACTGTCATGAAATGCAAAGTTTTAAAGGTCAGGGAAACAGAGGAATGAGATAATGAGAATATGTTTGCACCCTGTAAACATTCAGCCCATTATTATAACAGATTTCCTTCACTGAATTCTCTTCATCTGCATCATGCACATCTCACCATATGATTCACAGCTGAGAGAACCTGAGAGAAGACAATCTTGCTGTCGATGTCGGAGAGCTTCCCCTCAGTGCTGATCTTCGTGTAGAGCTCTCCTCCGCTTGCGTACTCCATGACCAGGTGCAGACGGGTCAGCGTCTCCACCACCTCATACAGACGGATGATATTTGGATGGTGCAGCTTTTCCATGCTCGATATCTCTCGGGACAGCAGCCTTTGCGTCTTCTGATCGAGCTTGGTTTTGTCCAAGATCTTGATGGCTACTTTGTCTGTGGATGACAACATAAAGTTACAGGAGTCTCTTATCCAGAGAACAGTCATATTTCTGTGGGACATATGCATTCTGTCTAATTTCAGTATATATAAAAATTGTTTAGTCAAACAGCATTTATGACAGTAAGTCAACTGTAATAAAGGACAGACATTTGAGCGGTGTTGGTATCAGATATGGTGCCACGCGATATGGAATGTCATTCTACACCCTCTCGTCAAGATCTACTGCAGCACTACAAATCTTCAAAATGCTCTGCGCATGAATTCACAAATGGCTTTGTAACGGCACACCACAACCACCTATCCCTTACACACTGCAATCTTTGATGAGGCCTACAACAATTCTAAAGGTCTCTCAACAGAAATGTGACGCCTCGAATCCATCCATCTGTGTCTGGATCAGACAAGATGTCTCAGTTTGACTTTGACCGAGGGCATGCTTCCCACATTATCAATGTAAACTGGACTCTCTGGACACATATTCACCAAGACAATAGCATAATACACACACACACACACACACACACATATGTGTGTGTTTATTTATTTATTAAAAAATAAATAAATAACAAATCACATCCGAAATAAACATTTTGGTTTGCATTATATGTGTGTTCTGCATATATTATGTGAATATAAATACACACACATACGTACACATAAAGTATATATATATATATATATATATATATATATCTATATATCTATATATATATATATATATATATTTAGAAAATATCTACAAGTAATTACATGTCTATATGTATATTCATATAATTTATATTGTGTATAAATAATTCATATTTAAACAAAACCCTTTAAAATATATATATATAGATGCATGTGTGTGTATTTTTATACACACAATATAAATATATACAGCATACCTACATATATTATGTAAACAGCAGTGTTTATTTTGGAATGTGATTAATCACGATTAATCATTTGACAGCACCAATTATATTACGTTTCTATGAAATGTGTTTCAAATAACAATTTCCTCTCCAAATGTGTAGCTATGATACATTTCAGAGTCCTGTTATATGTAGTTTTAACCCATGTTTACTGAAAAAGTATGTATTAATAATACAATATGGCTTTTAATTTTTTTTTAAATATGGGTTAAAACTTCATATAACAGCACAGCACATTTTATATTAGTATAATATATAAACTATGACTACCTGTTTTGGATCAAATGTCTTCTAAATTAGTGAGCTGTAATATGTAATGTTGCACAATTTTCAACATGTTTAGTAAAAGTAAAATTAATAATGATTTCTATTATAACATTAATTCTAAAAAAATAAATAAAAATAGAACTACTTCACAATTTAAGCATTTCCCATATCATTTTAAAATTCAAGTAAACTTTTATCTGATTCAATGTAGCCACATTTGTTTACACCACTGTTCAAAAGTTTGATGCCAATCATATTTTTCATTATTTAATTTCAATTTAAAAATGTAGCTTTGACATCAAAGGAATAAATGACACTTTAATATTTTATAAAATTAGAAAGCGATTTTAAAACAGCAAGAATGAGTCACAATATGAATTTATTTTTGATATTCTTATTCAAAGTCAATGCAACTACAAAACAAGCTTCTAAAAGTGCATTTTCAGACACTTTAAAGGGTGTCGGTGAGCTATAGGAATATCCCTGGACCATGAATATGTACCAATTACTCAGAATTCAGTTCAGAGTGTTTCATCTAACGTGTACCTTTCGTCAGAGCATGGATGCCCAGCTTGACATGGGAAAAGTTTCCACAGCCGATCTCGCCACGTATCTTGTAGAAGCCGATGCGGCGGGCCACGGTGAGCTCCCTCACCATCTTCTCATCTTGGCACATGTCCAGATTGAGCTTCTCCAGAGGGGTGAGGCGGCGCGGCTGGGTCCCCTCGTCATCTGTGCAGATGTCAGAGCTGTCCTGTCGGCTCCATCGGGCATAACGCTGGCGACCCGTGGCCGCTTCTGAGACCCCGACGGAGCCCCCCCCAGCCGGGTACACAGCAGTCATCCTGCCACAGGCCACTGGGGGGCTTAGCTCATGGCAGGAGACCTGGATCTAAGGCACCACCTAAAGAGACGAAATGATACGCAATTAGAATTTTTTTTAAACCTTTGCCTACAAACAAACATATTACTTGTCAAGAAGAAAATAAATAAATAAATAATAACATTCCGAATAATTATTATTTAATATTTTAATTACTTTAAATTGTAGCACCTTTTTTATATTACATTTTTATATTAGTACAATAATAATTTAGGTAGTAAAATTGTATTTATGATATCTGTAATACACACACACACACACACACACAGACCTAAAATTAAGTTTATACAAATAATATTTATATTATAAGTAAAATTAATATATACAATAATAAACTACAGCTGTAAAAATAATTAAAAAAAATATATTATTATTTGTAATACACACACACATATTTAATCTTCATTTATTAAAAAAAATAAATAAATAAATTATTGTAAATAAAAATAGTTTGCCATATATTACATATTGTAAAATATTGTTAGTAATAAATTGTTACTGTATAAACACATTTTTATTAAACACACCACACTGACCATTCTTCATTATATAAGCAAATAATGGTCCTTTCTCACCTTCACATGTTGTCCTGTCCACCTGCGCCAATTTCCAAAATTAGCTTATTATCGTCACATCTCAACCCAAGCCTATACACATATCAATGTATAAAGCAGTAGATGTTTAGGGTCGTCTGCTTCACCCACGCGGCCCGGTGCACAGTGCTGTTCCTTCCCCTCAGTCCTGCATCTCCCTGAACATCATCAGATATGCTCGATTTAATTGGCGCGTTGTCTCAGCGATGAAAATAGACCTCGCATCAATGATGAGGGCTGCGATTATGCCTGGCTGCTATAATAAGGTTCCACGAAACTCTCAGTGGCCCTGGCTTCTTGTACGGTGCTTCCTCTCATTTAACATCTTTGCCCGGTGGCTCATTCAGAAATGGGGTCCCACATGGAAAACAGCCACTCCCTCTCATTTGTTCGCCTCGTTGTGTATCTTTGGTGCCTCTGACTCACTCCACAGTCTTCTTGCTGGGATTAGCATGTACTGAGATCCTAATCCGTGCCTTTTTTAGGGGTCCTTAAGTCTCCAATACAAACAGCACGGACTAAACTAAAGGTTTCCCGCTTACCTGGCGAGAGACAGAGAGACAAAAATATATCAAGACCATTACACTACCTTCACCTTGCTCTTCATGGTAAACACTTAACTTGTGTAAACCAGCATTTTTGTATTTTTAAATGTGTATTTCTCATTAAATTTCAGCTACATTATATATTCCTACAAATGTGACTCAATATGTGTGTTTGTGTTCTTCAGGATGCTATTAGAGTGAGTTTGCTGATGTAGGTCCTATTACAGTGTCCCTAAAGAGCAGTAAATAAGAACACAAAGTGCCGTCACCTTGCTCCCAAGAGCCTCTGAGTGCTAACAGCACTCAAAATTTAGCTTTGCAGCACAGGAATAAATTACATTTTAAAATATCTTAAAATAGAAAAGTGTTGATTTAAATGGTAATAATTTTTTGTATGTTTGATCAAATAAATGTCTTGGTAAGAGACTTTTAACCTTGAATTCAGTCACGTCCAGCTCGGTTTACTTTTAAATAGTGTCTGTGCAATCAAGTCAACAATATCACTGGAAATACATTTTATAATATAAATACTAAATCTTTAAATTGTAGATATGCAACCGGATAGCAACCTTTTCTATCCATCCAAGTCTAAAAATGTTGTATGTTTTTTGCACATGTTTCTTGATCAAAGAACACCAGGTGTGTTGAACTGATGCAGTTTCTCCAGACAGTACTGTTGAGCATAGCACCTGCACGACAGGCTTTTTTTTTTGCAGGTGGAAGTAAGCGGTGATGCTGATATAAGCTGCTGAGCTTGGTTTTCAACAAGGTTCTTTGTCGCAATATTCTTTTGTTTTAAATTTGAGCATCAGCATTATAAAATTAGAGCTAAACCAATCAGATATGGTGAAAGTGCTTTGCAGCTGACCAAGTGTTAAAACTGCACGTTTCGGCATTAAAAAGCGACAAAACAATCCTACAGCTTTGTATCTTTACATGTCTTTGTGTATACATTTCTCTAAGTACTTGCTTTCGTAACTGTCATAAACGATCAGTGATTTGACAATATAATAAAAACCTGAACGGTCTTATATACACTCAGCAGGTCTTTTCGAGAAGCAGAGTTAATCTCCTTCATGTACTCGCTCAAAACAAGAGCTTACTTCTACTGGCGTCAGCAGCACTAACCATTCAGAGACCACAGGTTTAGACGCACAACTGCCCTGATGATCAAATACACTACCGTTCAAACGTTTTTAGTCAGTAAGTCTTGCCAATATTGTGAAATATAATTTTTCAGTTATTCTTTTTTAGTAGCAATCCTTCAGTGGCTTTAACTTCAGTCTTCAGTGTCACACGATCTTTCAGTAATCATTCCAATATTTTGATTTATCATAAATGTAAAAAATGTTGCTGCCTAATAGTTTTGTGAAAATCATAAAAAAAACTTTTCATGGTTCTTTGATAACAGAATATTTTAAACGACAGCATTTATTAAAAATGGATGGAAAGTAATGTTTCTGGAAATTATTTCTTTCAGTCTTTATTTTATTCTTTTTTTTAATAAATTAAAAAGTAGGCAAAGCATTTCCCTAAACGCTGATTGCTAAATTGATTCTGATATAAATAGCTGGACAGTAGCAAAAACAAATAACAAGATGCAGATATTTGACCTTCCTTATATTTGATATCATTCTGACTGCCTTACTTCACACGCTCTATTTACAAAGGCACAGCACACAAAATCAAAGTGATGTAAATACTCAAACACCTTCCTGCGTGTGTGTGTGCTTCAGCTGATTGCTGAAGGGGCTGAAAAGATTCACTGGCTGACAGAATTCAGTGTAAGACAGTGTAAAACAAGCAGAAATCCTAAAAAACGATCCGTTCTAATGCATGGATGTGCCCCTTCCTCTCTCAACCTTTTCTAAAAAGCAAACAAGTCATAATTTAGGGTGAACATACAGCCATTTTTCCTGGATGCGTCCTGGCCAGGATTTCTATAAGGATATAGGTTTTTGCTTGGTTTGCGAGTGCAGACCAGGTCGCGTCCGGGAAAAATGGCACGTATGGTCAGTCACCCTATCATAATTTAGCTCCTTTCTGGTACCCAGCACCATTAGCATGAGCCTCATGCGCAGGATTTACAATGTGGTACTTACATCAACTGTGTGACTCCTTTCACGCCCCATGGGACAGAAGCACTGACTAAGCGTTAAGCATCGTCCACAGGGGCCATTTCTACTGATCCGGCCCTGATCTTCACACAAGATAAACACTAAACACATGGGATATCAGTGGCCCCTGGGTAAGAAGCAGCCTTGTTGCATGTACAGGGTTCAGCTAGTAAAATCTTTGGCTCTAAATGCAGGTACACATTCTATAGAAATCAGAATTAAGTCAAGTAATTCTTACTTGATTGACATTCACTACAACGTTCCTCACAGCATCCAATATCCCTACGTCCCTACAATATAGTAAGGAGAAAGCAGTATGTGAAAGGAGCTGTATGCCTGAATCTGTTCTGTTCAGTATTATTCACAAAATATTAGTACAAGGATAACCTTCTACTTGTAGCAAGAATGCAAAAAGTGCATTTGACAATGACATGATAAATCCAGATTATGTTCATAATATACAGAACATCCTTTTTAACGGCCGTGAAGTAAGTTTCAAATCAAATGTAGTACCTACTCAGTATGCCATTTCAGAAGCAGCTTCTGTTCACATTCACAGCCACAGCTACACAAAGCCCTCCTGTGTGTGTTTTGATTGAGACACATAGACAGAGAGAGAGGGGGGGGGGGGGGAGCTCAGTAGTGAAAAGATCAGGGACAATAGGGGGCCAGAGATGCCAATCTGGAATTTGCATCACGTAGCAAAAACTACCAAATTTCAAGTCATTTTCTTACTATCAGATCAACCACACAACAATTAAATATGATTACTATTTTGATAAATGACGCATGTCGCTCCTAACCCGCATGAGTTTCTTTTTTTGTAAATTGTTTGGTAACCAACATTATTTCAAATATCTTCTGTTTTTAACAGGACGAAAAAAATATTTAGGTTAATAACAACTTAAGGTTAAATGAAAATTGCTTTTTTTTTTTGTGAACTATGGCTTTATAGACAGTATGTATTAAATACGTGTTGGATGGCATTCATGAACATTTTTGAAGAGACTCTACTACACGTTATGAAAAGATTGATTGATTGGTGTCTCTTTCAATATAACGCTATTAATTCTACATAACTGCATTAGAAATGCACAAAACCAGAAGCATCGCACATGCTTCGGAACATGTATTCAAATTTTGATACATGTCTGAATGTGTCCATATTAATGAGTGCTTAAATGAGGAACATAATTAAGGAGTTCAATTGATGTTTGGACCTTTGAGGGAAAAAAACATGCAGATTATGCGATGAAACCACAAAAAAGGCTGTTTCCGTTGCATTGTGCCCTGTTAATGTATTCCCAACCCATCAAAGCAGCTTTAATCTCAGACCTAAAACCATGTTTCATGTCATCCGACTAAAGAGTCATCAAAGGAGCCGGAACAAAAGTTGACATCAATCCGTGAGAAACTAGAAAGGATCATTCAATATCATAAATTACAATATTCTCAGTAAATTAATACTTCTATTCAGGAGCCGTTTGGGATATACACACACCTGTACTGTTCAAACACTAATGCGGACTTAATTTAAACCTGAGGCCCAGACCCCACACATTCCCAAATGCAAGACTAAAATCATGTTAATTACAATTGAGGGTTTTAAATTAGTTTTAGTGACAAGATGAAAAATGTAAAATATTATAAACCATATTTTTATAACACAAAATAGCAATACTTAAAATGAAACATTATATTAAAAATGTATTAATTATATATTATTATAACTCAAAGTAAATTTATTTCAAACGCATCTCAAGTCACTAAACATGACACCGCGCACGTTTGTGGCAGATTTCAGTGTGTGGTTCAGCTCTGTGCAATATACCTATAAAATATGAGTAGCCTATTAGTAACACCACCTTAATTTTAATGAGATTATGTTCATATCTGCGCCAAAGATGAATTGTAGTTTACACGCTTCCATAACAACCGCTGCTGGCCAGTAACGCCAGATACATCAACATCAAGATTTGTCTTTTGATACGTGAACAAATTAAGTCTTTAAGCCTTGTCAACATTTTGTAGGCATAACGTTACATTAATTCCTCATGCTTATATACATATGACATGATAAGAGTACATCCTTACCTATTTTAAGCGTTGCTTTGATGAATTATTGTGCGTATTCGTTGCAGGATCATTCAGTTTGTTTTAACTCGGTGCGTGTTATTGGCCTGAATGTGATGCGCGAGTACTCCATGAACCATCACAGCAACAGGGAGGTCAGGTGACGTACAGTTCTTTTAACCAATCACATCTTGGAGGCGGGACTAATGGCTTTCTTTAACCAACAGCCTATTAGGAAATTTCTAAAATAAGAACAATTATGAACGCCCTTCGAGTTTCGCAAAAAAATACAATATACGTTAAAAATAAATAATAATTGATTATAAAATCGTCTAGTTTTTTATTTTAAAAAGCCACTTACCTTTGAGACTATAAATAACTTTTTATAAGCTGTTAATTATGCTTTAAACCAATGGTTTTCAAACTTTCTAATTCCACTTATTAGTAAACAATCCCCTAGCAAAATATAAAGACAGCTATGCATTTTCCTTCACACCCTGTGGCTATAAATTATCATGGGAAGTTTAAACATTTTAATTAAATTGCAGTAATATTGAAATTAAGAACTTTATAGTAGGAATAAAGTCACCAAGTGGCCCTCTGAGAAGTTTTCTGGGGCCTTAAAAAAATGGGGCCCTGCCTCTTAGTTGAGAGCAACGGCATTCGTGATCAGACAAATATCCTTACTCAGAGACTCAGAGTGCCACATTAGGGTTAAAACCTGTGACAAATATTCCATACATTATTTTATTGCTTTGCACAGCATAACAACAAACTGGCTAAAAATGAATGAACAAGGAAAATATTGGAAACACAAGCCAGAAATGCATTAATGCCGTCTCAATTATTTAGGGAAACACTGTGCCCTTTAATTCTTTTATGAAAATAAGCTTCTTACACACACACACACAAACTATAAACATACATCCAAAGATAACTTAAAAAAAAAAAAAAAAAAGTCATTCTTTCCACCCCCAAAACTCTCTTGGCGACGTGCACTATTCATGAAATGAATTACATCTCTTACTATTCTTATCCATAACATACATTAAAAGCATGACTGAACCTGTGATCATATTTATAGAGACGCTGTTTTCTGCAAAGTGTAAAGCAAAGCAGAAATAAACCTGGTGACCCATCTTCGTAGGATGACAGCACAGTGAGCATTACTGTATAATTTTTAAAAATAAAGGAGTAAAGGCCTGGTTCACCTTCCCAGTTCTCAAAGTGTCCATGCACAGGGGAGGCCTTTCATACATTTGCAGACTTTACTTCTTTCGAACTGTCCACTGCCTCTTGTTTAACTTGACTTTCTGCTGTTTCTGCAACAGTCACCTGTGCTATTTGAATTTCCATTGCTTGTTCTTTCAATCTCTCGCTATCTACTTGTAAAACCACTGTCTCTTCCACCCCACCCACAGTCTGAGAAGGCTGTTCCTCCACCACAAGAGTCTCCTCAACAGCAACAACGTCCACCGGCTCCACAGTGACATGCTCCACCCGCATGCCGTCCTCCAGGATCACCCTCTCCTCCCCCTCCTCAACCTCCGCCATAGCCAAGACTGTAGCTGGGTCTGAAATCATGACTTCCTCTGTGACGATAACCTTCTCCTGTAAGCCGTGGAGCTCTTGCAGATGAGTGTGGAGGTCCCTGGGTTGCGTGAACCACTGATCGCAGATGGTGCAATGGTTAGGTTTCTCACCCGTGTGGGTCACTAAGTGGTCCTTGAACTGTTCCCAACTATTGAAAACACTGCTACAGACCTGAAGAGTGAAAATGATAAGTGAGTAGGGCTGCATGAATAAGCAAAATACAACCAAAACTGCCATATTGCTTAGTGCGATTATCAAATTGCTTTTAATTAAATAAATATGATTTTAGTTTTTGGAAACACAATATGTGGCAACTATCTTTATATATAGCCTACATGTTGTCGGAAAAAAAAGAAGAAATACCTGAGGTATTTGGTCAAAAATGAAGCTTGATGTTTAAAATTATATGAATATTTAAATAAATTAATAATTATATATATGCGTGCCTTTTTTTTTTTAACTTGATCTGTTGTTTTGCAATGTAATATTACAACTGTATTATATACTTAATATTTTATCTTGCGCATTTTTTAAATAAATACTATGAAATTGATATTTCTATTTTCATTTTACTTATAGTTTTAGTAATCTTGAGTTTCTGTAGTGTCTAGTTTTCTTGATGTGGTTTAGTTTTAGCAAAAAATGAAGTAAAACTAAACTAAAATGAATTGATTGAGAAATTGCATTCAACATTATGCTTCACAGAATCACATTTAGCAGAAAAACTGCAATTTGATTTTCTTTAGCCCTTTTAGCGAGTTTTTCAAAAAGTTTGGTATAATAAAAATGCATGCTTGGGTAATATTATACTAGCTAAAACCAACCTGGCATTCATACAGCTTCTTCCTCCCTTTTTTGGCTCCAGCGCCATTTTGACAAGCTGACATGTGGCACTTCAGCGTACTGTTCCTGGCAAAACGTTCGTGGCATTCCAGACACTCGAAGGGTTTCTCACCTGCACATACATGAATAAATGAGAAGCTGATTAGAGATTACATTTAGATTCATTTCCTAAAACACATTTAACATCAACATCTCTCACCTGTGTGCTTCCTTAAGTGCTCTTTGAAGTGTCCAAAATGATCAAACTGCTTATCACAGTACTCGCAAACATGCACTTTCTTTTTCTGTCGTCGGGACTGTTCCTCTGCATCAAAATGGTAATTATTCAAGTGCTGTTTAAGGGCTCCTTCCCGGGCATACGTTTTACCGCAGTGCCTGCAGACAAAGCCCCTATCCGGGGTAGCGGTGTGAGTCTTCATGTGCTGTTTGAGATGGTAGTACAGTTTGAAGCAGCGGTCACACTTGTCACAACGGAAAAGGTTGTCCAGCTGCGAGATCTGAACCTCCACCACTTCAATATTTTCCAGGGTCTTGGAAGAGATCACAGCCTCTTCCGGCACAACTACCGAATCATCCACTTGCTTTTTCAACACATGGAGTGTCTGCTCTCCCTGCTGGTACTTGCTGGTGATGTCAGCCAGTAAAGCCAACGCAGAGTCATCTGATGAGGGTTCGGTGGAACTCCGGGCAACATCCATTACTTCCACCAGGCCACTCTCCTCCACCTCAATATGTTCCTCGCCAACCTCAACTTCGATTTCAACAGACTCAGTCTCCAATGAGGGAAGAGTCTCAGTGATTGCATTGGAGGTCTCTGCAATTTTCCTCTTCTTAGCCTTGCTCTTTCCAGCCAAAGCCTGGGAGGAGTTCACAGAGGTAGTACCATTCCTTCTACATGGGAGAAGAAACACATTACTTAAAAATCAACTTCAAGATAAAATCAGGTCAAGGAAATATAATAGTGAGCAACCTGTTGTTCAAGGCCTTGATCGCCTCCTGCATTTGAAGGTACTCTGCAGCTCTCCAGACATCACTGACTTCTTCCTCACCGTTCACAGCTAATGTAGCTGTATAAGTGAACTCCATTAGGTGACGGAAGGCTGCATTGCTAACACCTGTTTATTGCAACAAAAACATTGCAGTAAGCTTATTATTGAGCACACATTATTATGGCTGAGAGAACATCAAATACAATAGCAGGAATGTGTTAACTGTCAACTTATATGCACATATAAAAACATGTCCAATTGGATTTGAAGAGACATGGATTTCTTTAAAAAGCCAACTTTCCATTTTTTATTTTGGGCAATAAACAATATTAGGCAAGACATTATTTCAAGGTGTCCTTGTTACACGTTGCATGTACTTCCTGCTGTAATAACAATAAAGTATGCGCAATTACATGCAACTAACCCTAAACCAAACACTAATCCTAACTACATAGTAAGTACATGTAATTAATTATCATTACTCATTACTTTTACATGTATACATGTAATTACATTGTAACAAGGACACCTTAAAAAAAGTGTAACCCAATTTTATTCATAGTGACAATCTGGGCTTCCCTGTGTATAAATTACCAAACCCAAAGTCTACTAACTGTGTTACAAACAAGTGGTTCCAGTTTAGACAGTGTTGCTAAGGATAAACAAGGTACATAGTAATAACATATAACAGTCTGGTGCCACACAGTTCCATGCATTCTTAGGTACCTTCAATCTCCACTAGAGGCTCTTGAGTGAAGTCCTGAAAGAATTTGTGGAAAAACTGACTGCAGGCAGCCAGAACAGCTTTGTGGGCCCTAAACTGATGTCCTGTTAAAGTAACCACAATAACCAGCCCCTGTTTATTCAGTTGTATAATATTTTGCATGATTCCAAAAGGCATTAGATTAACAGGCACAAGCACGGGAATCCTCACCATCCACAATGAGGGTGATGTCCGTGAACTGATCCAGCTGGCGCTGTTCATTCAGTTTGTCAAGCATCACTTTGTAATGGGCTGGAAACTCGTGCCCATAGTCCACATCTCCATCAACAGACATGGTTCAGCCCTTTCCCTGCGCATGCAAGTACTACGAAGAAACAAACGGACAATAAAAACATGACAGCATAATAAAAATGCATGTATAATAGGTATATAATAATACAAATATGAAGTAGCATTGGCTTTTAGGAACCAACGAGCAGTCACAACTGCTGTAACGTTAAATGCAAGTTGGTTACGTTAGACAGCTAACGTTAGCGTACAACATTAAAACATAAAACGCATTTTGAACGCCAACCAATCTGTCTCCTATCTTTCACAGGCGTGTCATTTAACACAGACAATGCTTAAAGATAAATAAGACACATACTTTGAAATGGCCTCTGTGCCAACGGATCCATAGAGCGGCAGGCATATCTAAGCAGCACGCCGAATAAGCGCGCATTTCTACAGGGAGCCGCTCTACGCGAGAGGGGCTGCTTTACACCCAGCGAGTCAAACTGCTGCAAAAGCCAAGTACTTCAACAATCCAACCGTATGGCGGTCCTACAGAATCATATAAACGGCAAAAGAAGCACTGTGTGCCAGTCAGCTTCATATTACTCGCACGCTGGGCCTGTGGCTGCAAAGCCTTCGCCATTTGTTTTCTGGGCCATTGTCGTTACGTCATCAAATCGCGCATTAAAATGCTCTTTTTATCAAACAGATTCCCTTTCGGCTAAATAATGAGTGACGCCGGGTGTCTAACTGTCCCAAGAACTTACCCCGGGTGACGCTCTGATGCTCAGTGCGGTTGTTTATACGCGTTGGGGGCCTGAAGCGATCAATGTGCTGTTTTTCCTCCGCTGTCGGAAAAGGGCGGTCGCTCTTGCTTTGGCCTCGAGTTCCCATAAACCCCTGCGGAAGAGTTCTTTCGCGCGAGGCTGACAAGTGGTGGTTACCAGGGCGACGGTGCCCAAAGATCCCGTTATCTTCAAGTATGGAAAATGTACATTTTGTTTTGGCTTAATTACTTTAGTAGATTATCACTCTGGTGTATTATTCGGTTATACTTTACTGCTTTGCGTCATAGGTGTACTGTTCTTTTAAACAGCCTAATATTTGTGTCATATATATATCCTCTGCGAGTGTTATAGCTATGTCCATGTGCTAAATAAATAAAAAAAACTATATTAAAAAAAGGTATGGAAAATGTAAATAACTATAAGTTACATTTTAGTTGAAAGCCTGATCTACACACCAAAAAACACTAAAGAAATAATAATATACATAATATTAATATGCATAATCAATTGTAATTTTATTTTATTTTATTTTAGATAAGATAAAGTGAAACATTTTTATACATTTGTTTTTCAGTTAACGTCTATTTATTATTTTATGAAAGTTTTAAAATGTTTTTTAATAAACCTAATCCAATGTACAGTACAGGCCAAAAGTTATGGAAGCATATGTGTAGCAATATTACAGTGGCCGAGAAAGCTCAACACGCTGCAAACTTAAGAAAACACATGCAAACAGAAAAAGACACATGCAAACAGAAAAAAAACACATGAAAACGAGAAAACTGCTAATTCTCATAACGCAACCAAACACAGAGAGGCGCTGTAAACACAGAAACGCGCTGCAAACCACACCGACCACAATGGAAATGTTTCAGGGGGACCTCAAAAAGGGACGAACCTATCTGGGACCTGATTATTTGAGAGATGTTGTCGCTAAACTAAAAGGTGTGTTTTTTGTGTTTATTTTAACAACCTGATCATACGGTCTTTTGGATATTATTAGACTAATCTGACGAATTACACACTTAACTGTGCAACATTATTTTAATGCAATATTAGCTAGAGTTCCTCTCAGATGGGTTAGTCACTTTTTGAGGTCCCCCTGAAACATTTCCATTGTGGTCCTGCTAGTTGCAGCGCGTTCGTGTGTTGTCAAACTGATGAAGTTGTTTTCTTAATGTGTTGTCGTTTTTTTCTGTTTGCATGTGTGTTCTGAAGTTTGCAGCTCATTGAGCTCTCTCGGCCACCGCACAATATTCAGTTTGCAATGCAATATTCAAAATGACAATGAAATATGCAATGCATTTCTAATTTAAATGTACATTTTCCATTAACCCACATGTGCAAAATTTGGTGCAAAAGGAAAATGAAATAATATTATTTACATTTCCCATTTACAACAGTAATCTTAGTATGTAAATTGAATAATTTGAATGCTGTATAAGTTGCAAAATTAAAAAGAAAATGTAAAACCCTAATTGATTTGATATGTGTAACATGTCCAAGCAGAAACAGTAGCAAAATGATCATTTAAATGTGATTTGTCCTAAATGCATTTAGACCAACAGTTAGGACACTAACGATTGCATTTTAATCATGGCGCCGCGCTGACCACGCCCTCCATCCGTCAATCATTGCTTCAAGGCGGAAGCGTGTTGGTTTAGATCATTCGAAACATAGCAGCTGGAGATATGAAATGGAGCGTGAAGAGAGTAATAGTGGTGTTTTAGAAGATTTGTACGGATATGTAGTTGACAGAACTAGATTGATACTGGAGTGTTTTGCAGAATTGTCAGCCTTAACAGACTGTGGTCACGTGAGCCGCCACATTATGTGCACGTCTATTTGTGGTATTAAGGTATGGATACATCGAAGACATATCTTTCAGCGGTTATGAATTTAACGTGCCCAAAAAATGTGGGGAAAACTATTAACAGACATATTAATATTGGACATTATAAAATATACAGTTGTGTTCGAATATATTGTACTGTGAAGAAAAAAATAAAACAAAAAAAGTTGCAATAACACTGATTATTTCCTACATTTTCTACTTGCATTATTAAAATTCCTTCAGAGTTAACATGAAAATTTCAATAAATTCTATTTCAGAACGACAATGCATCTATCTGTGTCAACTTCCTTTGGATTTTACTGTCGAATTTTACAGGAAATGAATGGGCAACGTCTGTCACAATATCTTACAGCACTGACCATTCCTCCACATTTAGACTTGACATGAACATTTCTATTAATTCTTCATCAGGACACTCAAGACTCTGTCTGTGTCAACTTTCAATGGGTTTTACTTTTAGACAAAATTCAAGACATCGTGTGTGTTTAGATGGACCCTCTTAATGCGATTATAATGAGATTTTGACAGTATTGCGATTAAACTTTAACGCATGTAAACGCAATACTTCGATTATAATAATGCTTTCCGAATCCATAATTTGTCATATATGCAGTGGGGTGTGTGAATATGGCAGTAGAAAATTAATCACAATTCTAAGCGAATAAATAGCATGTAAACGGGAGTGAAAAGCTCGCTCTTGACGTGTAAACATCATAATGTGATTAAGTCCTTACTCTGATTATTGGAAATAATCGCATTATTCGTGCGCATGTAAACGTAGATCACAATACACATAACTGGTGTGTGTTTTATATGATTCAAGATTGTAGTGTAAGCACGTTTACTTTTCAAAAGTTGAATAGTAAATAAGGGAGGTAAACATTTAGATAAAAGACATAATAAGAAGAAATATTTATTTGCAACAACTGTTGAAGGCTGAATGCTGCACGCATGTGAGGTGTTGTCAAGGTAGCGTTTGGTCCGTCGCGACTTTTCAGACCCCCTTGGCGACACTTTTCCAAAAAAGCCACTAGCGACAAATCTAGCAACTGTGTATTTGATTTCATTAGACAATAGCTCGATTAAAAATCAGGATTTTAATCCAGATTTACATCTTGTAAAATAGAGAGAGTTTAATAGGCCTAATAATGCAAGTAGGGATAACTGCAGGCTGGAGCAATAGGTGTGTCGAAAGGTAGGGGCGTGGCGAAAGGTTTCTCATTGGTCAAAGGAGTTTCTGCGTTGGCCAATCCGTGGTAATCCTATTTATTTGTTATTTCCTTTAGTTTTCCGTGGAAAAACATGGCGTGTGTGGCCTGGTGTGGTTAATCAATATAAATCATTTTTTCCCTTTATTTTCATCATTTAATTGTTCGTTTTATTGTTGTCGACAGACACATATTACTGTGAGACGAAACACGCTCAGGTTTTACTCAATTTAAAATAATTATAAACATAAAATAAAAATACTCTTGACAGAAAGAGTGATTTTTACATAATATTTTAGAAATAAGAGATACATTTCGAAAAATTAGGAACAATTTTAAAATTCCAAATTTTGTAAGGCCTCTGAAAGCCTGGGCTGCGTTCTCCGATAACGTTGTCTCTTAGCGCGCTACGAAGACTCAAAAGGTACACCTTAACTACAGTTATA
>JAUCMU010000143.1:13798698-13818234 GCA_032275025.1 Enteromius treurensis
ACAGTTGTTCTAGAGATGGGTCTGCTGCTAGAACTCTGTGTGGCATTTATCTGGTCTCTGATCTGAGCTGCTGTTAAAAAATAAATAAAATCAAATATTTATTTTGATCAATTAATCTTAAATAATTCAGCTACATAATTCTGTTATGTAAGAAGGACTAATTACATTTTTCACAAAGGATAATTGAATTTAGACTGAAATTTTAGATTTTAAATTGTTTTTGACAGACAAAGCTTTTCACTGCCCTCTTGAGGCACAACTGAGATACAGTACTCTCTTAAAACTAAAGGTTCTTACTGGCATTGATAGTTCCATGAAGAATCTTTATCTTAAATTAAAGATCTTTATAGTGGTAAAAACCCAATCTTTATTGTGTAGTGTTTACTGTGTGACAAAATGCTGATGCTTTTAAATATAGTGTACTGTACAATTCAATGGAAAAACAGAATACAACATAACCTTAATTCATATATCTAAACTAAACATCAACAGGTTAAAAATAAGCCGAGTATGTTAAACTACCGCAGATTTGCTAGTTAAACATTAGGCTACTCTAAAAATGATTATCAAAACTTGGAAAAAAAGCTAAGTTAAAATAGATGAAATAATTCCTGAGGATGCTATTGATTTAGTGTCCAGTTGTTAAACAAGCTGTGTATATACAGTTTATTCTTTACTAAGAACAGACATATGCATTGTCAAGATTTATGAGAATCAGTTTATCTAATAAATAACTTTATAACATCTTCAAGTTAACTATTAACGAGCTGTAATCAGTAAAATGTGTGTAAGCTGCATCTAAAGTGCATCGCTAGGAGGTCAAACTGTCCTCCATATCATGAGATCTCATAATGAACATTGACTAATGGATAAAACATGAACCATAAGACGTGATTTAGATCGTGTTTGAATGTCTGAAATGAGTTTTTTGGTGTTTATTTAAATTTTAAACGCTTGTGTTTTTAAGAAAACGTGATCTATCATTGTTTTTCCAGAATTTATCAAAGTTTAGCAAAAAGACAGGAAGTTTCAAAGTTTCATCTCAGCAGGAAAAGTGCTGACTCTAACCCAGCTGTGCACTGCTGCACAAACAAAAATGACAGGATGTTAAAAGAAGCATGCAAAGTAAATGATTAGTGATTCTGTACGAATGAAAGCTTTATTAAGCATGTTGCACACCATGAACTGATGCACAATTGTCTGTAATTTCTTTTCAGTGTTACACCCAGTAACCCCCCCAACCAACCCCCTTCAGAGAAACACAAGTCTGGAATGCAGTGTCCGTTAACTGTTTACTATCTGATTTTTTGGCAAAAATAAGTGTTAACTTTGCTCTGAGATTTTTTATCCTTAGATACTGTGTGAATAAATAAAACAGTTATAATGAAAAAAAAAAGACAATAAACACAGACTTTGGCAGTGACGCATACCAATACTAATCCAGTTAGACATGCTTTTTTCCCTGCTCAAGCTTTGCTTGTCCACTCTTAAAACACATTAGAGACGTTACAGATATTTACTGCTGATGCATGTAACTCACTGGGTGAATACGTGAGCTATTAAAGATTTTGAAACAGGAACAGAGGAACCTTTGCCCCGCTTTCAGTCAGGAAAAACAAGAGGAGTATAAATAGGAGGAGCCGTGTGGGAGAGGGTTGTTTTTGTCTTTAACCAGCTCAGAAAGTATCACTGCTGAGGTCTCTCAAGTATAACAAGTAAGTCACTCGTTTTTTTTGTCAGCCGTTCTGTAAAACAGTTTCTTTGCATTGCTAATAATTTTTTTGTAGTTATTCAAGTAGGCTACTTAAAGTTTAAATTGGGTATATTAATACATTATTGAAAATACAGTTTGCATATTAATTTGGATCTGGCAACTCAACGTCTTTCTGGATGGACTATGGACCTTGTCCTAAACTTGCTTTTACTGCTAAATCAGGGTTAATTACCATAATTACAGATACATGATTATTATATGGCTAATGCAAAAACGATTTGATTATATAACTGCTGAATGGACAGGAACTTCGATATGTGCTGAGCCAATGTGTTTACTGTAAAGCTTCTTTAGAATAATATATATATAATGTGAAACACGTTATAGAAATAAAAATTCATTGAATTAAATATCATTATTTTATTAGTATTTAAATAGCAGTATATTTTATAGAGCTGTGACATTTGATATAACAAGATATACAAAATATGACACACAAAAATATATAATAAAAATGTTTGCTGTTGATTGTCAGGTAGTAATTTCATCAGCATTGTACAATTCAAATGTCTTCTGTTTTTTATGGATATGTGACGAACTGTTTGTCTTTGTGTTTAGGTTAGTGGGTCTGTTGTTTGGAGTCATGTGGAAGCCACTCAGCCTTACCCTGGCTCTTTGCCTGCTGACGGGCTGCAGTGCAGAGAGCGAAACACAGGGAGCCCGTTGCAAACTTCCTCCGGTGTGGAAGATCGGAGAGGAGGAGCCCATGAAGAACTCTCTTGGGCGCGTGACAGTGGTGGCTTACCTCCAGGCCAGCTGATCATTCTGCTTGGAGCAAGCATCGAAGTGAGTGCAAATTATTAACTTCATACTAAACTTCAAGCATATCAAAGAAACACAGCTGACCTTTTTTATGTTTTCGAAACCTAATCTGGTTGAATTCTTGATAGTGTTGTTTACACAAGGCGTGTTTATCTAATCCAACTTGTTGAATGTTCATCAAGGCTCAATGACTTGCTCCTGAAGTTAGAGAACCAAGGTTATCCAAACATAAACTACATGGTGGTAAACAACCGAGATGAAAAGTCCCAGGAGCTGCAGCACTTGCTCAGAGACAGACTTGTGAATATCACCCTCTACGCCCAAGACCTCAGTCAGCCGGATGTCTGGCAGGCAGTGAATGCTGAGAAGGATGACATCTTGGTCTATGACAGGTTCGGCTCACTACTCAACCATTTCAGTTCACCTGATGAACATGATCACTATTTTATTTTGATTATATTTCACTAAACACCTTTGCTTGCCAGGTGTGGCCGACTCACTTACCATCTGTCTCTTCCCTACACCATCCTGAGCCACCCACATGTGGAGGAGGCCATAAGACTTACTTATTGTGAGGGGATTTGTGGAGAATGCAGCATTGAGGTAAAACAGCAGTTATTTTATATATACATACGTACATACATATATAGTGTGTAATATCAAAACAAGTTTCGATATTAGTCTTTTTTTTATTAGTCTTATTAGTCTTTTTTCCACTTTCATTTAGGATTCTCACCCTCAAGTTACTTAACAATGTTGTGCTGAGAAAAATATGAGATAAACTGTCAAGGTCCAAAAAGCACAAAGAGGCAGGGTCACAGAAAGCCATGAAAAATGTGTCTGTCCTTAAAGCGGTAGATTTGGAAGGGACATAGTTCCTTTTCCTGTATGGCACCATACCGAATAAATACATAATCTCATAAAAATATGTATATATATATATATATATATATATATATACAGTTCAGAACATGTACAAAAAATGTCTCTGAAGAACTGTTCACTGAAAGGTTCATTGAAGAACCCAAACAGGTTTTTATGAGTAGGCTACATAAAGTATTTTAATTTTGCCATTTTATTTCTGTCTTTGCAGAGTTCACTGCAAATTGAACAGTGCAAGAAATCCACAGATGAGACTACACCAGCAGAGGGAGAACAGCATAACCACCATGAACATCACGGTCATCATAGACATGGTCATGAAGGGCAACTCCCCGAAGGAGCGGAGAGGCACAGGCATCATCATCACCATCACCATCATCACCACGGGCAACAGCAGGTTGATCTGGGTCAACAGATCCTGACCCAGGTTGACTTTGGTCAGGCAGCCGTTGAGCCACCAATCATGAAACGTCCTTGAGCTAAGCACACTAGGTGAAAAGTTCAGTACAGCTGACAGCAGGGGGCAGATGCTCCAGCTACCAGCTGATGCTGACACTGACGACAGCTCTTTGGCGACAGCAACGGGCACGTGGCAGGCCTCTGACACTGTGAGGAGGCTCTTCCAGCCTCCTGACGATGACAGGGCCTGAAGGCGGACAACCACATCAGGGAGACCTGACAGTGACGTCCCGTTCCACAAGCTGAATGAGAGCTGTCGCAAAAAACCTGAGCCTGACCAGCAGGGGATGCTAGTTGAGTATGACAGGAGAAGTAAACAGGGCCGTTGGCTTTGTAAACAATTTTGTCTGATCATTAATAGCTTCACATAAACATCAGTGAACCCCTCGTTGCTGGTCAACACTCCTTACCAACTAGTATTTACACCTCAGTGTGTGGCAGCGCTGGACCTTGGCAGTCATTGGGAACAATTTGCAAATTGATAATTATTAGAAGGAAGATGAACTATTCTAAATTACAAAATGTGCACTAGATTTGGATGTTTTTTTGGTTACATCAAACAAACGTTAATGGGTCCAGTGACTGTTTGCTACTGAGATTGTGTTAGGTTCATCATGTTAGTGTCTTTTCACCTCTAGATGCTTTATGTGGTCTTTATGAAGGCAGGTGCGGAAACTATGCGCTAGTGGTGCCTGTTTGATGTTAGGCTACACAGAGCAGAGGGCAAAGGTCATGTAACATCCTGTAACCATTGCTATACCCAGTCAAAGCTATCCTAAAAGAACATCTGGGGTATTAAAATCTCTACTTTTTTTTCCTTCTCGTTCTTGTATTTGGAAAGGTGTTTTAGTTTTGCTGTGTGGAGATGAAGGTAGATTCTGATTCTGACTTTAAAGTTTCTTTATTAAAGACCAAACACTGTTGAATTATCTAGAATCTTTATCTGTATTCTTCTAGTTGCTAGAACAGACGTAAGGGAATTGTAAAATGCATTTCATGTTTGGCATTAGAAAAACATGTTAATGGATCATAGGGAAATGCACAAAACTAAAATTTTTTTTACTACACATTTATTAGAGGGGAATTTGTATACTTAAAGGAGTAACTGAAAAAAAGGAAAAGTCGTTGTTATCTTGGGAAGGATGGTTTGAAACATTTTGCATACTTAATGAAGGTCTTCTGGAAAATCTAGTATCACCTGGAAGACATGAGAAACTGTATGAAAAATGTATGCTGTGACATATGAATGTGAAACGCATGTGAAATGTAATAGAGAAAAATATGGTTTGTTCAGGTAAACTTAAATAAAGTAAATAAAAAAATAAAACCGTGAGTGAACTGTACTTTGATTTTTATACACATCTGAAACAGACACATCCTACCAGTAATTTTAAAATTGCATGTTTTTACTGAAAACTTTATAAATCAATTTATTTATTAATGTATTATAATTCAATTTACCCATTTAGAAATGCATTCTATTAGACATATTGTTTTATCATTTAAATTATTATATTTTTATTTTATTTTGATATTATATTTATTAATATAATATTGTAAATATATATTTAATACTGTAATGTAATTCATTATTTGTTTATTTAACTGATAGATTATAAAATCGTGGTTTTATTATGAATTAACATATCATACATATATTAATATAATATATCATAAATATTGGTAACACTTATTTCACGGTGTCCTTATTATATATCATATGTACTTGTAGTAATAATAGTTCACCATAACCATATAAGTACACTTTGTACTCAGTACTAGCGTAATTACATCACAACTGTGGCACCTAAAAATAAAGTGTAACCTAAATATTAAATTTTATTACTTTCCGATTATTATATTATATATTAAATTTTTTATATACATATATATATATATATGTATACTATTTTAAGCATGCATTTAATCGTTTACATCACTAGAAAATGTAATGAACTATACATTTTTGTAATTATACAAATCTGCTCAAACATGTTTTTTACTGTTTCATGTCATTCTGACGTTCACCGACAGATGGCGCGCGCGCACTGATTCATCTTTCGTCCATGTTGCTTTCCCTTTGAGAGCCTCTCCAACATTTTTCTCCCAGACCTGTACTCATGAGCCGTCTGCAGTGTTTCCTTTCAGATCCGGTTTAGACACACAGATGTCTCTAGCTTAACTTAAACACACAGTCTCCTGGCAGAAAAAAAAAAAAAAAAAAAAAACAGGTTGAGAGAAAGTGAAGGAGAAATTAATTTTTTAACGGCTGCCATGCAACACCTAACTGCCAAATTACTTTTTTTTTTTTTTTTCAGAAAATTGCAGTATTAATAGCAAGACAACATATGAGCCTAAGTAGCAAGGAAATGCAGGAACCCACTTTAGATAGCTACAAATGCTGGCCTACACTTTACCCAAAATGAAATATGGTTTTATTTAATTAACAATGTAATAACCACATTATTATTATTTAGATGTGTAGATTTACTACCAATTCCATGGTTAAACTGTGCAAAATCACAGTTAATTTGTGGTAACTATGTAACTGTAATAATAATGTTTATGTTTATTTATTTATTGTTTGTAGAAAACCAAAGTCAGGTTTCGTAAGGACTGGTACTATATTTCAATGTACTAACAGTTTTTAACTAATAGGTACATTTAAAGAGATAGTTCATCTAAAAATACAAAGCATGTTATTAATTATTACTCGTTACAAATTCTTGTGAATCAAAACATACTGAATACACAGAAGAGAAAAGATTAAAGATTAAAGTTGTTATTTTTACTTTCTTTGATCACAAAAAAATATTCTCGTAGCTACATAAAATGACTGATTTTATGGATATAGATTTTTTCCTTACTACCTTTGTGGGCCTTGAACATGTCAGTTACATTTCTATCTAGAAAGCTCTTGTATTCTAAAATTTTTTTAATACAACCACAGTAACAACAAAATAACAAAAGTGTTCTGAAGATTAAAGAGTTTGGAAAGATATGAGGGTGAGTACTTAAATCTGCAGTCCATAAATTTTGCCTCTTTGTTTTGCCCCATTTGAAAAATTGGAATTGTCGTTCCTTGCGAAAGTATTTATTCCATGTGTACCATGTAATCCCATATTTTAGACTACGTCTTGGAACAAATATGACCCAAATAAAAGTTTTCACCGGGTATTGTCATCTGAACAAGTCTGCCACGCTTTATTCTGACTGAGAAAAAAGCATTACAATAGATCGCTTTTATTATGAAATTTATTTCACGTTTGTTTCATAAATCCTTTCTGGACTAAAATCTGCTATCAAATTCAAAAAGTAGTCGTGTCTCGCTCTCAGATCCTTTTACTCTGCTTGACTATTTGGGCTAGAATTCAATCGCTTCCGTGGCGGTTTCACACTATGTAACTTTATAATAGGAATAATCGCCGACATCTTTGTCTCGGTATGTTACGTCTCACAATCAAACACAAGCGAGGAAATACAAGAAAACAACGCAAAATCACGTGCGCGAGACCGGAGTTCCCACGTGAGACTGGGATTATAATTAAAATAGTAGCAAGCTTGCCATACAAATTGCATGTGCGCTAATTTGCAACGGAAAAAAAGATTGCGGAGGAGGATATTTACATTCTGTACCTTCGTAACTCCTCCCCCGACAGCCCGGATGTCGCTCTCTCATTGGCTGCAAGTAATCGCCGATGTTATTTTTAGTCAGAACACATTTCACACGGCATGATTGTGAATCGCGAATTTCCCGCGAAAACCTACCCAAATTAGAAAACATTATTATAAGCAAACCGTTGTGAGTCAGGCTAATGTAAGAGGATAGTTTTAAACACCAGCTGGTTATACACTTTCTCAGATATTGATTTTGTGTATTATTTTGTTATCAGCTGCAGCTGTAATGACAGAAACACAAACTATGCCTTTATGGCGATGATGTGTGCAATTTAGATATAATTATGTACTTTTGTACATGCCCTAGTGACAGCTTCGATACAGTTACCTTTTTCTGAGAGGGCATTGTGAAATTTTTCATGGCTTCAGTTTCTTTCAGATCTCATGATTTGCAGGATAGTCTGCCCATTTCTTTGTTTTCAAATCAGCAAGGGTGCTGTGGGTTGTGTGGACAAGCAATTTAGCAAACATTTAGCATAAGATCAAGAATTATGTTCCCTCGTTTCAAAAGCCCTTGAGATGCCATATAAACGTCAGTTTTTTTTAAATGGATCTCAAACCTCCCGATCAAAGCATGCAATGCAAAAGGTCAACAAGCAAGTAGAGGCAATAAAATGGTCAGGGTGGGTGGCTTTGATAGGCTTAATTGGCCTGAAGATCCAGTACAGGAGAGCAGAGACTCATGGCCAATTACTTACAATGTCCTGAGAGGCGGACTGTGAGAGTGGGCAACACAGATCCAATCAGCCTCACGCAGTGTTGCTAAGTACGCAGCGCTCGCCAAATTGCCTGATCTGCTTTTCCTATCAGCCGGGGCCCTGCTGCTTCTGTATCCACTTAGCAGAGACCAGAGAGCTTCTATCTGGTACTTGCTGGACGCCTGCTCTTCCCCTCGTTCCTGGTACATTAAGGCTTCGGTGGTGTTGACCTGGCCTTCATAATGCATCAGGCCTTCTCCACAGCATGGCTCTCAATGATGCAGTTAAGTTAGTTTGTCATACGCATCACAGCAACATCATACTAATGGACCCCTTGTGCTGTAGGTTACAGTTTGTTCCTGTTTTCCATTTATACACTGTGAAATGACAATGAAGACAACTTCCTGAGGTGTTATGATATTACCGATAACCGTAAGCGAGATGATTCATTTATTCATAAGTGTCATGTCCATTAACACTCTGGCAGACCATGGAAACAGTTAAGTAAATCTATAATATTAATAATACATATATGTGACTCTGGACCACAAAACCAGTCATAGGTAGCACAGGTTTATTTGTAGCAATAGCCATCAGTACTTTATATTGGTCAAAATTAGCAACCCTTCTTTTATGCAAAAGAATCATTGGGATGTTAAAGTAAGCTCTATCTGTTCCACTAAGATATTTTATAAATTTCCTACCATAAATATATTAAAACCTATTTTTTAAACAGTTGTATCACAGCCAAGTATTGTCTTCTAACAATATATATACACACAATAATTATTTGAAGATTTTATCGTGCTCAGAAGTTTGGGGTCAGTAAGATTTTTCTTTTGCTCACCAATGCTTCATTTATTTGATTTAAAGGAATAAAATAATTAAACATCTACACGTCCATTAAACACGTTACAAGTGGCTAAATATTATTGCAAATTAAAATTACAGTTTGATATTTTAATATATTTTCCAATGTAATTTATTCCTGTGATTAAATAGCCGAATTTTCAGCATCATTACTCAGATTTTTCAGAACTCATTCTAATATGCTAATATTACGCCCATAATGCAAGTCTAACACTTTTTCCACTTTCACTTCTATTGCTTTGTTAAAAAATGAATTTTGATCACATGGAGGCTTCTTTCAGTTGTTGTTCCCAATCGATCTTGTGTTCAGGGCTATTTCTGTTTATTTTCTACGAGTTTGTCCTCACCTTGAGGGAAATGAAATGAAAAGCCGAAACATGTATTTCCACAGCAATACCGAATCGCCCAGTACACACACTTACCTGAAATATTAATAATACTTGCACCAAGATTAACTTAACAGTCCAGTCCATGTCTTTAAATAAACCACGAAGCACCCAACAACATACAGCCAGAGATAATCGAATAGTTTGAAGCTATCTTTATTAAATTGAAGGAAACAGAACAAGGCAAATGCTGAAAATTACGTTCATCTGAGGTATGACGAATTCAACCAATTCCAAATAGCAAACTGTACAAATGTTTCAAAAACAAAACCTGAATCAAGTTCTTTATAATGTCTCTAGTAATGCTCAGCGGCGTGCATCCATAAGGCAAATACATCATTTGATAAAAAATTGGCGCAAAACTGCTCCAAAAAAAACCTAGTCACATACACGTACAGAGGATTAAATGTACTAGCGTGTCTATATATCATGTGCATTTGTCACCTTGCATGTACAGACAGGCATTTAAGTGCCTATGCGCTTTAAGAATTTAGCGAAAAACAGAGATTCGTAAGGAAATGCTACATGAGAAGAAAAGAGAGAGGAGCAGCACTGCAGGAACGCAACATACAGCAGAAGCTAAAATGCATATCGTACACCACAGATCATGAGAGCTTAAGACATTTCCATTAAAACATGAACATGCTGGTTTCACAGCAATGGCAGCAGCAGAGGAGTTGTATAATACTTGATATTTCTCAATAAGGCAATATCTTTACATATAAAAGAACGGCACGTTGCTTAGCACAGTGTTAAGATTAACTACATCATGTATAGGCCTACAATTAATCATATGTACACATGTGCAGGACTTCACGAGTGAAATCGTTACTCTTCATCTATGCTTACTGATTTAGCTTATGTCCTGTTGTGTGTGTGTGTGTGTGTGAGGCACATAGAGTATAGGCCATTAAAAATCTGTCTTACATATCAGAAATATATCATATATTATATTAAATACTTTATATTTCTGCATGTCATAATATAAAAGTAAATATATCTAACTGTATTTTTTTTTCTCCAGCTCAATATAAGACAAAGCTAAATATTTTCTCCTGTACTTTTTTTTTTTATCTCTACACCAATATCTACACTACATATATCTCTAATACGAGCTTCAGCATCAAATACTCCCCTCCGGCTCATTGTTCAACAGGTTTTGGTCCCATATGTCTTAGGTGTATCTGTGTGTTCACACAATAACAAAGGCTTAGCATCATAATTATGGCACTTCATTCTGCCGCGGCACAATAGGACACTAAAATTGTACTAAATAAATTATTAAATCAAACAATACTCTTGATAAGCCTGAGCTGTTATTATGAACACGCATACACTGCCCTCCAAAAGCAATTTAAAGTGTTTAAATCGATATTTTCTCAGTAAACAAAACTGTGTATCTGAGATGATCTCCAGAGTCCACTTGTGGACTATCAAGAACTTAAGGAAATTTTAACCTGCATGCTTAAAAAAAAAAACAGTACATTTGAGACTTTTCGCAGGCTGAGGAAAAAACCGACCACGAAGTCTGCCCTAAACAAGTAGGTTCAAAGGCTGGATTTACAAATTGGGCTAAACAAGTCATTACTGAATACGCATTCAACTCACTGACTTCACTCTTAAAAATAAAGGTTCTTTATTGGCATCAGTGGTTCTATGAAGAACCTTGAACGTCCATGAAAACTTTGGGTTTGTTCTTCAAAATGGTACGGTTCACTTTTTCTTTAGGGAACTAAATATGGCTCTTCTACCTTTCTTTAACCTTTTAGAACCTTTTTTAGGACTGTTTATGATCTAAATGGAGCTGAAAATTATCACTATATAACAGCTTCAATTTTGATTTGTTCATCACACAAAGCTTTCGAATGACATCAGAATATCAAGAATCTGTTTGAACATAGATTGAATTGAACTACTGAGCTATTCCTGTAACTTGAATATGCAATATTAACCATTAAGAACAAACGGTTTGCCAAACTCTCTGCATACCTTGAATATGCTTGTAAACTGCTTTAACAAAAAAATCGTATGATCAGATGAAAATCAAATGCTTTTGGAAGGCACTGCAACTACAAAAGACACCTAAAACAAGTCAGGACCCAGTATTCAAGCATCATAGGCAAACCCAGGACCAATTAAGCTTGTAATCCAAAGGCTCTTTCTTCACCATCACATACCTCCCTTGTGTTTCTCTAAAAACAGAGAACATGTAAGAGTCACAAAGCGCTCAAAATAAGCTCATCTATACAACTTAACAAGCAATACTTTTTTCTGTACAAACTTTTCAACAGCATAGAATTACATCTGTGAGAAATTCACTGACTGGGTATCCAAAATGTGGCTTGAGAACTCTTAAAAGTATATGGTTGTAAAAAAATAAAAATAAAAAATATATATATATATATATATTTTTTTTTTTAATCCTCCAGTTATTATTTCTTCTATTATAATACATGATTTAATAACACAGCTTTAGTTAAAAGCAGCTTTTGTCCCTTTGTAGAGGCTGTGGTGCCCAAGAGTATGCTGTTTCTAGAGGACATGACTGAATTAACTGTCCTGGCAAAAATTGTAACCTTATTTAATCGCAAGTCTAAAAATTGGCACATCTTTCCTAGCTATTCTGTAATGTAAATCCCATTTTAAATGTACTTATATATTTATAGTGTCTTCTTCAATATAAAACTGCTACATGTACAAAGGTAACACATTAGAAAACTTGCCATACAGTTCGCATCAAAGTTGCACATCAAAGACTACAAGCGCTTTCTTTTGGCAAGTCCCCTGGATACATCAATACAAATAAAGATAGTTTTTCGTTTTTTTAACAAGGTAACCCCTTGTTCAGTGGGCAAAAATTATTATTACAAAAGCATTTTCTAGCCATGTTCTCAAACGTTACAGTCATATATAGTGATGCTAAAATACACATCTGCACCACAACCCAATTGTTTAGTGTTTTAGCATATTGAAAAAGTTCATTTGCTGAGTTTACCCATTTGGCTATGGCAGAGGATAAAATGTGCAGGAAAGATGCAGCGGTCGAAATGGCTCCCGTAAATCTGGGGGAAGCAGGTTCCCTTAACAAGATCAAAAAATATCGGCTCGTCCACAAAATTAAATATTTTGGAAACCTTAATATGTTTAATATTCCATATGTGAGCAAATCCAGGTTGAGGAAATCACAGTAAAGCAATGCGTCTTCCACTTGTGTGTAAACAATTTTGTATATAGATATGTTTGAATTTATCTTAGTGAATCCATTTCATCCCAATGCCACTGTAGCTCTAGATCTGCATCTCTGTAATAAGATCAACACATGTTCGAAATGGTTCTCAGACACAGCAAGCGAGCATATTTCTGTAGTCTTTTTTTTTTTTTTTTTGCATGTAACCAGCTGACGTTTCTGATTGTAAATTGATAACACGTCTAAACTCTCTCTGCGAGCTAGCATAGCACTACTGCAACAGCTGACAGAAAAGAAACGCTTTCAGCTTCTTCCATTGTGTAGCCTACAGCAGAGAAAATTCATGTGTGGAATTTCCATCCCGTGTCGCGCTATTCAACTTTGGTTTCCAGCAGTGAGAAGGTACAAGACGACTATGAACATTGCGCTAGTCCCTTCATGGGGTCAGGTTTCCCAGAAGGTCTGGGGTAAGGTACCCCATGGGCATAGTTGGCATTGCTGGGAGGTGTTTGTTTGGGCTTTGAGAGCATATCGCGGACTGTGAGGAAGGAGGATTCAGGAGAAGGCTGTGCTCGGCGTCCACTTCCTGTACTACAGTATAGTCTGACAATGGGGGCAGTATGGGGGCTGGAGGAGCTTCGGGAACAAGGTACGGTGTCTGGGAATCGCCGGTGGACACCAGGTACTCTCCGTTCCAGAGGTTCCCCTCAACAGCTTGGGTTGGAAATGTTTGGTATCCCTGCTCAGGACCCGGGCTGGGCGGCACGTCGGAAGGTTGCATGACTGTGTTCTCTGAGGTGTAGGCTCCATCAGAAACCAGCTGGAATTGTATCTTCTTCCCATTCTCTTCTTCCTTCTTTTTCTCCGGAGAGATGTTCAGTTGTCCTGGTGAAAGCACCACTCCTCCTGCTGATGTGAAATCGCTTACTTGGGCATAAAAGTCCATGTTAACCCAGCTGGGCACAGCGGGTTGTGTTTGAATGGGCGTCTCCTCCACTTCTGATGTCTGTTGGACGCCGAGGTCAGGGACGGACGAGCTGCTTCTGGAAACCAGAGGTTGGTTATCTCCCCGTCCAGAATGGCCAGGCAGAAGGGAGGCCAAGTCCTCCGGATTTGGGATTTCTGGGTCGTAGCAGCTAGCACGACCCGAATCGTCGTCGCTTTTGAAATTAAGGATGTGAGAAGAGCCTGAGCGGGACAAGCCCAACAGATGTTGTGTATCAGAGCTTTCATTCTTCTCTGCAGGGTCATCAAGGTCCAACTGGATGAACTCCACCCATGGATCCTCGTGGTAGAAGTCCGGTTTGTACATATCCTGACTGCTCAGCAAAGAATTGAGCTGGTCGAGCTTTCCATGCTGTCAGTGAAGGAGAGAAAATATGCTGTCATTAGATAGGACAATAGTGCTATATAAATAAAATAAAAAATTAAATAAAACTGTCAAAGACATTTGTGGGCGTAGACGTGTTTGTTCTTGATTACTCTTAGGGTCTAATTGTTTCATGCTTACACTACACTTTAAAATTGGAGTATGAGGGTTGATTAATTAACAAGTCCCCAAGCTTTTTGGAGGTTTACATAATTACAGGATAACACCCACAACAAGTCAACAACTATGACCTTTTCAAAACAATCATGTTTTGCAGTGATTCATGCCATTTTGCAGCTCATGCTAGATTTGCAGTCTAATTTTGTAATGCAACACTGAAATAATTCTTATGTAAAACTCTCATTGTTTCTCTGACAAATGCGGTAATATATTTTATGACTGGCAACAAGCCAGGCTTAATGTCTTTGCCATTAAAAAACAAAACAAAAATAAAAAACAAGACAAACAAAAAGACCAAGACAGGAATTCTTAAATCTTATATCCGGTCTTATTCATTAGCAAAAACACACTGTACAATAGATTTTCCATGCTACTCATACTGCTATACATATATATATTCTAATATTATAATTACATTATTATAATTATTATTACATTTTTATTATAAAATCATGCATGTTTAATGCAGACTTACCTTAAGCAGATCTGGGTCAATGCCTTTAATTTTAGGTGCAGGAATAGGTGGTAAAAATATGACCATCAACCTGTGAAAACAAATTAGCAAAATATAGTAAATCAAAACTCTTATATGCATTCGTAATTGTAAATTTGTGTTGTTCCAGGGGTTCTCTAGACAAGTCTCTGCTTATAGCTTGACATAAAAATTTAATTAACATAAACTTAAAGGTGTAACCTTACATTTAAAAAAAGAGGGCTTCATTTTCATTGTGTAGAATCAAATTTAATCAATTGATTTTTTTAAATTTATTTTATTCTATTTGTGAGATACATATTAAAGGGGTTTTAAAAAATGGTCTCACCTCTGCTGCTGAGAGAAGATGAGGAGGACAAGAAGAATCGCCACTCCAATCACTCCAAAAATCAACACCAACGTCGTCGGGAATGTGGATTCTGTGCAAAGAAAAATGGTCTTTTCTTACCCTGGAGCAATTAGCTTAACTGATTCCTGATGGTTGAGCTGCACAGCTGCTTTTACTTTGTGCAAACAACAAGTCAAGTTTCTGGCGTCGACTAACCTTTGCTTGGTATCTGTGCCACATGCACAATAATGCTGTCACTGAATTCGCCAAAGTTTTCAAAGGCTGACATCTTGCAGCGCACCCGGACCTCATACTCTTTGTCAGTATGCAAACCGTAGATGGACTTCTGTGTGCCACTCTCCAGGTCCAGCTGCAATAAGACAGGATGAAAGAGTAAATAAGAAAAGCACAAAATTGAGCAATAAACTAGCATTGGTAAGCCATTACATATACTCAGAGAGACAAATGGATAAATGAAAAGAACTGTACATTGTTCTCCAGGGCTGACAATTTAATGTGCTGAAAAACGGTAAACAGATTTAATGTTAATTTAGCTGACAAATTGCAAAATGAATTACAGTGGACTGTAGGCCAATGATATGGAAATAATAAAAATATTTAAAGACATGCATATTTTAATAACACAATGACTTTTAATTATCTTATTTTGAGGGAACTTTCCCAACAATATTATTCATTTTCCAACAAGCCTTGCATTTTTTTGTACTAATCTAGCTTTATTTTAACCCACAGAGAAAATAACTGTCAAAAACCTCACTAAAAATAATCCTTTAAGTTTAAAATATGAAACTCTCTCGAGGACACTAAAAACTGAATGTAGTTATATGTGACCTCAGCAGAGGGCCTAAAGGAATAAATGTAAGAGTGAATCATTCTCTTCTGATCTATTCAGGCTTGCCAACATACGGCAGTGATTTAACATGTGGCTCAGTGTGGTTTCTCGTGTGTCTGCTCAGTCTGGGCAGGCCGGGGGAACGTGGCTGACGGGGAGTTTAAACCAGAGAGCCCCTGAAGATCCTGCCAGATGCAAAGATCTCCCAGAACTGAGCCTGAATTACAGAGCACATATGACTGTTCTGGACCAGCGGTGACCCTTTTAGAAAGAGTGAATGTATACTGGCTTATAATGTGTCTCAGAATACAATAAATAGCATGGTATGTTCAGTTTCCTCCACCACAATGCCTGGGAGTACACAGAGAGAGACGAAGATCAAAATGGCTACAGAATATTCTGTGATGGTCTGATGAACTCCACAAACTTACTTTTAAAGGTGGAGTCTGTAGGTTTACATTATTTCAGACCACAGTACTCCTCATATTTAATCCTCTCTGGCTGATAAATGTGTTAAAGGTTGGGGTAATGCTTAATTTGACTATGCCCTTGTTACATGTACTGTACATACTATAGTTACAATAATAAAGTATGCATAATTACATGCAACCAACCATAATATGGTTTATGGTAGTAAGTACATGTAGTTTATTCATTTTACTTAGTACTTAAATGTATTATTTTATTGTAACAAGGACACTGCATAATGCATAACCAAGGTTAATTTTAATGTATTAATATACTTAATGTAATTAATATACTATAGTACTTGCTTTAAATAGACAGATAGATAGATAGATATTCAAGATAGATAGATTCATGATAGATAGATAGATAGACAGACAGACACTCATGAAATATAGATAGATAGACAGACAGACACTCTAGATAGATAGATAGATAGACATAAAGACAGATTCATGACAGACGGACAGAAAGATAGACAGATAGACAGACAAACAGATAGACAGACAGACAGACAGATTGATAGATACTCCTGATAGATAGATACTCCTGATAGATAGATAGATAGATAGACATAAAGACAGATTCATGACAGACGGACAGAAAGATAGACAGACAGACAGACACTCTGATAGATAGATAGATGATAGATAGATAGATAGATAGATAGATAGATAGATAGATAGATAGATAGATAGATAGATATAGATAGATAGATAGATGATAGATAGATAGATAGATCAGTCTAAGCAGGGCTCCCTTTAGTCATGAAGTCACACACACACTTCACACACATCATTCCAGCAGGTGCTCTGATCACGACTGAATGTCCCCTGCTGAAAACTAGCCACAAAAGGCAACACATAAATTATAACCCATATAGACTGCCAGTCATCAACAACAAAAACACCTCCGTCAGAGCCACCTGAGACAGGTCTTCCCATCAACCCCAGCGGAC
This sequence comes from Enteromius treurensis, assembly GCA_032275025.1. Lineage (NCBI taxonomy): Eukaryota > Metazoa > Chordata > Actinopteri > Cypriniformes > Cyprinidae > Enteromius > Enteromius treurensis. The sequence goes on from JAUCMU010000143.1 coordinate 13,816,041, forward strand.
AACTCCTGTGAATCCATGTCATCCAACATTAAGTGTCTCTCAGCGCAGGCTCCTGGCTGATGAAATCGGCAGGAATATGATGCTGCCGCTGTCCTCGTGAGCAGAGTGAACTGTACAGCCTCAGCAGAGCTCAAGCTGTGAAGCTCAGGGGGAACCTGGTCCCCTGCAGACAGCATCAAAACCAGAGCATGCAGGGCCCCTGTGAGCTCCTCAACACTGGCAGGGATAATCTCGTTGATTGTGGGCAGACCTGATGCAGATTTATCAGCCTGGCAAATGTATCAGGAAGCAGGGATGGAGCACAAAGATCTTCCAGGATGCAACAAATCTGAAGGGCGATCAGTGGCCTTCACCGTCACCTCAGGCCACAGCACACAGTCTTTAGAAAAAAACTGAAAGAAGACCACCAGCTGAGGGGGGTTAGATAACTGTGTGTGTTTGTTTCAGCAAATTTGTGCGTAATAGCCTCTGACATGGCCGAATCCCTGTATAGAAACTGTGTTGTCATGGAGATAGACTGTAATTAGTGGAATACTTGAGTCTTCTGCAGCATCTGTGCTCCCCTAAATGATGCCCACAAACACATATGTGGGAACACAAGACTGGCTGCCAAAAAGGAAAGTTAGATTAGTGATATGTCAGACGTTATTTAACTTTTTTGACACTGTTTGCATTCGGGGCACGCGAAATGTAGTATTAATTATTATGAATCTAATCAAGGTTTCTTTACTAGTCTGACATCATTTTGCATACCTAGTTGCCATGAAAACATACAGTTGATTCAGAAAACCTTATATTTGAGAAATGTCAGTTTTTTAAGGCTTTTAGTCATCCCTTTACATAGCCAGCAAAAGTTTCATTAGCCAGGTTTCCATCCAAGGAGTTTTTGCGAAAAAATATTTAGCGGTTTTACCGATATAGCTGATGGAAATGCTAAATATCGTTAGAATTTTGTACATGTCGACACAGTACTTTTCCATTTAACTTTAGCGCATAAATTCTATATCGATACTTTAAATGTCGCAAAAAAACATTATACTGGAGAATAAAAAAAGTACAAAAACATTAAAACTCATTAAACTTGTTATTTTGTATTTAGGCCTATATGATTTATTTATGGGCTAAGTTTTTTTAGCTTTAAGAACAGACTATTTACATATGATTAAGAAATGGAAACAGCTATAGTTTTGGCGAGTCACTAGAACTTATGCGACAATTCGTTTTTTAAAGGACACTATTTTATCGGTAAAAGGCCAGTTGGATGGAAACAGGCTGGAGACAGCAAATTTCTCAAATATTTTTTTAGGCAAATTCTCTTTGTCGATAACAAAACAGCATAAAAACTGGATGGAAACTAGGCTACTGCCTCTCCACAAGAGACTTTGTACATCATTAATAATTTTACATGGCTTTGAAACGCAAGCATCCTAATAAAAGTATATAACTATTAAACAGATCAAAAGCAAAGTTGAAGACGTTCGTACTTTAGAATTTTCTAGATATTCTAGATTTTCTTTTCAATTTTAAATAAATCCTGTTTGTTTGTTTTCTTTTTCTAATTACCAAAAAATGCTGAAAAAAATATTACCAGGGCGGAAAAAAACTTACCAATAACAAACTTTTGAATTGTAGTGTATGTACATTATGGATGCACTAATACATAAATATATAAAATTGGAAAATAAGCATTGGTTATTATGATTACGATTAATCATCTTTAAAAGGCAGATATTCAATTCTATACTATTTCGCCAAAATAAATTAAACATAAAATGCGAAAAATTAATCTCAGTCTTCTTTTTTTTTCCAAGAGAATTTAGAAATCACATATTTACAACGTCATGAACGCATTATGATTTTTTTTTTTTTTTTGCAATTAAAAAAAAGTACTGGTTACCCAAAAGTCCCATTACTGGGACATTATCCATTAATTTAGCATACGGTTAACTCTAAAACACAAAATAGTATAAAAATTCAAAATACAGGAAAAAAACACCATTGGAATATAAATACTACAAATCCAAATGAATACAGTGTAGGGCTGCAACAACTAATCGATAAAATCGATAATTATTGATAATGAAATTCGTTGTCAACGAATGCCGTTATCGATTAGCTGGGCTGCTCACGTTACTGAGGAGCGCGACCACAAGATGTACAAATACACACAGTTACACAGCTGCTCGCGCAATGG
>JAUCMU010000143.1:13829152-13845985 GCA_032275025.1 Enteromius treurensis
CTGTTCAGAGTCGTCACGCTGAAGGCGTTCCCAAAGCGTCTGGTCGACGCAGCTCGAGTTCCTGATAGGGAACTTAAAATCTGAATCTGATTCAAAATGTCCAATTTTAATTGGACTTCAAATCACATATGAACGTGGTTTGGATCAGGCTTGTAAACATTGGATGTGGCTTTTTGTTATTTAGACTTATTTGAAAAAATATTAAAAAAATTTTTTTATTTTAAACTCCAACCAAAACATTGGATGTTGGCTGCCTTTCTGACGATCTGTGAGTTGTCCAAATTACTAGGCTACAGAAAAGAGAGAAAACAGTCATGCTGTAGCAACTGTAAAATAAAGTTTGACAATGTGCCATAGTTTAGAAGAACAGAATGAACATTGTTTAATTGTGGTTTTCAAGCCACATTACAGCAACAGTCTGTTTCTGTCTGTTGTAATTTCAAAGAAAAGTGTGTTAGAGAGAGTGTGGGTAAAGTTTTATTCCCCTTCAGTCGTTTCACTACGACGTTACATATGGGAATTTGCATGAGAGACCAATCACCTCTGAGCCTTATTAAAAAGGCCAATGAAAATGGGCATGCGCTGATTGTATCCAGCTGCAGCTGCTCACAGCGTGAGTATAAATGAGGAGGTGATGAGGTGCATATTCAGCTCCCCCTGACGGCAACGACATCTGGGCAGCTGTCGGTGCATTCCTGCAGACCCCAGAACTCAGATTTTTGCACTCCAGGGAAAGACCTGTGACTGAGATCACAGTTGTGCCGCAGAGGTCCTTCCTGGGCAATCCTCCTTTCTGGACGGACATGATTGCTGCCTCATGTGTCTGGGCGAGATTGTGCTGGGGCAGCGTTCGTGGATGAATCATGCGTTCATTCTGAATGCATGACCATGGCTACAGTGAGGTCCCACCTCTTGTTCATGAGATGGCTCCCCTCACTGTGTTCCCATGGCAGATCGTTGAGCAGTAAATGTTTTTCGGGGTGGCCAAGGCGAGACACTTGGGGAACCTCACGTTGACGGTGCAGAAAGTTCTGCCAGGTGTGAAAACCTTGCAGACTTCTTCCCCACCGCCTAGTCCCAGAAACTGATCAGGTCGTGGCGGCCCCCTACCCTTGCCTATGCCCCGGCTCCTCACTCCTCGCCACCCTCGATGACGGGGCAGCCAAGGGCTATGCGGTGGTCCCCCAGGCTAAACACACTGTATTGGTGCATGCCCACGGAGCGCCGCCACCTGGCAGGATCAGCCGCATTTGCCCTCCAAAGCATGTGAGCTCTCGTCCGCTTTCACCAGCGGGGCTTACTGCACTGCGGGCCAAGCTGCACGAGGGTGATCCTGATCAAGGGCTAAACAGCCACATTTGCCCTCCAAAGCATATGAACTTGCGTGCCGACCTTACAGCTGCCGGCCAGGCTGCCACCGTCCTGCACGCTATGCATTGCTCAGCCTCCGCATGCTCGTTGCCGAGGGTTCCTCCCTGTGGCTCCCAAACCCGCTCCTTCTCCAGCCAAGGCTCATGAAGCAGACTGGCGGCCCAATGTCGAGCTGGCCACTGGCGAGTAGCACTACCCATTGTTTCAGGGTCCAGAGAACAAAGTCGCAAAGTTGCGAAGCGTCCCTGACACGGGCAGCCCGGAGGTGAGGGAGGTTGTTTACAGAAAAAAAAGTTTCTCCTCACCTCAAGGCCCAGTGCCCCGAGGTCCCTTCCTGAGCTACGCCTTGCCTCCTTCATATGCAACTTCATAGTGAAATGAAGGGAAACGTCTTGGTTACGAAGGAAACCCTAATTCCCTGAAGGATGGAACAGAGACGTTACATACCCTGCCATGACCCTGGGATGCGTTGTATGCCTGGCTGCGGCTCGGCTCCTCAGCGAAAATCTGGATATGCGCCGCATCAGCTGCTCATTTATACTCCCGCTGTGAGCAGCTGGATGCAATCAGCGCATGCCAATTTTCATTTGCCTTTTTAATAAGGCTCAGAGGTGATTGGCAAGAGACCTCCAAGCGCTCTAAATTAGATGACAGATTTCTGTCGGGTGGCCGGGGGGAGGGGCCTCAGCGGCGGTCTCTCCTCACTCGAGCTCACTCGTTCATGGAGTAATCCATATTCGTCCTGTGTCTTTGTGCCATCAACTTCCATTCATTCGACCATCGTGGATGCAAAGGCACGGGGCTATGTACATCAGTGTATATATTTGGGCAGATAGACATCTGTGGTTGAACCTCACGGGCATCAAGTATAGGGACCGTTCTTTCCTTCTTGATGCCCCGATCTCGCCTTCCGGCCTCGTAGGGATTGGGGTGTGGCTCGCAACAAATAGACCGGACCTGAGGAGCATTATCTCCTCCAAAAAGAATTCCTGAGGCTTGTGTGCCCAGGACTATGGGGGTGTCTCCTCCGCGTAAAATTCCAACGGAAAATAAAAACTCCCTCCTGGCACCCTCAGGAGGCCATTGTCCAATCTCCGCCACCAGTGGTGTCTCGGGGAGCAGTGGTCTCCAGCGAAATGTTAAGTGTTCAGTCGTTTCCTGCCACTTTTCAGGGCGCCGAACAGCTAACATTCCCCCATCTAGCCAAAGTGTCGAAACTTGTGCCCCTTTCAGAGACACTGGCAGCGTGGAAGCTACTGCCAAGTATATCTCCTTAGGTTCAAAGGACTGTAGAGAGAGGCTACAGAATTCAGTTTGCACATCGTCCTCCGCATTTCAACAGCGTGGTCTCCTTCCGTGAAACCGGAACGAGCACACCTGTTGACACAAGAATTGCAGACTTTGCTGGAAAAAGGGGCCATAGAGTATGTTCCCCTGCCAGACAGACAGTCATGCTATTACAGTCGATATTTCTTGGTTCCCAAGAAAAACGGGGGGTTGTGTCCAATTCTAGATATTCGCCTGTTGAACCGCAATCTCAGAAAATACAAATTCAAAATGTTGACAGTCAAGATGATTGTTTCTCAGATCCAACCAGAGGATTGGTTTGTGACGTTCGGGGATGTATGGGATTCGTAATGCAGGCACAGCTGTTTCCTGCACGTGTCAAATACATTCTTAATACCCTAAAGAAGATCAAGCTAGGCCAGAAAGTGACTGTTCGTTACTTTTAGAGAATCCTAGGTCTCATGGCAGCTGCATCCACAGTGATACCCTTTGGTCTTCTGCAGATGAGGCCATTTCAGTTGTGGCTGAGAGCCAGGGGTTTTCATCCAAGGGCCAATCCCCAAAGGCAAATAAGGGTTACGCGCCAGGGGCTTCATACCCTTTCTATGTGGTTTAGACCCAGGTTTCTGACCTTGGGTCCCACTCTAGGTTCATGTTGTCATCGCAAGATGCTAATGACGGATGCTTCCCTCATGGGCTGGGCCGCAGTCTTAGAGGGTCGTCCAGCCCAAGGGATCTGGAGAGGTCGTCTTCTTGCATGGCACATCTATTGCCTCGAAATGATGGCTTTATTTCTGGCCCTGAAATAGTTCCTCCAACAATTGAGAGGTTACCATGTCCTAGTGCGAGTGGACAACACTACTGTAGTCTCTTACATAAATCGCCAAGGCGGACTGCATTTGCGCCATTTTAACAAACTAGCGCAGCTGGTTCTGCTTTGGGCAGAGGACAAGCTCCTGTCCCTCAGGGCGATTTACATTCCAGGGCATATGAATGTGGGAGCAGACTTACTGTCCAGACGAGCTGTTACACGTGGGGAATGGAAACTCCACCCTGAGATAGTCAGTCAAATCTGGGAGAGATTTTATGTAGCAGAGGTGGACCTCTTTGCCTCGCAGGAGACAGGACAATGTCCCCTTTACCACTCACCATGGGCGATTCCGGTCAGGAAGGATCTCCTGTCTCAGGTGCAGGGGACAATATTTCTTCCCCGGCCCGAGCTCTGAACCCTTCACATCTGGCCCCTAAGGAGGACCAACTAAGAGATGCTCTTCTTCAAGCCAATGTAATAGAAACTATTTTAAGTGCTAGGGCTCCCTCTACTAGAAGAATTTATGCCCTCAAATGGAATGGTTTTCAAAGTGGCAAACCATGTAGACCCAGTCCACTGCCAAATTGTTTCAGTGCTGGAGTTTCTGCAGGAGAAACTGTCCTCGGGCTTATGTCCCAGCACTCTTAGAACGTATGTGGCCGCAATTTCGGCTTGCCTTGTTGGCAATTGGGGATTTGCAGGCCTTGTCAGTTTCACCATCCTGCCTAGATTATGCCCCTGGGTTGGTCAAAGCTATTCTGCATCCTCACCTGAATTATCTTCCTAAAATTCCATTCTCAGCCATACACCCAGTTGTTCTCAGAGCCACCTGTCTGCCGCCATTTACTACTTCGGAGCAAGAACTTCACTTACTGTGTCCAGTACGTGCTCTGCAGATTTACGTCCACCGCACTAGCCAGTGGCGTAAGTTGGAGCAGCTTTTCATATGCTATGGGGGGCTGCAACAATTTCACATTGGGTGAGGAATGCTATTGCCCTAGCCTACGAGGCGCGTGGTCACAACCAACAACAACCGGTCGACACAATTAATAATGAAATTCTAAAAACACAGAGAACAGAACTTAATTATTTCAGTACAACAATGGAAAGTCCCCACCATAAGATAAAAAACCTAACATTTGCATGTAAGGGTTTGTACACATGCACATCCTGTCTTTTGTCAGTATTTTAAAACCAAAGAAGTTAAAATTAAATAAATGATGCTTAATTAAATTAATTAAGCAGAGCTGGGAAAGGTAATGAGGAAGAAATAGAGGAGCTATCCCTAATTTAAAAGGGCACCCAACTGTCATAACAGTGTATGTTTGATCTGTTGTGCAGTCTTAAAATAACCAGAGTGGATAACCCTGACAGGCATCTGAAAGAGGGAAAGAAAGAGAGAGAGGGAGCTGTGAAGACACTACCTGTGGCCATACACATCCAACAGCACTACTCATTATCTCTGTTTATACTTTCCTTCTCATTCCTATGCCTTTATTTTTTTTCCCCAGCCATTTATTTTTGCCATGATGTTGGATGGTTACCATGATCCCGCTGTTTCTCTCCCTCCTTTGCTCACCCTCTTTCTCTCTACGTTGAGTTAAACCATTGTGACGGCTTGGGTTTTGGCAATGGTGCATCTGATGCCGTATGTCTGATTTAACACACTCATAAATATACACACATACATGAATCAGAAGGCCGTTTATTGATGTAAGCTGATGGAAGAGTGCTCTTATTTGTGCATTTGGCATTATGCAGTCCCATTCATATGTTAATCATATGGCGACATTGGTATTTTCTGTTGATAGTTGATGGATAAGTAATCATATTGACAGGCCTGCTGCTGGCATTTAGCTCTTTGCGTGTTTTGATAAGAGACTATTTTGCTTGTCCAAAAGAGCAATGTTGCTCAAACTGTATTTAAAGGATTAAGAAAAAAAAAATTATTCCCATTTGTGTTTTTATATCTAGGGAGTCCGTGGGGGAAAAGAGATGGAAATGACAGAGAGAAAGTAATTAGGCAAGCACATTGTCATTGTTAGATGTCAGATGCAAATCCAGCTCAAAGTAACAACACTATCAAAGTTCTGCCAAGTAATGCAAGCACAGCTGTTTCTACCCATTGAGAGAACTGAGAGATCAGAGTTTTGTTAGCGTAGCATTTTAGCCTTTCTTCTCTCTCCTTGTGTCTGATTCATAAAATTTTTCATTATTCTGATAAGATGGAAGCTGATAAACAGAAGTGTGATGGCTGGAGAAAATTGCGTTTGTCTCAGTGTGTACGGTACATTGCACTTAAATATGCTAATATTCTATTGTCAGCTAATCAGGCTAATTGAATATTTCCTCATACTGTTAGTTGTATCTGTTTTAGCATTGCTGTTGCTGCTAGAAAGTTCCTTGCCTCATTGTATGCTGTTAGAAATGAATAAAATGTGGATTCAAGTACATCTTAAGTACATTCAAGTACATTCAAGTAATGCTAAAGACAACGTATACAGCTGAAATGCTAGTAAATATCACCAAATTACCTCACTATCACTATCATCTTAATAGACACAGTACAGCTAAAATATGGCTATACATAGATGATACTCCACAACAATGCCTAACTGACATGATCAATTTTGTATCTTTGTGTAAGCATGCCTTTGGCAAAGCCTGAGGTGATGCTGCCAGGTTGTAATTATCAGTGAGGATTGTTTATGGTAGCTGTGTCAGATGAATACAAAACACATGTAATAGACACTCTTTAGAAAACAGCACAAGAAAGAAGATGATGTGTGTCCACTTGAGCTTCGATGAGGCAAGGTACCTAGTACCCATTTAGTTTCTGTGACTTTAGCTTATTTGGTTCTCAATATGTGTGTGTTTCTGTGTGCACGAATGGGCTAATGAGGCCTTATTTACGTATTGAACCATGACTGTATTGACTCCCAGACTGCACTGTGCAGCCGTGGCCCCATTAATATAATTTGTGCAGACCACTGTCTAGTCTGGGATGTTTAAAATCGAATGTAAATTTAAATCTTTTGAGACCCAACATGGAAGGAATGTACACAAATAAATTGTAATTAATGTTAATAAATGCAATCAAATGATTTTTCACCATGTGTGTTCCATGGGAAAAACTCAAGTGCAGTCTGGTATAAGTGATTAAACAGTATATTGTATTTAAAAACAACCACTGTATCAAATTAATCTGCTCTGCCGCAGAAGTGCTTATTTGTCCTTAAGTTGATCACAGTAAAGCACAAGGGCAAAAAGGTGTAGAAAGATACAATGTAAACTATGTAAACTGCTCATGTTAACATAGTATGTTTCATATGATTTACAATTTATGTTTGAATAACTTACTATGAATAAGCAACAAATTTGGAGTTTACAGAGGGGGGGGTTTGCGCCAGGGCTGAAGGCACTGAATGTGGCTGAAAAAATATACAAATATTTTTAGATATTTCCGATATGCAGGCAATAATGTCCCTGTAGCTTTTATCTGTCATCTAACGTTTGATAGATTTTATTATATTTTATATAGACCTGTCTAGAATTTAGCAGACAGCACAGTGACCTGTAACTGTAAAATATCTATTTATTGTCTTAGAGGAAAATGTTGTATAATATGAGGTGATTTTTTGTATTCTTTTTTTCTTTTACTTATGTATTGTTTTTAAGGTAGAAAAAAACAAATAATCCTGATCATGTTAAATATGTGCAAAACACTTCCAACAACTCTAAAACCTGAAACAACATTAAATTGAAATGTAATAACCAAAAAAAAAAAGAAAAACCTTGTCCTATTTAATATTAAAGTTTAAACTGGAAATAAATTTACAGTTACTCCACCAATTCAGATTTGGTGAGCATATTTATCAAGCTCCAAAATTAAGCCATTAAAAAAGCCATTAGCATTTAGTAGCTGCATCTCCAAGAAACAAGTAAACATAAAGGTTTAGTGCTTCAGTATTTATTTTAAAGTATCATATTCCAAAATGTAATCAAATGATTACACTAGAAACATAGACGTCTGGGCTAAATCGAAGAAAAAAATTTACTCACACGTCAAGTCTTTTTCAATTTTCTAACCGAAGCATTTAAATTCAAGACAATAAAAATATAACAAAAAGTAATATTCTTTGTTGTTGTTGAATAATATTATAGCATTGCCAATATACTGTATAGAGAAGTTTTACAAAAGCATTTATCAAAAACAGAAAAGAAAGAAAACAGAAAAGTATAAAAATTGAATTAAACATTTGAACAGAGAATGATTAGAAAGACAATCTTTTCTATTCCCAAGTTTCAACAACTCTCAAGTGTGGTGTGTAATCACACCAATGCTAATTGAAATGCAAACGAGCCATGCCTTTGATTAAAAAGTTTTTAATATTAATAGATTTCATGGTTGGTACCTAAGTCCTTATTATGAGCTTTGCATTAGCATTTCCTCTTTGCGATTACAGCATTTTCTAATTTAAATAGAAAAAGAAAGGAAAAATGTGTGTGTGTGTGTGTGTGTGTGTGTGTGTGCACAAACAAATACAAACACACACAGACACACACAATAAGAAAGGTTTTGCATTATTTGCTTCCGGACTTGCATTGACTATAAATTTCTATATGTTGAGTGTATACTGCCTGACCTTGAAATGGCTGAAACAAACACACACACACACACACTTTTCAGAGGCCACAGTGTTAATATTAAGGATAAGCTTGTCCATGAACTCCTCAGTTCTCCTGCTGTCTCCATAGCAACATGACTACAGAGGCAGCCTGATCTCATGTTTAAACATAGGTATTAATACGTTGCATTTACAAGCATAAAATGTACATTTTCGTACGTTTTACTGTTGCTAAAACATACAATTTAGACATATTTTAACGTTTAAATCATACAAATGGCTACGTATTGTTTTTTAAAATACGTAAAATAGTTGCGTATATCTTATATATAATAAATATGTTTGTATAAGTGCATTTTTATTGTTTAGTCAATAAGGAATTGAGGTTTTAAGAGATTTTTAGCCTATCCCCAAACCTAAGCCTACATTTTTTTTAGCAAATATGAAAGCATATAAAACGCAACTGAAGGAAATATGCAGGAAAATAACTTTTTTTATCTCTGTACAGACAGATAAATGTAATTAAAATCACTTATTTATTGCACAAATGACCAAAGCAGTACCAAAAGTAACCCAAATGACGTTGATGATTGCAGCCGCAGTCTTCTCTGGTGGAATACAGTAGGTTTCCAAAGCAGAATATATGTTGTTAATCACTGAAAATATTATCCAGATTATCTTCCTCATTCTCTCTCATTGAGCTCGTGAAGAAGACACGCGCATCATTCAAATACACTTCACTTTAAATACACTTCTTGAAGGAAGCCGCGCATTGCGCTGTGGCCAACGCTCTCATTTGCATTGAGTCTATTACTGTGCCAAGAAACGTTATTTGTTGACTGGGTAACAGCATACTCTTGGCGAAGTTGGTCTAAATGGCAGAGGAGAAGCACCCTGTTTCTCTTCACTTCCACTTGCGATCTGGCCAGAACGAACCAGTTCTCGAGATAATTCAAGAAGCGGATACCCATCTACCTCAGAGGGGAAAGCATCGCGTTCATGCACTTTGTAAACGTGCTTGGGGCTAAGGAGAGACCAAAGGGCAGGACGGTGTATTGATATGCTGTACCCTCGAAAGCGAATCTCAAGAATGGCCTGTGATGAGGGGCTATTTGTACATGGAAGTACACATCTTTCAGGTAGTGAAAACAGCCAGTCCCCTTGCTGAATTTGCGATAGGATAGCCTTTAACATGAGCATTCTGTAGGGATGTTTTATGAGGGCGCGATTCAGATGCCTCACGTCTCGTATAGTTCTCAGACTGCCATCTCGCTTGGGGACTAAAACATACAGACTGTAAAACCCTTTTTCTCTTTCTGCCGGGGAGTCAATTGCAATCACAGTGCGCTGCATGGCCGCTTTTATGGACTCAGTGTTTGCAGCAATTACAGTGTGTGTCCGAGCTCGCTTTAGAGCTTTAGAGAGGACATCGAACAGTTCGGTGCCATCCCAGGCCTGACAGAGCCGGATTCTGACAGAGCTCTGAGGGGGCGGGGTTTCTGCGTCTGGTGCTGCGAGAGACGTGGAGTCTTCTTGCAGCTCATCCTCACTGTTTCCAAACGAGCCTAGGTCACTGGCAGCCACGGAGGGACGCTGGTCTTCATTTAGGAAGAGAACAGGTGACGCTTCCCTCCGGGGAGATGGTAAGACGTGAGCTCGTCAATCTTGAAGCGCTGAGACCCTCTGCCCCGCTGCCTCTTGCAGTGCTCGGGGGCGGGAATCACATCCTGAAAAGGATGCTTTCCTAGCGCGGAGAGTAGCCAGACTGAACGACTCACAGTGCAAGCAGTCAGCACCATTCAGAGTGGCTTCTGCGTGGGTCTTACCGAGGCAGGCAACACACTCTTCGTGGCTGTCCTTAATGTGCAGGAGTATCCTGCAAGGGGAACAGCGGTGACTGGGCATGCTCAGTATCCAAGAAATTTGCTCTTTTCAAATTTGCACTTTTTTGAAAACCCCGGATGGTGGCAGGGAAAATATTCCAGCTGCAAGGGCATTTAAATGGTGTCGGCGTCTTAGTCAGGACCAGCAAAGTGCTTCATCGCTGAAGGAAAAGGAATCTGAATCCTGTGGTGAAGCGGCCGCTATATACACGGCCCCGCCCACTTCGAGGAGCTTTGGCAGGAGGTGTGGCCATTGGTTCGTGCAGCACCGTGACCAACCGATTGGTTAGTTTCTATAGCACTGCACTAACCAATGACCTTGTATATATTTGTATGCATATATTTTATTGCGTGATTAAATAAGGCTTCAGTTAGGAGGAGAAAAGGAATTTTTCCCCGGATATCCTGCGTCTAAGCAGACGCAGTACGAGTGAAAGTGTTGACAGGGAACTACACTATCTGATTAAAAAATAAATAAATAAATAAACATACCTCTCAAATTATATCCATTTAAAAATGTTGTGTATTCTGATTAACACAAGCAACAGACATATAATCTTTAACATTTGATTGCCACCAAACATTTTAATTAGCACCAAATAAAAATATTGTTTATTTAATGTTTATATTTTGTGTATAATAATTAACAATATTACTGATTTTACTTTTATTTGATTCCATAGTCGTGAAAGTTTTTTATATTGTACAAATCCTACTCCTTAAAGGAGAATTTGTGCATTTTTCCTTTTTAAAAAAAAATTAAAAATCACTCTGTATGATTTATAAGCAATTTTAAAAATGGGGACATGGGGTAATGTAAAAAGTCATTAAACAAATTTGCATTCTAATATGTCACAAAAACTTGCACACACACAAATGTTGGTATTCCTGTCATTATGGTAAAAAATTCCATAGGCATGATGAATTTTATATTGTACAAACTGTATTTTCTATCCCCTAACATTCAGCATTTTTAGGTTTTCAAACCACTTAATACTGTATGATTTATAAGCTGTTTTCCTCATGGGGACTATAAATGTTACCACAATGTTTACCACTATTGCTATACCAAGATGTGCAAACAGACACACACATAACCGCCTAACTTTTAAATGACAATGTATTTTTGTTCTTTTGCAATGGCTTTGAGTCTGAATTCTTGGGTTGTCAACTTATCATCAGCCAGTACTTTTCCTGTGCATTAATAATAAATGGCATGTAAAGCTTTGGTGATTCAAAGTCTTCCATGGGTGCTGCAATGTTCAACTGTCACTGAGACGAATTTCAAAGCTAATGTATAATCTTTCTGCAGTTTTAATGAAGAATATTGGTTGTGTGTATGCTTGTGTTTTATTCGAAAAGAGAGGTCTTTTGGAGCAAACAAACTAATTTTGCTTATGTTTTTTCAGTCTGTAATACAGAGGGTTGTACAATATGGAATATGCGCTTGGAATAGCTGTCTCTCAGTTCAACACAAAGCTCGACTGGAGAGATCTAATTGTTTTAAAATTGTGGGTCAAATGCTTGAGCCGAGGTTTTATGAGTTAACCTGTTACACTCTGTGTAATTAACATGTAAATAACTTTATTAAAGTAAAATAAATATACAAAGTGATTCATATCTACATAAAATAGAGATTCTAAGCTTTCAAATGGTACCACATATGGGGTTATTGGTGCATGCAAAGGGTTAAAAATTCAAGGCACAACTTCCGGCGGGTCCGCAGAGTTTAAGGGGTTAATATGTGGTCACATAATTAAAAAAAACTAAACTAGACTAAATTTTGAATCATCAATAGTGTAGTGATGTATGAGCACAGCTCACACAGAAGTCATGTTGAAACCAAGCAGTTTTCTTTTGCCAATTTCCCCCAACATGACCGGTTAAACCTAATGCAAAAATCTGTAGTGTCAAATGCTTTGCTCACACATGGCATTCCAGACTAAAAGAATTTCTTTTGAAATGTCAGGATTTTGCTGAACAATGGTAAATGTGACTGCACCTTTCCTGCTTATGTGCACAAGAGAGTTACGCTCATATAGGACTTTTTTTTGTGATTAGTTTGCTTGGGCATAGTAGAGGTATCTTATTAGCATGCTTTTTTCAGTAAATTACACTGTAACATATTTTTTTAAAAAGGTGTGCATGGTGTAATTTCATATTAAATTACATTTTCATTCCAGCAGATGCATATGATAACTGTTATTTTTTAAAAGCTCCTTCTGGATTTGAACCATTTAGAATGAAATGTGACAAATGTATCCTGTTTTGCAAGTTGTTTGCGGTCTCATCTGTCCACAATTCCTTCAGGCTTTTGTCATATTTTGAAATGTTTCACCAAGAAAAGCAGCAATGCAAAAAGCTTTCTGATTATTTGGGATTTCTGTGAGCCTGGCAATATTTTTAATGTTAATACTTTAATAGTGGGAGAGAATTACAGTGCCCCATTTTATTATGGTAATGGTGTACAGAAACTTTTTTAATATTGTCAAATATTAGCACAACCTTACTAACTTCATCAAGATTCTTATTATTGGACTGGCTTTAACACTTTTCCCCCATTTCCTCAGTTTCCTGTTTTTTATTGTACCATCTGCAATGATATATTGCAATACTTTATCAGATGCGAATACCATGCATTTATTCCCTGTCTGAACTGGCCGGAGAGGAAAATTCATTGGATTGCATACCAATTTTTCTGTAAATTACATACAGTATTTTAAGGCTTAGATGCATGATTTAAGTCTTTTATTTTTTAATAAAAGAGAGTGTAGATAGTAAAGAAGCTGCAGTCCACACTTCTGTTTCTGCAGGGCTAGACTGCAGGCCTTATGAGGGTGTTTTGTTGGACTCAGTGAATATGTGTGTACAGTATCTATCCATGGATTTGGGGTGTACCGCTATGTGTTGTGCTTGGCATTCTTGCTCTAAATGAGAAGATATATTTACTATAACCTTTATCTGGCTCTTGTTTCTATGCAGCTAATTCAGTCCCTGCCTGTGTGTGTTTGTTAGTCTTGATAATATGATAGGAACATACTGTATAGAGTCCAAAGTTAACATAACCCAAGAGACAAAAAAGAGTAAAAACTGGGTTTGGAGAGTAGATAAAATGGAGATCATTTGTGGCAGTTAAAATGATAAGAAATGGCAACATTACACTAATAAACAAAAGATGAAATTTTGATGAATGTCTTAGATGTTTTTGTCCATATTATGTGGGTCAACAGTACACCAAAACTTCAAAAAGTACACTGTGCTTTTCCTTACGACTTGACTAGTGAGGTCTAAAAAGGGTTAGTTCACCAAAAAATCACGCTCATGTCGTTCCAGACCCATAAGACCTCCTTTCATCTTCGGAACACAAATTAAAATATTTTTGAGGATATCAGAGAGCAAACTGACCCTCCATAGACAGCAATACAACTGAAATGATCCCAGCTCCAGAAACATAGCAAAAACATTGATAAAACACTGTGACATCAGTGGCTCAAACTCTCTTTTGCGATGCTACTGCTACATTTGTTTCTCTGTTTTAGTTTCATTTTCATGACCTCCTGTGTTGGTTTTATTTTGCCTTTCCACATGCATGCCCTTATTTGGTAGTTACTGTCCCCGATCAGTTTATTATGTTCATATGTGTCCAGCCATGTTCCCCATGTGTTTTGAGTTGTCTCCTTTTATTAAACGGCTCTCTGGAATGCTTGATTCTGATTGGTCAGTTGAGACATTTGCAGGTCCGTTCTTTTCGAATAATAACCGCTCCAAAGTAATAACGCATAGCCGGTACTACTTAAGTTTAAAATCCCTCCGGAGCCAACAAAGATTACCGTTTGGCGCCATCTTGTGACAAACACTGGACAACATAAGGTGCAATAAATAACTAAAATACATCCGTTGTTATATATTCATATGTAGATGTTATAAATTGTCTTACAGTTGAATGTTAGTCACATGGTACTATATCGTTTCGCGGAAGGATGAAAATGTTAATTTAAAACAAATATGCATATTCATGATCAGTTTTTTTTTCTTATGTGGCAACTAGCCGTGTAATAAGCGGGATAATGTAGAGGCAGCCGGTAGTTATCGCAGAAATAAGCCCCGACAGTGTGATCAGGACCCGACGCGAAGCTTACTTATTCACTGCATCTGTTGAAGCCTATTACACAAATGTTATTCACCATAACATATCGCTGTCTCCATCTCAGTGATAAGCTACGTGCAGTGATGACATCCCGTTTAGTTCACAATCCCATAAGCGCCACTGTATCCTGTCCCTGGACTTTGGATGACCACAGTCAATGTGTTTACTTTCAAACAAAACCTATTTATTGAAGGATTGTTTGACTAGACCAAAGTAAAACGTTCTGTGTGCTCAAAGGTGAATAATCTTGACACAGGCCCAATGATTTTCCAATAATGACCTGGCACAGATATCAACAGTTAATTCTGTGATTGATAAAATCCTTTCGTAAATTGTAATTTTTACATTTGCTACATTTACTTTACAAATAAATAAATTAAGGTTCATAAATTCAAGTATTTATTAATTTTTTTTCAGATTCTCAAATAAATAAACCAATTTTATGAATATCAATGTCCCCTAACCCATCTTTAATTTCTGTAACTGTCCAGTCCAAGTAGCCAAATGCATCCATCGGATGTACAGTATATTTGCATAAGCAAACAATTAAAAATAGGTAGCACTAAATGCATAAACCACCTATAGTACAGCTGCCTCATTCCACCTTGGATAGACAGTGGGGTTCCACTATTTTTCGAAATAAAATCAATATCACAATGTGACTGTCAAATGGCCCTGGCAGCAATTAAATTAAATAAATGTATGCATTTTCTGGCATGCCATGTCATATGTATGGCTCATGATACAGTGTTCAGTATCTGAGAAAGGCTGGTTAATTTACTATTCATTTACTATTTTTTTATTTTACAGTTTTATTATATTTCTTATATTGTTTAATATTTTTATTTTAGTAATAATCTCAATTTTAGAAACAACAACCACAATAAGATCATCACAATTATTATTTAATAGTGGGGTGAAGTGTAATGTGACTTTTTTTCTGAAACGGTCACTGAAGGAGATTTGAGGTGGTGCTTGTAAAAAGTAAAAATACCCAATTCGTTAAAATTCTTCCAAAAATATTCTGATTCATTCTTACCATATACAGCTATTCAATCATCTGATGAAAATTCCTGTATTCTTTCATATCGCAATACAATATGGAAATACAAAATATCAAAATAAGTCCCAACTGTAAATCAGACTGCTGTGGCAATGTAAAATGACAAATGTTTCTGATGTGGTTGCGAGTGCAGTACCTTGAGTGAAGAGCTGGGATCTTGCAGACACCAGTTCGTTTCCATACAGCAAGCCCAGGTAGAGCAGACCGAGTGAGAGAGAGTAAGCCATAGCTTCTGCTGTCTCCCTGAGCAGGGGAAAAAAGAAAAATCATTATCAGTGGCGCTCCCGGATGACACCCCTCTGACAGATACTGAGCTGAATCCCCCTGAGAGCCCCAGGGCCATTGCCATTTCCACAGCTACTCCAATTCATTTCCTTACTCCTTCACACCAAAACACGTTGGCTGTGTTATCGCCCTTAATTCTTAGCTGGTCTGTGCGAAACCCTATACGAGGAAACCAGACAATTAACAGCCTCTGCAACGCTCAGCACTTCCAGCCATACGTGGGCTTGTCATTATGTGTAGGTGACCAGGGGTCTTTTAAGCAAGCAGACAGTGCGGAGGATGTTTTCACAAGCTAATACTCTGCATTTACTGCGTTTAACTGTAGTTCCCATTATGAAATTATGCTAGGCCAACGAAAAACCTTTCAAAATGTCAAACGCTCATGCTATCTCAGCTAAAGGTCCCGGTGAAACATCATCTCACGCGGAATGAAGCATAAAGAATTTAAACTGGCTTCCACTTATATATTAGCGGTGGATGTGTGACAGAAATACTGTTGACTAGCTGCCATCTTTCATACGGTGATTTACGTATGTGGGGGCGCTACGTGATTTACTCGCTCGTGCTTGGTTGAGTCTCTCGATGACCCTTGACTCTATTCCCTCGCCACTTTTGGGTCCTATCACAATAATATTCCACAGAAGAGATAATGGTTTGCCTGAAATGGCGATGACATTGTAACATAGTGAGAAATAACTGTCACAAGCAAGAAGTCTGAACAGGCTGTATCCAGCTAGCTGAAGAGTTGGGCTAAAAATAAGTACACTATATTTGTTTGGTCAACAGCACAAATCATAGAGAGGTCAGTGGCGCTTTGGGACAGATGGGTATGATCTCAAAAGTCCAACTAAGCCTGGAGATTTATATAGATGGCCTGATAGAAATGAAAAAACGCTCTTGATATGGTTTAAATGTGCGTCAAATATACAGCATCAAATAAAATCTTAAGTGGACAATTAATAAATACAATCGGTCAATAAACATTGTTTAGACTGGCCTCTTCTTGATGCATTTCTGGATCTGGTTCGATTAATAATGAGTTCTGCCCTAAAACTTGGCTTCAGCGCTATTTTTCTTCTGCACTTGGCAGTGGATTGTTGAAAACAGCACCAGGCTATAATTTCCAAATGTGGGAAAATACACAGTCAGCAAATAACTGGCTTTGTTGCATCTGACCTGTAGCTTCACCCCATCTCAACAGCTAACAACGCTATAATAACAACATGCAGGTTTCATAACCCTGTCTTTTTGCATTGTGATACTTATTTACAGTGTTGGGAAAAAGTTACTTTTAAAAGTAATACATTACAATATTGAGTTACTTCCTAAAAAAAGTAACTAATTACGTTACTTAGTTA
>JAUCMU010000143.1:13858707-13869768 GCA_032275025.1 Enteromius treurensis
ATCTATCATGAGTATCTATCTATCTGTCTGTCTATCTATCATGAGTATCTATCTATCTATCTGTCATGAATCTATCTATCTGTTTATCTATCACAATGATCTATCTATCTGGCATGAATCTATCTATCTGTCTATCTATCATGAGTATCTATCTATCTGTCATGAATCTATCTATCATGAGTATCTGTCTGTCATGAGTATCTATCTATCTATCTATCTATCTATCTATCTATCTATCTATCTACCTATCTATCTATCTATCTATCTACCTATCTATCTATCTATCTATCTATCTATCTGTCTGTCTATCTATCTATCTATCATGAGTATATATCAATCTATCTGTCTGTCTATCTATCATGAGCATCTATTTATCTGTCTGTCTATCTATCATGAGTATATATCTATCTATCTATCTATCTATCTATCATGAATCTATCTGTCTATCTATCATGAGTATCTATCTATCTATCTATCATGAATCTATCTGTCTATCTATCATGAGTATCTATCTATCTGTCTGTCTATCTATCATGAGTATCTATCTATCTGTCTGTCTATCTATCATGAGTATCTATCTATCTATCTGTCATGAATCTATCTGTCGATCTATCATGAGTATCTATCTATTTATCTATCTGTCATGAATCTATCTATCTGTCTATCTATCATGAGTATCTATCTATCTATCTGTCATGAATCTATCCATCATGAGTATCTGTCTGTCTATCTGTCATGAATCTATCTGTTTATCTATCACGAGTATCTTTCTATCTATCTATCTGGCATGAATCTATCTATCTATCTATCATGAGTATCTATCTATCTATCTATCTATCTGTCATGAATCTATCTATCCATCTATCTATCATGAGTATCTATCTATCTATCTACAAACATGCAATGCAAACATGAGCACATGTAAACGCAAACTGTTTTGAAAAATTGAATTTTTCTGGTCAAGAATAAATAACATGGCCATCTATCTATAACTACATTTATATACAATTAATCTAGGCAGCAATTATGATGCATGCATTTTTAAAATAACCCACAGAAATCAATTATTTTAGGTCTGTCATTTTTATGGGTGCAGAAAAAGCACGGTCTGTCTCACTACATAAAATCCTGGCATGAGTGAGATGGAGAAGGACTCGTGGAGAAAAACTGTTTGCAAGAGCTTTTGGGGAGATAAAAGAGAAAATTTTAATACAGAAAGGTCAACACTTTCTCCATTATGTCAAATTTTATTACAGAGCAGACAGCCATCTCTACCATTCAGGTAAGACTTAATGCATCCAAATTGCAGCAATTACGATTTCATTTTAAAACATCCTTTTTTTCCTGAAGACAATGATTATTGCTATACATAATCATTTTGTGAGTAAGAAAGGAGAATGAAAGAGAAAAAATTATGTTCTTCCTCTAGGGAAATATAAAAGGACTAAGCATATTTTAATACATCATCTTCCACACGGAATGGATTTTAGACAAAAAATAAAATACAAATCAGCACATGCACTTAATGCTCATAAAAGTGTCACTTGTCACATAAAATCAAGAGCTCAACCTTTAAAATATGTTGGAAAGACAAAAAATACAATGACTCCTGTCTCATTTCTTCAAGGCACTTCAAGGCAACCTTTATCCTCCTACTGAGTCCCATTTTTCAGTTTTTCAAGTGACTTGGTTTGACAGTTTAAGCATGCTCAGTGACAGTGTGGCCTTTAGTAAGGCTGAACTTTAGGATTAGCCTTAATTTCTCAGTTTAGCATATTACCTCTGCAAAATGCCGAAAGCATATGCTGGCTTTCACTTTAATTAAACAGAGGAAGAGAACAGTGCCGCAGGGAGTCGCCGACAAAGAGAAGACAGAGACAAAGCAGTACCTAAATATTTCTGGAACACTGGCCACTTAATGACCTCCACCCTGAATAAAACTGGGCAGCAGGTTATACAAGGTCAGGGTTCTCATTGTTGTCAACAAATCATTTTAATAAAGCTGAGGATGCTGCCTCTTTGTGGACAAAAGAGGAAAAACAACCTTCAGAGTTAGAAGTGCTGGAAGAATGATAATCATGAATATCAAAGATTTTCTTTCCTAAAAATGCTAGTTAACGTTAACACTTTGGTTTAAACTTACTGACTCTGCTTACATAGAGTATAACAATTTAACAACAAAAAAAAGAGTCTTGTTATACATGTAGTGTTAAAATATTATTGATAAAAGCTTGGACTGTGACGAGTAAATCAAGGAATCATTAATGCAAGCAATTCACTTAAAAACACTGATTAGTTTCTAGTTGTTTGGAGATGTTGGGTCTGGTTTGGATTTGTTAAAGCCAGTGAAGAGGGAAGTAAAAGGCAGAAATTGTATCTAAAATGTAAGTAAATTAATATTAACTTCTTCTTTATTAAACTGCATTGTATCACAATCATAACATGCTCAATATCACCTGCCTAAAGTCATATTTCATGTTGATATTTAGTACAAAATCCCTCTTGCTTGTGTATTATTGCCTTCAGAGCTATGATTTCTCTAACAAGTCAACTGAAGGAAAATAATTAATACAAAAAAGTGCAATGTGAAAACAGTTCACTGAATTATGTAAATTAATATCATGATGAGACTATGGTCACCTCCAAAAGCACAGCCATTACAATGATGCGACTTGTATGTTGTATATTTTGGATAAAAAGGCCTCTGTTGTGACTGTCATGATATTTTTTGGTTTATAGCTTGACTCCAGAGTGCCTCAGCAGCCAATCAATGCCTTCCAGCAGTCCTGTCAGTGTTTCTGCAGCTGTGTTCTGAACCTATAGCAATACAGGACATAATACTAAAGCCTTACTGCATATACAATATTTATTTTTTCATTCCAGTCAGAAATTCTTTGGTTATGTTTCCAGATGTCTTACCATCCAAGGGTTGGGCAGTGAGCTGAGCTGAAGCTGATGGGCAATGGTCACACAAGGTCTCCTCCGTCTGTCTGCTGTCTCTCTAGACACACAGGATAGAACCAGGATAGGGCGAGAAACAGCACCCACTGCAGGGTCTAACATAACCCTGAGCTGAGCACTTTCATCCTCCCACCCTTGGTCTGTTCCTACAATAAAAGAGAAAAGAGAGGTTCATATACAATATGAACCGCAAAATCACTTTGGGGATCTGCTTACAATGTTTCATCAAACTAAAGAAATACATACTTAGGCACAATTTATATTTGTGTACAGAACTAATCAGGACAATCATACCTCTTTCTGTCTCAGCATTGGCCACAAAAATAAATCCATTCACAGCTTGACAAAATTGATCAAACATGGGGTTGATGCTTAAGGGTATGTTAGACTCACTATCCTCCCCATAGACAAAGAGTTTACTGTGCAGACTGAGGTGCTCCAGACGAGCTCTCTCTCGCTCTGACCTAAATCCAGAGACATACATACATCCAAACTGTATTATGTGACACATTTACAGATAACTTCATTGATAATGATTTAGACCCGGTTTCACAAACAGGACATAGTTAAATTAAGATATTTATATATATATAAAAAAAACATTACAGGTGAGCACTTTGATACAGAACAATTGGCACATATTTTAAGATATTTTCAGTTGAGACAGTTCAAACCTGCATTTTAGTCTGGGACTAGCTTAAGGCTTGTCTGTAAAACCAGGGATTCAAATCTCATGCTTTAAATCAATGCACAAGCAACATACACTACTACCTTTCAAACGTTTGGGGTAAATAAGAAAATGAATACTTTTCGCATTATGAAATTGATCAAAAGTAACTCTAAAGAGATTTACAATGTTACAAAAATGTATTTGTACAAATATTGTACAAAACTTCACTATTAACTATGACATTTCCTTCAATAAATTCCTATTTGCTATTAGTTAGTAAGGTAGTTGTTGAGATTAGGTACTGGGATTAGGGATGTAGAATAAGGCATTAATATGTGCTTAATTACTACTAATAAATGGCTAATATTTTAGTAATATGCATGCTAATAAGCAACTACTGTAAGTAAGAAACCCTTAAAATATAGTGTTACCAAAAAGTATATTCTTTTGATCTTTTCAATTCCTTAAATAATTATAAATGTATCACAGTTTTCACAAAGATATTAAGCAGCACAGCTGTTTTTAACATTGATAGTAAAAGGAAACATTTATTAGGCAAAGGATCCTGTGACAGTGAAGACTAATGACCATCACAGGAATAAATAACATTTTTAAAACATACTAAATCTACTACTAATTCAAAATAGTGCTGTTTTTATCGTATTTTCAAATAATTGCAGCTTTGAAGACAATACAAGCTTGCTTCCATAATGAGATAAAAAGCAAAAAATATAACTGTGTGTTTTTATCTCGCAATTCTTCTTGCAGTTTATATCTGATTTGAGAGATACATTTACATTTAGTTATTTATCCAAAATGACTTTGTGGATGATAGGAGCAATCAAGAAAATAAATAAAAAGAAAACAAGTATGCGGAATAAAGTAGAATAGAGCAAGCTAGTGTTAGAGACTCCTTTTTGATGAAAAAAAGCAGGTAGCAAATGTGTAGATGTTAGAGGGTCAAATAAAGATAGAAGAGACCATTTAACCATTTCTTGAAGATTATACTGCTCAGATTGAATTCATTTTTTGTACTCTTTGGGATGGTACAGTAAAGTGCTATTCACTTGCAGAACACAAGCTTCTAGAGGGCATATATGTCTGAAATTATGAATTTAGGTGCAGAGCTCATGGTTGTTTTGTAGGCAAACGTCAATGCTTTGAATTATATGAGGAAGGTGAATCGTGAGGTAAACATAAAAAGAATGTATGTTAATTCTCACTTATTTCTCACAATTATCTTCAATACTTTTAATCCCCTAAAACACTGTTCTCAAAAACATTAATCTACAAAAAAAACCCGAACCCCAAACATTTAAACAGCAGTACATGTATAAGACTTCTAAATGACAATATAAAATCCTCTCCCTCACCTGTTGGTCGAATATAAAGTTACAATATTAAATCTGTGCTGATCTTTGTATTTAAAACTGATTCCAGATCCAATGCCTGAAAAAGTAAAACAAATCCCATCAAGGACAAGTGCAGAAAAAGCAAGCACAGAACACAACATCCATGTATTCAGCTTTATAACTGACTTGAATGAACTATATGTAAATGGCACAGCACCATCAATCTGACGCTGAGGTAGTCCTGCTATAGGCAGTACATGAGAGAAACGCATGATCGTATGCATGAGGGAAATCTCTAACTGCTCAAGCCCTGGGCCGAACATGGCAAACTGTGGCTCTGTAACCGGTACAAGGGACTGGAAGAAGGACGTCACCGATTCAAACACTCCGGGTTGGTGTCGCCATTGGTTTCGACAGGCTGGACACACACGAAGATACCTGTGGGCGCCATGTTAAAGAGAATATTACAGTAAATTTGAAGGGTTTTTAAATACAGGCTCACAACCTTCATAGATAGAAAATATACAAGATTTGTAAAAAAAGATAAAGTGGAATATATAGATAATAATAAAATTATTTTTTTTACATTTGTTATAAATCTACCAATGCAACAGAGTGCACCTTGAGCTGATTATTTCTGCACCTACTCTGCCATAGAGTCAAGCTGCATCTCAGAGTCATCCAGCAAAGACGAGCCACTGAGCTTGACCTGAGGCACTGATAAATGGTCAACTGACTGCCAGAGCGGCATATCACGCAACAGGAAGTACTTCCACAGGACGGGGTCTCGAACCATTGACCGCCAATATGTACTGGTGCCTCCAAGTCTGCAAAGGTCTTGTGGCGACAGGAAGGTCATAATGAGAAACTGCATGTCAACCTAAGAAAGAATGGAGAATTGTTTTAAAAATATTATTTGGGGTTACATTAAAACAGTAATGTTGTGAAATATTATTGCAATACATTTTTTAACATTTATTTATTTATTATATTTAAAAATTTTGTTTGATGACAAAGCCTTCAGTGTCACCTGATGCTACAGAAATCATTCTATATTTTTTCTTAAATATTTTGATATTTGATGAAAGTTAGAAAGAACAGGATTTATTTAATTTATTTATAGATATTTTTGTAACATTTTAAAAGTTAACGCCACTTATGATTATTGTTTGATTATTATACATTCTTAATTTCGCGAGCAGAAGTTTAGATAACACTAGCCTACTAAAAATTATTTAGAAATATGATTTGAGATTTAAGCTGTGATTTTTCACATTTCTTTTCTTCATCTCATTACTTGAACAGACCACCAAAAGAAAACGCAAAGTAACTAACAATGATAATAAATTGATAGCTGGACCCCATTCAAATTAAAACAGTAAAATAACATAAATGCAGAAATGTATATTGTTAATATGACACCTTTCAGTAGAAAGTAGCCTATACAGTGTATACTGTGCAGTAGTTAGTACGTAGAGAGCTAGTACTCCATTCTCAACACAACCCAAATCTGTAGGTATAATAAAACGTCAGCTAAATAAGTAAATATGAAATCGTATCTTACCGGCAGGTTATCCAGAGAGGGGCCCGTGACGTCATTACCTGGTCCTTGACCAACACTTTGCTCATTTCTTAGTCGTCTGGTATCAAAAAACCTATCTCTAATACTCCTGAGACTTTTCACAACTATAGATCGGCTCAGCATACTGACATTTATTTGTCAGCTGTTTCTTAAAAATATTTCTGAATCGTAACTTTTTTAACGGAGCAAATATATTAATGCATTTGCTTTACCTCATTAACGGTACATTACATGCCAGTCAACTATTAATCCCGATTGCATTTGTGAAACATCCCTGTGAATTTTCCCGGAACTGTCAAAGTTACACGTCTCTCGTGTTTTCATTGGCGTGCAACGTCACGCACAGTACTGCATTGTGGGAACTGTAGTTTTAGAAATTGACACTGCTAAACTACAATAGAATAAAGAAAACTCTATTGCATTCAGTATTTGGGAGGAAATGTGGAGGACTAGGACTTATATGTTAAACTAAAATAAAGGATAAAACCTAAAAAAAAAAGTTTTAAACGAACTAACTTAATTTTTTATACATTATTTATCATTTGTAAATGTAACTAATATCCATTCAAGTGGAATTTGAACTGTGTACTTATTTCTGCATTTTAAAATGATTTATAAATGTATTTGATTTTAACATTGCTATTAACCCCACAACTGATGAATGAAAGCTAAGCTATAAAAGGTGCTTTGATTTCTGTTCATAATGCTTTTCTAATGGTCTCACTTCGAAGCTTAAAGTAAGAATGTCCGTTTTTACTATATCTTAAAAGGACAGCAATAGGAGAAAATACAGGTACAACCTGAGACCGATGATTACTGAGGATATGAAGACAATCAGCATCTCATATTTATTAACACTCGCCTGGTGTAGCAACCTCTCATTGTGAAACCAAAACATCACTCACACATTCACAGTTCAACATTTCTTAACCCAAAATTTATTTCAATGAAGACATAAAAAACAAAAAATGAACTTCATTTTAAAAAGAATATGACCAAAAAGTTTAGCTTTTTAAAAGTATACTATCAAAATATCCAAATTCCCATCTCTGAACATTACATCTGGTCAATGAAAGGAATAAAGATGCAACTTTTAATAAGTGAGCAGAAGAGGTGTCATATACAAAGATGTTATTAAAAAGAAAAGGTCCATACTTAAAAATGGTCACAAATACTTAAATATGCAACATATACCTGCATTTTCCCCTCCTTTGTACCATTTCTTTTAACATATATAAATGACGTATATAAATGTAATTAATTAAAAATAAATAAATAAAAATTAAAATAAATAAAAAGTTGTGATGTTTCTCGGCTGGAATTTTTTTTTCGTAAACAAATAGTTATTTGTTTATATTTTACATTAGAAGTATTATTCCACATTCTCAGCGAAAACACACATCCAGAAAACAAATCTGGACCGGAAGATAAGTGCCTTTTTTTTTTTCTTTTCAGTATTTTTTCTTTTTAATCTTTTTTCTTTGTTTGCTTTTTTACTTTTTTTTTTTTTGCTAGCTTCAGAACAATGACATTTTGTGAACCTCCTCTCCTAAAAGCTATCTCCAGGTTTACTGTAAAATACTAAGGATCTCCTTGGCATTCTCTGTGTTCCAGCCCTGACCCTGAAGTGGCCCCTCGCATGCCAGCACGTACTTATGGAGGATTTGTGTGCCAATATCTCGGAAATGAAGCCTGTCCTCTTTGCGCTCTGTGGTGTCCATGCTGCAGTCCTCATATTTCACTGCCCAGAAACACATCTCTCCAATGTACATCATTGTAAGCAAGTGAGTATCAGAAAAGATACCTAATGGGGAAAAAAGGTAAAAAAAAAAAAAAAAAAAATCAATCAATCAATAAATAAATGTCACTTTTAACACGAACACACACACCAAGCATTTATTTTCACTAGTAAGAATCATATTCTCTAAAAATAACACATGATGCTTTATTTTAGGATGAATTATTAAATAAAACTCAACTGTCCAAAGTGACTGATATGACTTCAAAAACTTGCCATATCATTTATTATGGTAGCAAGTGTTAATCATAACAAACTCCCTACCTGGTCTCATAGTATAAATGTGTTTTTATATCAGTTTTGCATTTGGTAACACTATTTTTTAACATTATAGAACATTACATTTTAGCAACAGTCCCTGGATATTTAAATTCTGAACCGCCAAAATATGTACCTATATCAACGTAAAAAAAATTGTTGTGTTGAACCTGTGTTTCAGTATCACCCTAAATTACCTTATAAATTAACTTATATTTGAGTATTTGAAAATACTGATACCCTACTGGCAAAGCTGATTAGTGATGTTATAAAGCATGCTTTGAAATTCCCCCCAGGCAGAGACACAATGCCTGATGTGTCACAGAGAAACCATCTGAATTCACAATGACTTGCATATCTGCAATTTTCAGCTCCCAAATAATTCCAAACAAAACTCCCCAGAAATAAACCATGCGTCTTTCAGTTTTACAACAGAAAGTACATTTGCAAAGATGTACCTTCTGCCAGAAAATTGGCGGTTGCAGAATCATGAAAAACCACACCATCGTTCAGCTTGACTGAGTTCCTCACTTGCAACATTCTCATAAGGTAACGCACACCTTCTTGAAGACACTGTGAAGACATGGAGCATTGCAACACTTACTTAAGTCATGGCCACTAAAACTGGCACTGTGGAGTGAGAGGTTGGTGAAAGAACCTTAAGGAATGTGGCTTTGTTCTTCTTGATCCATTGCTTGCGTTGGTGTAGTGTGTGGCAGTACATATATAATAGCGCCCCACGCCTCCAATATAGGCACTCCAGCAGCTCCAGCCCCAGCACAGACTGCACCTGATCCGAACCACAGAATCAAACTACAGTTACTCACAGAACAACTGTCTAATCTTATTCAGTCTATGGAAATCCAACTCAAATACAAAAGAATGCTTATGCTATGAGTGCTTAGAGAAAAGAATATTTATTCTGAACACCCACATGTAAAGACATAATGCATAAAAATGTGCACTTATGTTGCAAACAAAAAAAACCTAAATGAGGCTATGGTAAAAAAATGTTTTAATAAAATAAACTAAATGAATTGCTGTACAAACTGGCACATGTCCAAATTGCACAGGTGGTCTGTAACCAAAAATATTAACCAGTGGGAGTGGATGCCTTATTTAGAATCAACAGCAAATAATAAAACTAAGGCCTCATTGAAACTAGTGCTTTATGTTTTAAATCTCATAACTTTTGCTACGGTTATTCCTATTGTTTATATTACTTCGGCGTTTTCCACCCTCAAAAACAGAGACTTTTGATAATGCTGCAGACCCCGGTTTAGTTTTAAACAGCAGGGTTGCATTTCAGTGCAAACAGAGACTTTGAAAAATCGTGGCTGCCCGCCCACATTTGCTCTGCGTATCCTTGACAACTGTGTAAACAATAACATCAGGTTTGTTGTTGTACCCATAGATAAGCATTGGTAGATTCCCCATTCGATCATTTTAAGCATGCAGACACGTCCGCGATTTAAATAATAGGGAATCTATACATATCTATGGTTGTACATGCATAAATGGTCATGTGACATGCATTTTAGGTTGGGTGGTGTAAACGGAGATTGGTTCTGAAACGAGGCTAGTTTTCATTCTAAAACACTGTGAAACCCGTGCCTAATCGTTCCAAGTAAATATCTTCTACAGACAGAGAAATACAACACCTCTTGTGCAGGTACCAGTCGCCCAGCTAACACCTCTGGCTCTGTCAAGTCCTGTAGTAACTGCTGGATTTTGAAAGGGGAAGTGTCCTCAGGAAACTCCTGATCTACAAGCCTGTTTTCCTCATAGAATGTAATATCCAAGACAACCTGTAGAAAAGCAGGTAAAACAACAGATCACATGAGCCGTTACATCTAAAACAAGGCAGTGTTTTTAAATTACAATTTAACACTTTATAAGCCCTGCACAAATAAAATCCTGCATGCAGAACATAAAGATAAATCATATATTGCATATTCTTTCTGTCAATTAAACGTGCTGGGAACACATTCACCTGCAAAACATAATAAATGGACATTAAAAAGAGACATGAGTATTGAAATTGGCTTATGTACTAACATATAATTACATATGTATTGGGTTCCGATCAATATTGGATTTTGATGATATGATGCCTTTAAAGAAAACCGCTAAACTTTGTAGTGATGATGATAAAATGCACACACTGAATGTGTTAAATAATGTTCTTAGTCTCTCCTTTCTGCAAGAGGGTGAAATGCAATGCCACATACAGTTTATTGTGTAACCAAAATACCAATAATATTCAGGACAAAAACCTACATAGCGTGGAAGTTTTAATTATAATGAAGCATGAAAACACTGACTGAAATTTTAATACTTCCAGTTGCTCATTTAAAAAGATGAGAAAATATACAACAGGGGTGCCCAACCCTGCTCCTGGCGATCGACTGTCCTGCAAAGTTTAGCTCCAACTCTAATC
>JAUCMU010000143.1:13877908-13894269 GCA_032275025.1 Enteromius treurensis
ACGCGGGTTCCCTGTCCCGTCGTTTGCGCTGCCTTGTTGAGCGTAGCACTGAAAACATTATATTTTACACAGTTTATACTTCCCAATGCGATACGACGTATCGTTACACCCCTAATATATATATATATATATATATATGATATTAGAGCCTGACCGATAAAGGATTTTGAAGGCCGATACGGATACAAATATTTGTTGGTTTTAAAATCCGATATTCCGATATATCGGCCGATATATATATTTTTAATTTCAGAAACGCACAACACAACATTAACAGATGTCCCTAACATTAGTTATTTGTAGATATTTTTGAGTTTTAACTGACACCGATGATCTCACTCACTCTCTGCCAGACTCTGGCTGGATCAGCAGGTTTCAGGATGTGTGGCGTGTTACACACGAGTGTTGCCAACAGGGATGGTGTAGAGTGCCCTCTGGTGGACAAACTATACAATGCCAACCCTCATGACATGGTAGAAGGGTGTTTTGTCCGTTTTTATTTTATTTTTGAGATATTCTTTTATCGGCTATTATAAATGCAGATACCGATAGTTTGGAAACTGTAATATCGGTCTGCCGATAAATCGGTCGGGCTCTAATATATATATAGAATAGAATAGAATAGAATAGCCTCTATTGTCATTGTACAGGGTACAACGAAATTTAAGTGCCACTCCCTTGGTGCAAAATACAAATATAAATATAAGAATAAAACGTAAAACGTACAGTCAAATATAAATGTAGAATGTACAAAGTACAAAACAGAATAATATGTGCAGATATATACAAAAATAGCAGCATTAATATAATGACATTATATGATTCCAGTGCTGGGAAAGGATTCAGATATTAAGCAGCATGGCTATCAATAATAATCTGAGAAGTTTATTGAGCACAGATATTATCAGCAGATTGGAATGATTTTTGAAGGATCATGTAAATACTGAAGACTGGGGTAATTACTGCTGAAAATTTAGCGTTGCATCACAGAACTACACTATATTTTAAAACATATTACACTAGGAAGCGGTTATTTTAATACTATGTCACATTATTACTGATTTGACTAAGTTTTGAGTGCACAAATGCAGCCTCAGCGTTTTAAAACCTTTAAAAATCGTAACATTTTCCAAATGTTTTTGACTAGTATTGAACGATCTTTGCACACGGACAGTTTTGCAGCCAGGTTTTACTGAGCCAGTCACCTTGAGCTATTAATGCCACGAGAGAGCTCAATCTAGAGCTGCATGACATTGTGTTATTATTATGTTCCGACCGCACACATTGTCTTACTGATCTGTTATGTCTAAGATAGAAGACAAAGAAAAACATCTAGTCCTATATTTGACATTGCATTTGAATGTTTGTTAATGGAGAACGATCATTTTTAGTCATGTTGTGTATTAAAGACCAATACTAGAAGTAGATCATAACAGAAATGAGTTTTACATGCACCAATTTGTATATGACCTATATTTCTATATGGTTCACACAGAGTGGATGACTTCGGCCTGGGCCTGCTCCTTCAGACCAAACAGATCAAGCGTATGATCTCATCCTATGTGGGGGAGAATGTGGAGTTTGAGAGGCAGTATCTCAGCGGTGAGCTGGAGGTGGAATTGACCCCTCAGGTGAGACCATCCTTTACCCAAACATTCAGAGTAAACAATTTTCCTCTGTTCTCAATGGCAAGTTAATTTGCCGAGTATATGTAAGCTAAAGATTTTATAGTACCATTCTTCCAAAAAGATCCCATTAGGTGGATTTTGTTTACTCATTGTGCTATGTTGATGGCAGGGCACGCTGGCAGAACGGATCAGGGCCGGAGGCGCAGGAGTGCCTGCCTTCTTCACTGCCACAGGCTATGGCACACTCATCCAAGAAGGAGGCTCACCTATTAAATACAACAAGGACGGCAGCATTGCCATCGCGAGTGAACCCAGAGAGGTCAGAGCTGCTGCTTTCAGTAATACAATAACACAGCTGATGTCTGTACAGATGAAGTTTGATCAACAAAATAGGTATAAGATCTATATTAATTTCTGTAACATGTTTTAGGTGCGAGAATTTAATGGCCGGCACTATATCATGGAAAAATCCATCACAGGTGACTTTGCCCTGATCAAAGCCTGGAAAGCGGACAAAGCTGGGAATATCATCTTCAGGTACAGATGTCTTTTTTTCCCTCAGGTCGTTCAGCCCTACTTCTTCAAATGGACTAGAAGCTCTTTTCCTGAACCGTACAGTGTCACAGGTTCACTGGTTTTGTTGGTGTTTTGCCCAAACCTGAAAATAGCTACTTTCTCTCACCTTTCTTTTTTCATTTAGCACAATCCCACAGACGGTTTCACTGAAGGGAAGGCCACATGAGACTTAAAAAGGAGACATTATTTTAGATTAAATTTTAAACACAGCTGACTAGGAAAACGTTTACAATGACTGTAATTTCAAACCCATTCATTTTATTCATTATGCAACCCACAGAGAATAATGTTCCAAAAATAGTACTGAAAAAATATATAAATAAATAAATATATAATAGTGATGTTTTAAAATATTATTTTTAAATGCACTACCATTCAGAAAACATTTATTTAATCAAAAAATACAGTAAAAACTGTAATATTTTAAAATATTATTACAATGTTGAATATTTTTCAAATTTTAATATATTTTGAAATATCATTTGTTGATTATACAGAGTCTACAGCATCTTTAATCCAGTCTTCAGTGTCACATGGTCGTTCAGAAATCATTCTAATATGCTGATTTGGTGCTCAATAAACATTTATTTTATTATATTTATTATCCTTGCTGCTTAATATGTTTGTGGAAGTCATTATTAATTTTTTATGATTCTTAATGAATAGAAATTTCAAAAGAACAGCATTTATTCAAACCTTTTTTCATTCTCAAAAATCGTTTGTATAAAATGCATTAACATGTTAAATATAGATATATTAGAATGTTAAAATAAAAACCCCAAAAGCATGTTGTCATATTATACTGACTAAACTAGTGTTATAAAAATAGCTGTGTCAGTTATTTTGCATTTGATTTATTATTACATTCACATTTCCATTGTTACATAATTTAGTACAGTGTTTTGTTTTACCACAAGGGTGCACTGTTTCCTTTTCCATGAAAAATGAACATACTCTTGTTCGGCTTTGGTAAAAAAGTTTTTTTAGCATGGCACCACTGTGGATGATGACTTGATAGTAGGTGTTTTTGACGATAGTCAAACTGATTTTTATAGCTTGTCATTCTGGCTTATTTCACTAGATTTCATCACCAGTGCCTCATAAATAAAGGAAAGAGCATTCCATTCTTCATATATAAAATTTCACCTCAGCTCTGGAGATTTTAAATCAGTTTTTCAGACTTTAATGTTGAGCATGTACTTTTTTTAATATCAGGAAAACAGCACGGAACTTCAACCAGCCCATGTGCAAGGCAGCCAAGATCACAATTGTGGAGGTAGGTGGATATCACATGACCACATAACACATGTGCTTCTTTTTGACTCTTTTTGGTGCATTATTACCAGCTTAAAACCCTGTACATATATCATATTATCCATCCTATCAATTCAATTGCATATATAAAAACATATATCTCTTCGCATGTGTTGCATTTTCGTCATTGTTTTTCCCATAAACAAAATAAATTGTCGGTTTCATCTGGATCTTTGAAGTTTTTCCCCCCTATTCACTCCTTTTTCATTTCCTTTCTACCGAGAGCGCTTTTCAAACACTTGTCTGCATATCAAATATGCTTTTATCTAAGCCTTTGTTCAAAACACGCAGCTACGAACAAAAGACTTATCAAAAGGCATTTCAGTCGCCATGAACGAACTCCGTTAATTAATATGGTTCCAGCATCCCGTTCTTTCTCCTGCAGCCCTGGTTGAAAATGTTTTACAATCAACTGAATCCAAAACATTTGAGTAGATATTTCTGTAACTAGTCTTTACCCTTCGCAATATGTCTGCTAATCAATCCATGACTATAGTGTCATCAGGAAGGAAGACCTTTATCTCATTCATAATGTTTGATTGTCTTTTGCAGCAATCGTGTCGGATGCTATCAGCGCATTAGAGCTTTTATATTTCTGCTTTTCAATCTTTATTGTGGCTATGCAGCAACATGAGCAGTTATTAGGGGCCAGTGTCATCTGACAATACGGTTATTGCAGTCCCACTAAAGATAAGCTTATCAGTTCACTGAACGCACAGTAATGGTTAAAGGCCTTTTTCAGTGTTTGCGCATCTGGTGATGAAAGCCATCCTGCGAGGAGAATAAACCAGTGGGCTGAGTGCTGAGCAACAGTGTGTATCTTGCATTCTGCCTCTGTTTGAGTGGTTAAGATGTTGGTTGTGGCAGCAACCCTTCAGCTTTCACAGCAGGGACTCAGAATAAAGATTGACTCATGCCATGCGCTGCCATCACTTTTGTCTGGGGATGAGAAAAGTACACGGTCATCTGGTTTACTACAGGTGTCTGTCTCAATTGTTTTAAAATATTAACTTCAGGATTCTATACTTATCCATTGTGCTTATACATTGCCGTTCAGTTAGGGGGCAGAATAACTGTAATTCATTAACGATGCATTCAATTGAAATGTTACAGTATTCTTTTTTAATTGTTTCTGTTGTAAATATATGCTGTGCGCTTTTCTATTTATCACATTTTCTAGGAAAATATTAAGCGGCACTATGTTCTACAACATTCATAATAATATTGAGTTGCAAATTGGCATATTGGTATGCTTTCTGAAGGATCATGTGACACTGAACACTGGAGTAATGGCTGCTGAAAATGCAGCTTTTCATCAAAGGAATAAATAAAACATTAAAGGGTTAGTTCACCAAAAAATGAAAATTCTAGCATTAATTACTCACCTTCGTGTAATTTCATAACCATATTGTTTTTACCATGTTTCTGGATCTGGGTCATTTCAGTTGTATTGCTGTCTATCATCAAAAATATCTTAATTTGTGTTCCGAAGATCTTATGGGTTTGGAATAACATGAGGGTGAGTAATTAATGACAGAATTTTCATTTTTGGGTGAACTAACCCTTTAAAATGATTAAACAGAACTATCACATCAAAAATAATATATGTATGTGTGCATTGTGTTTATTTATTATGTATATATGAACACACACACACACATACACGTAATATACAGTGAGGTCAATAAGTATTTGATCACCCTGTGATTTTGCAAGTTCTCTTACTTAGAAATCATGAATGGGTCTACAATTTTCAGCATTGGTGCATTTCCACTGAGAGAGACAGAATCTAAAAAGAACCATCCGGAAATCACATTGTATGATTTTTTTAAACAATTAATTTGGGCATTACTGTGTCAAATTAGTATTTGATCACTTGCTTATCAGCCAGTTTTCTGACCCTCAAAGACCTGTTGTTTTGCTTTTTAAAAGTCCAGCTATGATCTGCTCATGATTCTAAATTAGTAGCACCTGTTTGAGGTTGTTAGCTGTCATAAAGACACCTGTGCACCCCACAATCAGCCAAAGTCTTAGTAGCAACATGGATAAAACCAAAGAGCTATCAAAAGACACAAGAGACAAAATTGTAGACCTTCACAAAGCTGGAAAGGGCTACGGGGCAATCTGAAGTTTGCCAGGGACCATCTGGATGATCCGGAGGAGTTATGGAAGAAAGTGGAACTTTTTGGTCTTAACTCCATTCAGCGTGTTTGAAGGAAGAAGAATGATGAGTATAATCCCAATAATACCATACCTACAGTAAAGCATGGGGCTGGAAGCATCAATCTCTGGGGGTGTTTTTCTGCACAGGGGACAGGACGACTGCACTGTATTAAGGAGAGGATGAACTGGGCCATGTATTGTGACATATTGGGCAAAAACCTCCTTCCGTCAGTCAGGGATGGGTCGTGGATGGGTCTTCCAACATTACTATGACCCAAAGCACACAGCCAGGAAACCAAGGAGTGGCTCCGTAAAAAGCATATCAAGGTTCTGGAGTGGCCTAGCCAGTCTCCAGACCTAAATCCAATTGGTAAATCTTTGGAGGGAGCTGAAACTCTGTGTTGCTCAGCAACAGCCGAAACCTAACAGATCTAGAGAAGATCTGTATGAAGGAGTGGACCAAAATCCCTCCTGCAGTGTGTGCAAACCTGGTGAAGAACTACAGGAACTGTTTGACCTCTGTAATTGTTAAAAAAGACTTCTGTAACAAATAAATATATATATATGTATATATATATTTATTTATTTATTTTTATTTTTATTTTTTGGCTCAAGTGATCAAATACTTATTTAACACCGTAATTCCCAAATAAATTGTTCAAAAATCATACAATGTGATTTCCGGATTTTTCTTTTTAGGGTCCATAATTCCAATGAGTCAACCGGTCAAGTCTGGTCGCAGGAAATATTTATGTACTCCAAGACAATTTTGCCTGATGGTCAGTTCAATGCACTAAGCATTTTAGGCCTCTTCTTCTAGAGAACACCATCCCAATTTTCAATGAAATAAAATTAAGCATCGAGGAAAACCACCTTAAACATTGCTACCAAACATGCAACCAAGAAGGTGTCTTCTGTTTAATGCTGGTTTCTGAGCACTAATTCGGCCATTGAGACCACTGTGTGAGAGAGTTCGACAAACTGTTTTTGTAGATACAGGGGTTTCTGGTGACCAGGTATGTAGCTCTGCTGCAGTTGAAAAAGGTCTGACTTTACATTTAGCTTTTCTGTCGTCTACTTATAACACCCAGTCTTTGAAGTGTTAATTTTTTACCCAAAGGTCTTGAAAATTTACGTTTCCTGGCATGTTTCCCTCAGTTAACAGGTGCAAGTTGCTGCATCTGACTAAGTGATTGCTAATTGGCGAGTGGGCAGGGAATAAATATGGTGCTCAAAAAAGCCAAGCTAGTGGTGTAGTGGTGCCTTGAGAAGTGGGTATACTCTCCCATCGCCCGGGGAAATGCTAACTAAACTTGCAGCCTTGACCTGCCCATGCTACTGTACCAGGGGTCTGCAATCGGGTTTGCGGCAACTTTTTCACTCCCTAGCCAATTTGGATACTAAAAATGTCTTAACCAAAAAACAGCAACATATAAAGGCTGTAAAGGGCAGTTTTTTCTTAGCCTTATGAAATGTTTCATCTACCAAAGCTTTGCTGATGCTGGTGTCTTTCAGATAACCGTTCATAATAAGTGTATGTCCAGTACAGCGGACAGAGAGCCAATTATGTTTCTTTGCCAGCAATTTCATTGCAGACACAATATTTGATTCATTATCATGAACAACTGCTTTATCTACGGAAATTTTGAATTTTGCTTAAACTTCTTCCAGCCATGTCGCTATATTGGCACCAGTAAGTCATTCATCAAGAGGCATTGTTGCAAATGTGAGAGTCTTCATTTTCCAGTCCTCAGTAATAGTGACAAGTGACACCAAGGTATACTTCTATTGCAAGGCTTCTACAAATGTCAGCTGTAAGTGCAATGAAATTTCTTATAGTTTTCTTAACCTTTAGTTGAAAATTTGATTTGAAGATACTCAATTTTAACTCTCAGTGGTTAATCTGTTGTTTAGTTATCTTTACTGTGTTAACAAGGTTTCATTTGTTAACACTGGTTATTGTATGAACTAACATGAACTAACTGTGAGCAGTACATTTTTAACAGTATTTTTTCATCGGTGACGGTCAAATTGTGATATTTCAGGCCCTTACGTTGGGTCATGTGATCAAACGACTACTTGACAACAAGAATATTTGTCAATGTCGACTACTTGTTTCAGCCCTAGTCTCATGTAAACAGTCTACCGAATCTTTCACTCTGAGTGATCGGTATGACAAAAAACATGTGTATGTTTAAACATGGCTGCTGTCTTAAACACAAGCTGTCCCAGTTTTCTGCCCAATGTGACGTCACATTGATACAGTACATGCTAGCATGTACCTGGTAACAATCTTTGCCCTGTTAGCATAGATCCCACCTTGAGTGTAAAACTTCCAGATATTTTATCAGTTCTTGCCAGAGGTTGCGTTAAACTGTAACATTGTCTATCATTTTGATTGACAGGATCGTAAAAAAATTATGCCAATCCATAATTCGATTTTGTTTTTCAATTAAAGTTACACATTAAGTGCTTTTATTTTTGTTTACATTTACATTATTAATAATGAACCTACAGGACGAGCATATAGGCTTATTTGCATTTGTTTTTTTACAAAAATGACTGATGAACAGAGAATGTGCATCAATTTTTAATGTTCAATACCACACCACGCAGTGACGGTGGAGGCAACTATAGGTATGTACAGTATAGATCGATAGATACATAGATACATTGATTCTTAAATCCCAATCAATGTGGTTTTAGTTGATGAATTAGCAATACATATCCCATCCCAGTAAATCACTGAGCTAAGCTTTGTGCTTTGATGCTTTTGATATAAAACAAAGTCTCTGATTTCAAAATCCACCCATTTAGTTAGGACGTTCAAGCAATAAAAACAGTTTTGGTGCTCTTTAATGTCTTCTGATCAAGCGAAGTGTCAGCACACACGAACTTGCCTGTGTCAAATCAAAGTCATAGCAAAACCCAATGACCCTTTTTTTTTTTTTTTTGTTCTGGTGGCTGATGATCCCAAGCTCTGCTGCCACCACACTGGAGTGCACTTGCCACCAACTGGACAGGGGTGGGAATTACCGTTATAAATTACAATAAGATCAGCAACAGAACATTTTTGGTTAATGCAAACTCTGGTTCTTGTTTTCCTTGGAAATCAAAGGCATGACCTACGTTGATAATACTTTTTTCTGTTATTTGGGCTATTGTTTGATTTTTTTTTTTCTTTTCTTTTTTTGCAAGATCCATGATTGAGTTCTTCAAAGCTCAATCCTATTAATTCATCCCAGAGTTACTGTCATGCCAACAGATTTGTTACCTCAAACCTACTCATAAGCAGACTAATTTCATACAAACAGAATTTGAATTAATAATTTTAAGTGAATGTGATACTGGTTTTCTTTTTCCTAGCCACTGCTATGTTCTTACAAATGCACCTTATTAAACCAGGAAAAAGAATTTGGGAAGAATTTATTTAGATGATGATGATTATTATTTGATTTTTTTTAAATGTATTTATTTTTTTATTTACATTTTTAATAAGACACGGCCAGCTTTACTCATTAACACAAGGCCTGTGCCAATTTTGGAAATGATTGGCGGTTTACTTAATTATATAATGAGATTATGTTGCTTTCTTGTCACCAGCCAATTATCACATTGCTAATTATTGTTTTTGAGCATCGATATATCTGCCCTTTCCATGTCAATGGAGAGCAATTTCAGACTTACATATATTTTTATTAAATCCGCTAACTTGCTTGAACAACTTGCATATATTTTTATTAAATCTGCTAACTTGCTTGAAGAACCAAATTAGCCAGAGATCAACTATCAGGATTGCAAGATCTGGGCCTGTATTCACAAAACATCTTAAGACTAAAACTAGCTCCTAACTTGCTAATTAAGGACAAAATCTTAAAAATAGTGGGTGCATCAGTCCTAAATTTAGTATAAGGACATTTTTGCTCTAAGAGTATTTCACAAAGCATTCTAGCTCCTAAATCTGTGAAACGTTAGGAGTCCTGAAGAGGACTTCCAAGTCACTAAGATCAACTCACAACTATCCTAAAATAGCCATTGTCAGCAATCTGCTTCAAAATATTAATATTTTAGAAGCATTTAGGGTGTGGAGGTTATCCCAACAAAATATTTTCGTTTGATTATATCCTTTTAATTAACCAGGTGAGAAGTTAGGTAAGAAGTAACAACTGCACTGAAGAATCAATTTATTTTAGCTAAATTTAAATAGAAAAATGTATTTGGCTTTGAACTAAATTTGTTTATTGAAATGTAGCTAAAATAAATGGATTGCAACCACGCACCTTAATATTTTATTTATTGTCTCATTATCAGCCATGATTATTCTGCTCTAATTAAAAGGCTTTTTATATGCATATTCACTTTTTCTATCCATACAGCATGACAATTACCTGAACATACATTATTCATATACATTATATTGTTTAATTAGTGGCCTGCATTTGACAATCTTTATTTGAATCTAATAATAAAAATGTTGCATTATTGTCAAACCTTTTTTTGAATATGGCAACATACCATTGCTCTGCAATATTTCTATTAATGAATCAGAGACCGAGACCCCTCCCCTCTCCTATAAGCCAGTCACTGTGTGTAAAGTTAGTAAGCATGCTGACATCATCCATAGCAATGATGTTAACCCTTACTCTTAGCTTAGGACTTCTCTGTCTTCTTCAGTAGCTTTGTGAATAGGTTTTAAACTAGCTAAAACTTTTATTGCTACTTCTAGATGAATCTAGATTCTTAGTGCTAAGATAAAATGTTTTGTGAATGCAGACCCTCTGCATTATCTTAAGGCTAAAATTAGCTCATAACTTGCAGTTTTAGGAGAAAATCCTAAAAATAGTGGGCGTGTAAGTCCTAAAATCAGGACTCTTACATTTTTGCTCTAAGAATACTTCACAAAGCCTTTTTATCACTAAAACTAGCTCCTAAATTTGTGAAACGTTAGGAGTGGTGAAAAGGAAGTCACCAACTATCTAAAAATGTCTGTTGTTAGCAATCTGCCTGGGAATAAAAAAAAATTTAGAAACATATTACGAGAATGTGAATGTGAAACTAGGCGCAATTAGTAGACATTTGTACTTCGTTTAGTACTGAGATGAACAGCAAAGGCGAATATAAAATCAAAAACTAACTTTACCGCGCTCCATTTACACCAGTGTGTTTTCTTTTCACAAATGGTGTTATATAAAAAGTGCCTGTTTTTGAGGGTGGGAAACCCCCGGGAGAGGCACGTAAAGTTATGCTTAACTGTTATAGCCTACCTGTGACTATGGCGTTTAAATAGCCTAGTTCCAAGTCTAGCGCACATAAAAATAAGACGTGCGCGATAACCATTCTCGTGAGGGAGCATTTCTGCACTGTAAGAGAGCACACAATACTAAGCGCGTGCAAAAACGCATGCTCGGGAGACCTTCAGCGCTCTCTCAGGTTTTCAACCCCTGCTTGCACCTAAGTTACACTTTTGAGACTTTAGAGGCGGGGATCAAATGTGAGATCTCTCTGCTCTTGTGATTGGTCATTCTCAACACATACCGCTTATCATAGCTTTAGAAACAGTGTGTTAGTGTGGCTTTTTTTTTATTATTAAAAATGAATCCTTTATAAACAACAATACAACACCAATACATATTTGCAGTAGAATATAAAAATCAGTGATGTTATGTTTGTTTATTCAAGTAAGTAAAAATAAAAGTAACCATTACCATCATGGAGAAAGATGAGAAAGAAGTTGTCTTCCTTAAGAAGTAATTCAATGTGCAACCATCACAGCATGAAGCACGTTGAACTCCTGGTAATAAACAACATAGCCTTTCGCCTGCCTGACTCTGGCTGGATTAGCAGGTTGCAGGATAGATGGCAAATTATACACGAGTGCTGTTAACAGCCATGATGTTGAGTTCCCTTTGGTGGACAAACTGTGCAATGCAATATTTATGACATGATTATAGGGCGTTTTGTCTGTTTTTATTTTATTTTAGAGTAAATCTCTTCCAGAGATCCCTCCCCTCCCCTATATCAGTCAATCTCTGAGTGCATAATTAGTAAGCATGCAGACATCATCCATAGCAATGAGGTCAACTTATTATTATTTCTCAGTAAAAGTTTGTCTTGGCAGCTTTGTGAATGGGTTTTAAGAGTAAACTCTTGGCTAAAACCATTTACTGCTATTTAGGAGTGGTAAGAGAAATTTTGTTTTGTGAATACGAGTCCTGACATCTTGCGAGGCATGAAGAACACGCCACGGAATGTGTTATAGTGGTTGGAATTTCATTGTCATTACTTTACAGCAGTATGCAATTAAATCAAATAACTAATAAATTAATTATCCAAACAGAATGAGAGTGCAGGGATTGCTGCCACCATTGATGCGATGACTTCAGGCAATACTTCAGCTCTGGAGGTGCACACAGGGTGTTCTGCTACTGGCCTGGTATGTATTTCATAAGTGGTATGTAAGTTACAAGATTTGTATATAATTTATTATAGATAAAAGTTATCACAAATTATTTCCTGTGAATCTAAACCTAGATGACTTTTTTTTCCTTTTTCTGTGGATCTCAGTAGTTGTTTCACACAATGTTCAGTCCGTCTTAGTTTCCATGTAATAAAATTGAATGTAGCTGAGCTTTACTGACTGACATCACTGATAAAATACCATACTTGTGTATAGTGCTCAAATACCAAGAATATGTCAGATAATTTTTAGTCTTGAATCTTAATATTTTTTACACTAGATTGTTTTTCACTTAACCGTAATGATGTAGGAAATCGGTGCTGATTCTCAAACCAAAGACTGTCCTGAAGCCTACACAGCCCAGCATGCACTGCGACAGGCTCAGATGTCAAAGGAACTGATAGAGCTGAATAAAGTCTTGGCGCTAAAAGAAGCTTTTGTCAAGAAGATGTGTCAGAATGATAGTCATTTGGAGCCCATGCAAACAGAACATCAGGTAAGTCTGAAAACCAAATCGTAAAGATTATATAGATGAATGGAAAGTAAGTAGTGTTGAAATTTCACTTTTCCAGGAGAATATTCAAAGTCTGCAGGCTTCGGTTGGCTCTCTGCAGAAAGAGAAGGAAGATCTCATCCAAGCCCTGCAGTCTGCTAAGAAGGACACCAGTCAAGCCAAGTAACTCGATATCTCTGCCCTTTCTCTCCAATCATGAACTGCCATGTTTACTGCTGCAACACAATGACAACTTAATGACAGTTCAACATTTTTATTGTCTCTTATCTAGACTGAGTGAACAACGTAGGAAGAGACTTCAGGAGCTGGAAGGGCATATCACTGAGTTAAAGAGGAAACTTCAAGATCAGTCTAAGCTGCTTAAGCTCAAAGAGTCTTCTGTGCGCAATGTGGCTAAACTCAACCAGGAGATTCAGGTTGGTTTTTATAAACCTTCATATGTTTAATCTGTTGGTGAGGGAGGGGGGTTTTACCAAAATGTAAAGACACTGTTCAGTGCAAATGTGCCTTGCAGCTAGCATAGCTATGAATGACATTTCATTGAAATTAAAGCTACATATATCTTTGTGCCACTACTAATAATGATTTAGCTGGATCCTTTCTGTGGTAAAGTGATAGCACCATTAAAAAAATGTCAGTGAATCAGTATTTCTTAAAACAAATGGTCAGGTAAAATCAATCTTAATATAAAACAAAACAACTTGCAAATAAATAGATCATTTATGGAAACACAAGGTATGTAACAGTAAAAATATCTTATCATGATTATAATGACCAACATTATTAAGATTATCACGGTATTATCAAAATGTGCTGGAGATGTTAAAAAAAAATCACTTCAAGTTTTTATATTTAAAAATCAACAAATAAAATGACTTTTTGTTTGCATAATCACTAAAACAATAACATTATCAATGATGTTCGGATTTTAAATGACAACTTGACTGACAACAGCTTACAAATATCAATTGCATAGCTGATGTTAAGGCCTGGATGTCCATAAACATTTTTCACCTAAATGAAGGCAAAACGGAGATTATCGTCTTTGAATCATCTGATGCTGCTAGTACCTCAGGCTTAAATCTTGGCCATTTGTCTTCCTGTGTGAAACCAATATTGAAGAATCCGGGGGTCTATTTCGACAGTACTCTAAAATTTGACAAACAGATCAGTTCAGTAGTCAAAACCAGTTTCTTCCATCTCAGAGTATTAGCTAAAGTGAAACCATTTTTGTCTTTTAAGGAAAGGGTCATTCAGGCTTTTATATCTACAATTGACTACTGCAATTCCCTGTATATGGGTATTAACCAAGTGGCTCTTAATCTACTGCAAATGGTACAAACTGCTGCTGCTAGGCTTCTTACTGG
The DNA here is from genome assembly GCA_032275025.1 of Enteromius treurensis. NCBI lineage: Eukaryota > Metazoa > Chordata > Actinopteri > Cypriniformes > Cyprinidae > Enteromius > Enteromius treurensis. The sequence goes on from JAUCMU010000143.1 coordinate 13,891,928, forward strand.
TGTGCGTAAATGAGAGCATATTACCCCAGTTTTAATGTCCTAACATTGGCTCCCAGTTCAATATAGAATTTATTTTAAAGTTCTGTTGCTGGTTTTTAAAACACTGAATGTTAGCACCTCTGTATTTATCAGAATTAATATCTGTCCATAATCCCGGACGGTCTTTCAGCCAGAGATTACTAAATGTTCCCTGGTCTTAATTAAAATCAAGAGGTGACCGAGCGTTCGCAGTTGCTGCTCCAAAACTTTGGAACAGTTTACCTATTTCCATTAGATCTGTCTCCACACTGCGTGAGTTTACTGTAAAACTCAAAACCTATCAATTTTCAATTGCTCACAACTGTAGCTAACTGGAATTTGACAGTGCTTGTCTTTGCTGTATTTCATAATGTTTTAAATATTTATATGTTGTTGATTTTTGACTGCCTGTACAGCACCTTGGTCAACAATTGTTGTTTTTAATGGTGCTATATAAATTAAATTGAAATTGAAAATTAATGTAAATGTTCAAATAAAGCTTTGAAAAAGTTTCATAAAAAGGTAAGCCTCATAAAATTCTCGGTAAATCCACACAATGACAGCAGGTGGCACAGGTTGCTGAATTATAGCTGTTTCTTGTAACTTCTTGGGACAAAGTAGTATTGTGATTTAAGAACACGAAGATAATCACTAGTAATTAGGTGCCCCCAACTAAGCAAGCCAGAGGCGACAGTGGCAAGGAACCAAAAAACCCATCCATAAACCTTGGGGGAAACCAGGCTTAGTTGGGGCCAGTTTTCCTCTGGCCGGATGCCCAGCACCTAATTTCCAGTTCAATATTGAGCACATGTCAGATTGTGTTCTGTTCTGTGTTCTAGGTGTTCTGGTCTAATTTCTTTGTGCTGATACACTATCTGATCTGGTCACGGACTGAGAAACAGAATAAGAGAGAGGCAGACTTATATTAGTGTAGATACCGTTATTTTTATCATGTAACGAGTACATGTGTGTTAAGGGGAGTGTTCCGGCTTTCGGTTCATTTGTATAATTCCCTTAGCACCTCCCAGCTTTTCCGCCCTATTTTCACTCAAATCGAAAACTACTCTGCTGCTGTGCTAGACTTTTACTTAAAACTGTGTTTTTTTCTGTTCAGTATGTATTTACCGCGTTTTGTTCAATGTGTGGTAATCTAATACGGTTTTAATGATAATTAAAAATTTAAACCGTAATACTAACTTTTGTTTATCAAGATTGATTGTCAAACATCACATTAATCTTTACCACCCTAGGAAATACAGAGTTGTATTCAAACGTTGTACTGGTTGGTCTGTGCAGGCTATGAAGTCCCAACGGGTGCAGCTCATGAGACAGATGAAAGAAGACTCTGAGAAGTTTCGTTTGTGGAAGCAAAAGAAGGATAAAGAAGTCCTGCAGCTCAAAGAGAAAGTGAGTTTTGGTCTTAATCAGTCTTATCTCTTGTTAAATCTGTGACCATTTATTTATTGGTTTTATATTAATAAATTAATATGATTTTTAGGAAATTAAATGTTATATTTCACATTTCAGGATCGTAAACGACAGTATGAAATGCTAAAACTGGAGAGGGACTTCCAGAAACAGGCCAGTGTACTCCGCCGCAAGACAGAGGAGGTGAGCTATTTTCTCAAATGTTTTACAACATTTAAATTAATTTGCGATTGCAGTTTTGTTGTTGTAAATCCTATCTGCTTGTGAAAAGAAATTCAGGGATGAAAATGAAATGCAATTACATGCAATTAGTAAGCCATTAGGAGGGATGTAACGGTATTGTAAATAGCAAATAGCTAATTTTTTCTATACTACCGTGGTGGCATGACTCGATAAAACGATAGGTCTTCTTAGAAAAGTTTTGTCAGGCAAATGGAGCTAACGGGAGGTAGCGGGAACTACAATTCCCATCGCAGTGCAGTAAAAGCACACGTGACACGCGTTCCCGCATCTGTGCAGGTGCACGCTCTCGCTCTCACCTATGTTTGCAGCTGAATACAAATAATCATAATCGATGGACAACTAGACTATATAAGGGAAAACACATCAGCGCAACCCGGCGCAGAGAAAGAAAAAACCCAAATGAAGACGGTGCTTCAATTTTAGCTTTTAAAATTGCAGCAGTTCGGCAACAAGCAGTTGTTTGCTTTTTGTTCATTTGAATTTTCTTTCTTTTCCGCACTTTTCTTTGCTTTTAAATAGCCTAGTTTAAAAAAAGAACCATGTGCATTTTACTTTCAATTTTTTTCAATTCAAATATATTTGTATAGCGCTTTTCATGATACATATCATTGCAAAGCAGCTTTACACCAAGGTAATGTTTTACAGTATATGTA
>JAUCMU010000143.1:13922555-13937614 GCA_032275025.1 Enteromius treurensis
TACAATGTATTTTTGGCTATTACTACAAATATACCCCAGCGACTTAAGACTGGTTTTGTGGTCCAGGGTCACATATGTTTTATTTATAATAGAATGACTCAAAATACTAAAAATGTTTTAATATATGTAGAAATTACCATTAACTAAAATTAATAAATGCCGTAAAAGTATGTTTCATTGTTAGTTTGGGTGAGAAATAATTCAAACGTACCCAAGTTTCAGTAATATCGTCCTCTATATTTTAATTAGGTGATGCAAGCATTTAAAATAATTTGCAGAACAAATAAGATTCATTTTGAAATTACTAGTATTATTTTGAAGCACTGCACATCAGTGAGACTAAACATACACAGTGACTCAAAAAACACAAGGTTTAAGCTGCTTTTTCAAACCTCTCACAAAAATATAATAAGAAAGAGCAAATGTTAAGAGCCAGAGAATCCGACTTAACGTATGTAGTTCATATGTTAGTTCATGGACTTATTTTTATGAGAAGATGCTTTCATTATGACGTGTTGTCATAGAAATAGAACCAATACAGGGCAAACATCCTTGATTCCTAGAATGCATATGATTCCAGGAATGACTTTCTGAGCCAATTTGCTACTCGTCATCTCAGCAGCACGCATATCTCCAGCGATGGAAGTTTTTATATAAATATTGCTGGCAAGCTGTGATGTGATTACGCCATCCATCTTGCCGTGTTTGACTGTTCAATTCGCTTTCCCCTGATTGTTAAAAAAAAGAAAAGAAAATAAACAAGCATGCAGTACAATATCTCTGAGGAGGAAAACATTTTTTTGGACTGTCAGAGTTTACGGCTAGAATTCTGGCAGGTAGATTAATCCTATCGCTTACATTGTTACACATCCAAGCAAATCCTCCAGCAATTAGAGGCTGTCATTCAGGTGGAAGAGAGGATGCAGAGACAGCAGGCCCAAGGCAAAGCGACAGCAAGCGTGCTGCCCATGGCAGGTTGTTCTCCACAGGTACTGGGTGAAATGACACTATGGCATTATTAGATTTGGGTCACATTGAACATTAAAGGGATAGTTCACCCAAAAATGAAACACCTCATGTCATTCTAAACCTGTAAGCCCTTAATTCATCTTCAAAACCCAAATGAAAATATTTTTGCTAAATTCTGAGAGCTCTCTAACCTTCCCATAGACAGAAATACGTATAATTAACACATTAAAGGTCCAGAAACTTTAATTTTACGAAAGCAACAAGATTCATTTTTGTGCACAAAGGAAAAAAAGGGCTTAATTCAAGAATTCATCTCCGTCATGAGATTTTGAATAGTATTACGTAAGTGTTAATTACATTGCTGTCTATGGGATTGTCTGAGAGCTCTCAGAATTCATCAAAAATATCTTAATTTGTTTTCTGTAGATGAAAGAAGGTCTTATGGGTTTGGAACGACATGAGGGAGAGTAATGGCATTTTTTGGTGAACTATTCCTTTAATAGGCTGCTGGTTTCATACAAACATACATGAATTGGTTCAGTAATGGCCTTTAGCATGCACAGTGCATGCACTCGACCTCTTCAGGTCATTGTGAACCAAATCACATACGTGTCTTGACTAACAAATGTGTTTTTACATCTCTGTAAAATACACTGTGTATTACATATTGTATTATTATTACAATAATAGAATAAAAAGTTCTATTAATAATGTGCTCATCTGTTCTGAGCACATTTAATCACTGCAAGCTGAATGAACACAAGAAAACAAATGCCAAGAACTGCCCTAATCATTTGCAGGTTCATGTTTCTATTTTTCCAGTGTGGTCTCAGACTTTTTAGATACAATGTTTTCATTTTATCACATCACAAAGTGCCTTTTTCTGTGCTTTTTTTCACCACATTGCCTTTCTCTACCCCACCCGACCACATCCTCAAGGTCAGAAGAGTTCACTTACACATGGCTGCACATTTGATGGCACTTCTGTCATGGTCACATTGTCCTCCTTTCTCCTCCAGGCGGTATTCGATGTGGACAAGGACAAAGGTTTAACCCTGATTGAGGTTTGGGAGGGTCTGACACCAGATGACATTAAGAAGTGTACAGGAACCGACTTTAAGGTGAATGACATAATCAATAAATTGCAGAAACATGTAATAAAATTGAACACTTTGCACCATACTGCATGTATTATAGCCTATTATGACATTTCACAACACATGAAACTCTTTAATACTTGCTTGAATGAAAACTAACAGCATTAGACAAAGTGCAAGGTCATCATTTTGACTTCTGCTTATTTTCCTGTTGTTGTTTTTTCCCCTAACAGGTCTCTCCTAACTTGAAACCAATGCAGCAAATTTAACGGTTTTAGAAAAAATGCTCAATGCGTTTTAGACAGCTGATGGAAACCACACACTTGTTAAATCCCCCACGCAAATCCTTTTAGGGCTTCAACTGAAGATTTGTGAGGAAATTTCACTGAAGCATGTTCAAAACAACAAATATCCTATAAGGTCATCAAACCATCACGATATCTTCATCTGTTTCAATGATTTCCATGATTGTGCAATAGCCTGAATGGTTGTTTTAGCTTATCAATTTTGGTTTGTTCAAATGCAAATTCAAATGGATTTGTTACAGTGTCATTAGATATTGTATAGAAAATATTGTCAATAGATTAAACAGGAATTATTGTTTTTATTTATGAACAGTATGTAATCATTTCATAATTAAAATTCCCATCTGCCCATCTAATTTAACTTTACAGGTCGGATGCCTTAAATGTGTGTACATATTATTTGTACAAAGCAATAAATGTGTATCAAGACCTAAACAATCTTAATTGTTTTTATAAATCCTTAAATGTGACCCAGTACCATAAACCCAGTTATAACGGTCAGTTTTTATTATTATTATTATTATTATTGAGATTTGTACATAATCTGAAAGCTGAATAAACATTTCTATTGCTTTATGGTTTGTTAGGATAGGGCAGTATTTGTCAGAGATATTACTATTTTAAAATCTGGAATCTAAGTGCGAAAAAAAATAATTCACCAGGAATTTTACAAAATATCTTCATACAATGATTTTGGCCGAAGAGAAAAGTTTTTAACCCCTACAATTGTTGGTTATTACTACAAATATACCCATGCTACTTGATTTTGTGGTCTAGGGTCACATATTATTCAAGTTATATGACCGCATTTTGTCAGTGGAACACAAAAGATGATGTTAAGCAGAATGTTAAGAGATTTACTGTCACTATTTACTTTCACTGTATCTTTTCTTCCAGCAGCCTATGGTTACACACTGACTGTCATTCTAACTAAAATACCCTCCTAAATGGATATTTGTACAGTGTTTTCAAATTCTTTGATAACATTTATGAAAGCTCTGTTAATTGAAGACTGGTATTTTGTCATTTGTGTTGTATCCGTTTACACTTGTTGCGCAACCGTTTGTTCTTAACGCCACTTCACAGTTCAGACCTATATATATATATATATAATACACAGCGACCGTTTTCATATCCAGCGTGAAAGGTTACATGTGTATGATGTACGGATCAAGGATTTGTGAGCCCTGTTCCTCTGCACAACGGTAATTGATCAGTAACATCAAATGAATTAATTAAATCCGCGCGCGCTTAAGTCTATAATTGCGCCCACGCCAGCACACGCATGGGAGGGAATAATTTAGACATCTTCCATGCAACGAGCTTCTATATGTTTGTAAAGAGGCTGTTAAAATCCTGAGGAAATTTGGATGTAGGAGAGGCGCGCGCCGTCTCGGGGGTGTGGTGATGCTCGCGCTGTGAACTCACGCGAGCGCGGGCGCTGAATACTAGAGCACTCAGAGCGAAGCACGGACACCGAGCACCACATAACCGACGGCATGGCTTCGTCTCAGGGGAAAAGCGAACTCCGTTATGCGGACTGGATGTCAAGTTTACCGGCCACCTTGCACAGTATCCCTCTTACCAATCTTGCCATACCGGGTAAGTCTTATTTTGCCCTTTAATGCGCGTATTGAAGGAATGCAAACTGGACAGTGATAAACTGCTGCAGATTGTATATAAATGATTGTAGTTGGTTTTTTTAAACGACTTACCTGACTGTTTCAAAAAAGTTGAGTAATATTTTAATAAACTCTTGTTCAAAACGCACACTGCGCTGAGAGGTCATCCAAACGTAGCCTAGATAATACGGGTTCTGCGTGTGACATAAGCTATTGTGTGACTAATAGGTTGTCATCATTAAAATTGTTCCAATCTAGCGAGTTCATAATAATGTTAAAACGTGTGATTGATATTAAATAGGACACTTGTTGCTCGGGGCTCAAAATCCGTCTCTGCGATGGATTAAGAGACACATTATTATTACACGTGTGCCGCAACCTTGACCAGGTATAATATAACGACATAACACAGAGATTATATATGGAACCGCAAAGTAATCGAATGCGCAGTAAAAGAAGAGTGTTCATATTAACCTTATACCCAACATCTCAATCACATGCAATATTAATAATAATTAAAAAAAAACTAAACATCTTATTCACAAGGAATAGGCTCATTTAAAAAAGATTTTAAACCTTTTAAACAGGTTTTTGCCAAACATGTTTCTTTGAAGAACTTTTAACATATAAGGTGCTTTTCCACTGGAAAGTGTTCTTTACAAGAACTCTCGGGAACTGTTCACTAGGTTGTTGAGTCCCCATAAACATGCTTCAGCTGCACTTGCTGACTTAGATGTGACGTATGCAATCATTAAAGGAACTGTGTCTGTCTCTGCACTGTCCTGAAGTGGAGCAATAAAAATACATTGGAAGACATGTTGAAGACATCAAAGGGTGCAAGACTGTATTTGCACACAGGCGTTGCATCACAGTGCACAACCAATAAGGATTCATCACTTGTTGAGAGTTGTAGGAATCGGTTTAAAATAATAGTTCACCCCAAATAAACTAAAAATCTTCACATGCGCAATGATGTGGATGAATTTGTTTCTTCGTCTGAATAGATTTGGAGAAATCTAGCATTTCTTGGTCACCAGTGTACAGTATCTTGAATGGGTTCTATCAGAATCAGAGTCAAACCGGCTGATAAAAGCATCACAAAATCCACAAACGTTAGTTAATTTTCAACGTTTTCCATTTTTGTGTGAACCGCTCCTTTAATTCTTTAGGCAGGCTGCACACTATGCTTAACCCTAGCTACACCTAAGGCTAAGCAACGTTTCAGGGGTTAGCAGCTTTTACATTTACATTTACATTTATTCATTTAGCAGACGCTTTTATCCAAAGCGACTTACAGGTGAGCAGCTGGGGGAATGGTGCCTTGCTCAAGGGTCTCACCTCAGTCATGGTATTGAAGGTGGAGAGAGCTGATTACTCACTAACCCCACCCACAATCCCTGCCGGACCTGGGACTCGAACCCACAACCTTTGGGTTACAAGTCCAACTCCCTATCCGTTAGGCCATGACTGCCCCCCAGCTTTTATAAGATACAGATAAATAAATACACATAAATTACTCACCCAGAGTTAAGTATGGTCAAACATAAAACAAGATGACCCAGGAATACGTTATTATTAATTAAGATTACAAAAGAACAGTTTTTATCTACTGTTTTTTTTTTTAATGGCTTTTTATGGCTTACATAGTTCAGAATGGTTCTGAGAGTAAGAGGTTTTGTGTTTATTTTATAGTGGAGTTTGGGTAGTTGAACTTAACCAAAGGCTGGAGCAATCAGCCCCAGACAGCTCTTATTAAAACCCCTGATTAACGTCTATGTGGCTGATTTTGACACTGTGCCACTGGGACCAATGAACTGGCCTACCACCTCCAAATCATCCTGTTAACCATCAATTATAGATTGTGATTTCTTGATCATACTCTACAGTAAGTGCTAAGACTTCAACATACAGTATAAATAAAGTGGAGAAGATCATGCTACTGAGACTGGTTTGTGCTGGATTCATCATTCCAGGAGTAATATTGAAGCAATAGCCTACTTAAGGACAACTTGACCCACTGCCATCATCACTCTTTTTTAAAACTTTTGTAAAACAGTCTTGTCGGCGAGGCTGTGGGTGGAAAGTTGTTGTGTAGCAGCTGTTTATCAAAAAGCTTTAAACGAATTAAGGCTTCGGTGAGAATTCTGGACACGTAGCACTCCCACACAGATATCTTGCAAATCTTTTGAGCTTTTGAGTTGGTCTTACCAAGTGCGCCTAACATTAGTTCTTAAAGACAAGCAAAAATGATCCATTAAAATGTAAGCATCCTGCCCAGGGGCTTGTGTATAACTGACACTGTAGGAAAAAGTATTTATCTGTCTCGCCAACTATCCTTGTATCCATCTGTCTTCCCATCCATCCATTCAGTTATTGTAGATCTGCAACAGTGAAAACTTTTGTACTTCCATTAATTCGTCCATGTTAGTCAAGTCTGATTTTCTTAAGCTACTTGTAATACACCATATTTTTCAGTTTAGCTGTACACTGATATAATTAGAGAAAGCAATGGTCATTTTAGCTCTTCAAGATCAATTCCAAAAACACAATCATTGATCTTTCGCCTTTGTCTCATGCATATTTCAGTAGTGCTTTCTTTCAGCCAAAGGCACTTTTGCTCTCATGCTGTCATATTGTCAGGCTGCTGGAGGTTTCAATTATTCTACCAAAAAAATAATATTTTTGTTTTTTCAAAACTTGCATAATGCACTTTGTTTTACTTAGTCTATATTGAAGACACTAGGAAACCAGAATCAACCTATTTACTGAATGTGTGTTCCTTGTTTTCTGTGTTGCTGTGCATGTTATTCCCATGGAAAATAAAATAAAAAATAATAAACCAAACCAACCAGTTACACAGTAAATCACAACAATACAACTTTAGATATTAAGCATTTAAATAATGTACAATTGGATAAAACGACAGAGAACAAAGGACTATAACTATTGATTTAAAAATTGATTATTTATTACAAAATATGAATATATATATATATATATATATATATATATATATATACATAGTATATGGAAACTAACACGATTATTTTGGGTGATTCCTGGACTTGGGCAGAATTATTTTGTTGTTTCCCGTGGATTTTTGATTGGTGGAGATTTATACGTAGAATCATGGATAATGTCGTTTTTTCACCAGGAATTCAGCTGTTTAACATGATTAGTTCAAATTGGCTTCAACAAAAGCATTCCATTATCAACATTGTAGTTCACAGTAAATCTGTCTTTGCAAGTAATCAGTAAAATCATATTCCTCTATAGAGAAAATACATTTTTACTTTCAGAACTAATGCACTCTATAACTCGCTTTTGATCTGCCTCCATGTAACGTTCACTTTTCACATACCAGTCTTTTTTTAAGGTAAAATCAAATCTCACTCTACATTTTCTTGGAAATGCAGCATATTAGTATCTTAAACTTTCTCATTTCTAATAGCAATCCCTTCCTATACAATTATTTAAGAAAGCCATCAGCTTTAGCATCATCAAAGTCAGTATGTGGGCATATTATAGGCCCTGATATTTTTAAGCACTGCCACTCAAAAACTGGCTCTGCCACCTCCTGTTGCGTGAAGGTCACTGTTTGCCCTACGAGAATCTAGCGTGTCTTTTATTTCCTCTATCGGAACTCTTTTTATAGTCATTCCAAATTAAGAGGCTCAAGTAATTATTGTCGCCTCTCAAACCTCTCTCTAAGATTAAAGATTTGACTGATCCTCCTGTTGCAGCTAAACATTGTTTCCTTGCAGCCTCAGTATTGGCAGTATTTTGGAGGTTGGCTAGTCGTCCTCCACACACTCTTGCAAAACATGAATCATTCTCCTATTGGCAAACAAGTCCCCGGGGGGCAGACATAAAGCATACCATTACTAAACTGAATAGATATTCTATGTTTTGCCCTCGGGGGATTTTTGTCACTAAGAGATACATTATCCCTTTGCTGTGGACATTGAACAGTGTTTATGTACATAATAAACCTGCATGCCTCTGCTTAGCGTCTTCGAAAAATGCCTTTTGGCGGGCTTTTGTGTGGCTCTTATACTACTGTGCTCTGCTGGATGGCTGGCTTGATGAGGTCATCACCCCGTTACAGCCACCATTGTAACTTGCACAGGCGGCAGGACCGGGGCAGAGGAATTGTGTCAGTGCTCAGGGTGCTTGTGCTGAAGTGACAAGCGCACAGAATAAGCAGGACACTGCTGCTTTATCAGCCACCTGTGCCTTGAAAGTACGCAGGGTCTCACAGTTCAGAAACAGACATGGAACCAGGGCTTATTAGGTTTATGGAGAGCCATAATTGATATTCATGCTACGGCTCTCATAAGGGAATGTGTCTCTGCCCCTTAATCATATTTAGCAAGTAATCAGCTTTTGAGTGGCAGCCAATGACAGACGCTGTAAAAACAGAAAAATCTGTGGGTTGTGAGTGTTTAGCATTTTTTTATTTATTTATGCCATACAAATGTAAACACTTTATTTTATGCAATGTATTAAACATGGCACATTTTACTGATTTAAAGCAACGTTCTATGATTTGTTCAGCTGTGTTTTTTTGTCAGAAATCATTCTAATATATGCTGACTTCCTGCTTAAGAAATATTTTGCATTACCATCAGTGTTCAAAACAGTTGTGCTGCTCAGTTTTTGTGGAAGTGGTAATGCTATTTCCAAGATTATTTCAAAAGTTAAAAAAAGTTCAAAATAATAGCTTTTAATTAAAAAATGAAAATTTTGGGACAATGCAAATAAATTTACTGTAATGTTCACCTAGTTGATGTGTGCATACAGAATAAAAATATAATTAATGATGGTACAGACAAAAGCATTTACCATGAATTAACAACAGCATCGTTCACAGTACGTTTGTCTTTAGAGCTAAGTTATTGTTAAATTAATGATAGTAAACAAAAAATACAAAAATAAATAAAATTGTAAAAATGTAAAAATATTTTTTTTTACAGGCCTCAATCTTTTGAACTGTACTTTTATCTAGATTTGATCATGAATGATAGTGTTAAAAGCATTAGTAAAAGCAAGTTAGCTAGTCAATAACTAGTCAGCAATGTTTTGCATAATGTTTCATAATTTTCTTTGTAAAATTATGACGTTAATTATAATGACATATGTCAAAGCTTTTATGGATTTATCTTTGTAAAATTGAATTCATAAATAATGTATTTCATAATATATTGCTAAAAATAAAACGTTGGAAACTATTTTTTGTTGTATGAAAAGTAAAGAGACACAGCAGAAGTTATCTTGACCTATTTTTCATACATTGTAGTGTATGTAATCCCACCTATTCACTAATGAAGAATAAGTGGGATAACATCACTAACCAGAGCTTTTTGTTGATGATACCGGATGACCCCCCAATTGTCACGACCCAGCCAGTGTAGGGTTGGCAAGGCCGATGACAAGGTGAAAGAAAATGTCAAGTTTAACCCCTCTCCTGTTCCAGCTTGAATAAACACAAAAGAAATTTCCACAACATAACAGATTTATTATTATTTACACTGAGTAGGTTAGAAGCATATCTTCTGAAGGGGATCCAGACCTTGAGGCATCAGGAGAGCGACAACAGAAACTCATCTGTTTGGCGAAATATATATTTTCCTCTCCATGAACAGCATCCATGGCCAGTTATTGGCTAAAAATTTGGATTGATTGAGCATGCACCATGGTTGAAGAACAAAAAAATCACCCAACTCGAGGCACATCTTTGTAGCAGATAATTGTTCTCTGAAAATTATCTCTTCTCTTATCACTCATTTCTCTTCATAGTAGAGCATTGCATTGCTTTGATGTCAAAAATGCCTACCCAAAAAGTTTCCTGCGGTGAAGTGTAGGAATTATTTATTTATTTCCTGGCAGATCGCACATACACACATCCAAAATGATTTCAATTACTTAAAGTTGCACTAGAGGCATGAAAAATCGTAATGGATTCAAACGTCGAAGGCACCGTTTGCTCTTGTCTGATTCATCTTTAAATCTGTCCATCCATCCAATTGTTCATCCATTAATCCTGCACTTTAGACCCAAAAGAGAGTTTTTTTAGCCTGCCATGTCTCAATAAACAAGATAAGTGGAGAAGATTAAGTGACCAGACATGAAATTGCAGTCACCATGGGAAAAAGAGTCACTTTTTCCTGTAATGATTACTTTTATTCCTGCTGAACTGAGAGGACGTCCCCTGTGGTTGACGGTGACATGTAAATCTTTTTTGATAAGTAGTTGCATCATTGCACAGCAGCTAAGGATTCACAGTAAACCCTTGAACAGAATCTGCTGTATGTGTTTCTGTTGCTGGTTTGTTTTTGAGTATGACCAGCATGTCTCTAAGCTGCATTATGCGATGTTGGACAGGTAACCCAGGGAGATTTTGAAAGTTCATATTGCAAAATAATTCAGGCTGACCCTTATTCACCATATCCACGTAAACAAAAACACATTAAATCAAAAGATAAGAACACTAGCACTTTCTCGTCTAGGCCTGTGAACAGGTGTTTTGTGTCATACGTACAGTATATGTATATTTTTGTTTGTTATAATTAGCTTTTTATCTATTTTGCTGGAGAGGTCTGTGACGACTTTGCAACACGATTTATTGTTTCAATAATCATCTCTGGATTGCATGTTTTAAAAACAAAAACGAGTCTTTAATCCACTCTAATGTGCCTCCTCTCAGAGGTTCAGAGGTGAAACATGAGCCCAGTCAGTTGCTTTCATTTTGTTAAATGGTCCATTTTCCCAGAAATAATTTTCCTCAAACCTTCCTAATATCAGCTCAGTGCATCTCAAAGCAGGGATCTCATAACAAGAAGATACTCCTTTGCATTTAGCTAAGGAGCTATTAGAACTCCAAATAAGCGCACTGGCTCTTAACGGAGCTGTATAGTTGTTCAGTCCTTTTGAATTTCACATGGCTTTCTTCTGTTGAACTTAATACGGATTCAGTGCAAGTCCTTAACACCTTAAGGAGAAAAGACAAGTTGCTATCAATTATTTTTGTTTGTTTAATTTAATAAAAGAGAATGAGAAAACATGAGAAAATGCATTTATAATTTTTATATAAATAAATTGTATATATACTGTATATATTTTTTTTAATAAAAAAATGATTTATGGTTACACTAATGAGACGTACATGGAAATTGTGTTAGCGGAGACTTCCATCCGTTTCCACATAGCAGAATGCATTGCGTATGTTAAGGAGGGAAATGAGACATATACTGTTACTCATTAATCTGAATTTGACACAGGAGTTAACAGCAACAAAATCTGTATATTTCCAGGCTGATCTGCTTAATGAACATCCATTAGAGATATGACACACGTTATTGTCAAAATCGAGACAGATTGTCATTGAACTGAGAAAACTGTATCAAATCTCTGAGGTTTGTGGTTCTTTTTCTTTCTTTCTTTCTTTCTTCCTCGCTGTCTCTATTTCTCCTTGGCTTATTAAAAGCAACATCTAATGTCGAAGCCATTTGGACTGGTTTTGTTGTTGTGGTGATTGCTGAGATGTCGTTGGCGAGCAGACAGCTGTTTGCCTAATGGCTCTTTCCCATGGTGGATGCTGATGCAGAGCTGCATTGTTTATTCATCAAAAATAATATTCGGAGAGTCTCTCTTACACGCACAGGTTATAGACTGCTTCCTTCTTTTAATTTAATCACATTAGCAATGCATCTATTTAAATAGTTGTTTTGATTTTTGGAGATCAAACATAGCACCTGGCTTTGCTCTGTATTTACATTGAAAGCGTGCTTGTGAATTCCACGTTATTATCCTGTAGGCCCTGGCAACGGTTTTCCTCCTGCTGCTGTCTGGATGCAAGTGTTGGCTATTGCATTACTCCATTATTCCATTTAACCGTTACTGCCGTTATATGTATTCTTAGGTTCCTGTTGTACAAAAGTACTGCAGATTGTCAGGCCGTATTAGATTTGAGTCTTTCAGAGCAAGTCACCTTAAAATCATTGTTCTCGTTATTTTTAGAGCAGATGGCCCGTTCCCAAATGGCACATTTGATGTGCACTCATAGTCTTGTGCATGTCTGTGAAGTCCACAAGACCTTATAGTAGGAATATTCAGTAATCAATTTAAGAACAAGCCAGAATATTCTGTCAATGAAAAGATGGTCTTTACCATGTGTATGCTATATGATTAGTTTTTTTTACTATATCAAACATCAGAATTTTAATTTTTGTAAAATTTTAACTAAATTACTGCATTGATCCAAGTTTTTGTCTTATGGTCAGATCATATTGATCAGAAATACAGTACAACCAGTAATACTGTGAAATGTTTTATTTTTTTTATTTTTTTTTTTACAACATATTACAGATAAACAACATATATTTTTAAAATGTAATTTATTCTTTTGACACAAACTTACATTTTCAGCAGCCATTACTCCAAGCTCCAGTGTTACATGATTCTTCATATATCATTTTAATATGTTGCAATTTTAGGAAAAAGAAACCATTTTAGCAATGTTTAAAGCCATTATACTTTTTTATCAGGATTCTTTTGATGAATGGAAATTTCAGAAGAGCAGCATTTATTTGAAATAGGATCATTTATACCAATTTAAATGTCTTCACTGTCACCTTTGATTGAATGCATCCTTGCTAAATAAAACTATGAATTTCTCTCAGCATTTGAATACAGGTATGTTGTATATTATATTTTCTTTGTGGTTCTTCTAAAGCAAGCTGAATATCTCCTTTATCATTCCACAAATACTGGTTATTTTAGTATTTTACATGAGATAACAAGTTCCCTTCAGAATATTTTATATGAACCAGATAATTGCATTTGTTCTCTCAGTTGTCATCATAATTTTTTATGTTCTCACTTAATGAATATCACTAACTCAGAAATCTTCTCATCCAGGTTCCCACGACTCCTTTAGTTTCTACATCGACGAAGCCTCACCGGTTGGGCCGGAGCAGCCTGAGACCGTGCAGAACTTTGTCTCTGTGTTTGGCACAGTGGCCAAGAAGCTGATGAGGAAGTGGTTGGCCACACAGACCATGAACTTCACCAGCCAGCTGGAGGGAGGCATCCGCTTCTTTGACCTTCGCATCTCCACCAAACCCAGAGACCCCGACAACGAGCTCTACTTTGCACACGGCCTGTTCAGCGCCACCGTACGTGAAGGCCTGGAGCAGATCAGCACCTTCCTGGCCTCACATGCTCGTGAGGTCGTGTTCCTGGACTTCAACCACTTCTACGGCGTGCAGAACCTCCATCACGAGAAGCTGGTCCAGATGCTGCGCACCATCTTCGGCGACCGACTTTGTCCGGTGGTGTTTGCTCAAGAGGTAAGCCTGAAGTACCTCTGGGAGAAAGAGTATCAGGTGCTGGTCTTCTATCACAATCCCATGGCTCTGGAGGTTCCTTTCCTGTGGCCTGGTCAGATGATGCCTGCTCCTTGGGCCAATACCACAGATCCTGAGAAGCTTATTCAGTTCCTTCAAGCCTCAGTAAAGGATCGGAGACGTAAGGGCACTTTTTTTGTGTCCCAAGTGGTTCTCACTCCCAAAGCAAGCACCGTCATGAAGGGTGTCACCAGCGGTCTGAGGGAGACCATCACAGAGAGGTAGGCTATAGTGCAAAATCCGTTCTGCGAAATTTGTGGCATCGAAGAATGTGTTGACTTTTTACATCTCTGTTATCTTCAAATCAGCGCCAGGCAGATATTTTACAGTCCCAAGTTAATCTCAGTATTGTTATTAGCCATTGCTCGGAGTCTCTTGGGCTTCACTGATCAGGGTTTGTCAGGCTCAGTTTGAAACATGAAACTCTTGGCAGAAAGCAGATTTCGAAATGGCTCTGGACGACAGAACAACATATTCAGTGCATTAATTCTAGAGTGCACCAATATTCTGCTCATTCAGATTACTGAGAGGGGGTCTCTCCCCTTCCCGCATGGAATACATTGGCATCTGCGGCTGTCAAAGGATGATCTTCTGTTATTCTTTCTCGCCTGTCAGCAAGCATAATGTATAGTGTGCCACTGGGCATGCAGCTAAGCACAGCCATAACAACTAGGCATTGGAATTTTAGAGAAATTTAATAATTAGATTTCTCCCAGCAATTCAGTTTTTTTAAAAGAAAGATTCTTTTAGTATTTCTGAGGAAGAAATCTTTTTTTCTAGATGATAAGATAATAAATATTTGTAAAACAAAGATGTTTTTACCCAGACATTTTTACCCATACTTATCGTAGAAGCAGTACATAAAAATTGGTGTTAAATTTGCAATGCTAAATATTAAATTTTTTTTACCACCCAAAAAAATACCACCCAGACACAAAGCACACAGTAATATTTATGTTTAACTACACATAGTCATATGAACAAGCAGTCAGTGAAGTCTCACGATACATAAATATAGTTACAGTT
Source organism: Enteromius treurensis (assembly GCA_032275025.1). Taxonomy (NCBI): domain Eukaryota; kingdom Metazoa; phylum Chordata; class Actinopteri; order Cypriniformes; family Cyprinidae; genus Enteromius; species Enteromius treurensis. Next base: position 13,936,982 of record JAUCMU010000143.1, read on the forward strand.
TATAATACAGTTTAATTCAATGAAAAGAAATAGCTCATTTGTTTGGGAATAATTGGGCCTACATTAGCCATGCTGTATGGAATGATATATTAAAAGTACCAGCTAAAACTGTTTATTTAGTAATTATACTAAACCTGTCACGTATTATGTTTTCCACTGCACACTACTAAGAGTTTGGCATCACTATGATCTCTTAATGTTTTTGAAAGAAGTCTCTTATTCTCACCAAAGCTGCATTTATTATTGTGAAAAATACAGAAAAAACAGCAATGTTCTGATGTATTCCCTAAAAATGAATATACTAAAATGTGTTTGAAATCATATCATTTCATGCTAAGTATACTAAAAATACACTTACATATTACCTATTACCCTGCAATTTAACTGTGCAAAACTAAACAAAAGAAATAATTAATAATAATTGTAAAAAATCTAAGTTTTTTTATTATGTTGGCATGTTTTTATTAGGGATGTCCCGATCGCGATCGGTCGATCTATAATGCGCGTTTTGTCAGTAAACACGGTCTTGTAATCAGCGATAAATGCAATAAGGTGCGTGATTTGACATTGAGCCTTATATACTACACACTACTGTTGTTCACTGACGAGCTGCGCAAATCCACTCTGCTAATG
>JAUCMU010000143.1:13937714-13962570 GCA_032275025.1 Enteromius treurensis
AGCTCAAAGGCAAATCGGTCTCTCTGGCGAGTTCCCATATGTAACGTCGAAGTGATTCGACTGAAAGGGTAACTGAGCATCATTTTGTCAAGGTATTGAACCATATCTGATCTGTTATCACACCTTACAAAACTACCTTCATGTGATCCCCATACGTAGCTGATTAATTCCCCCTGGGTATTCGGTGAGGAGCAGCATATTATTTCTGCTTAGTGTAACTGGAACATTAGCTAAAGGGCAGAGCTGACACCAGCGTTAGTCACCCTGGTTACTCAGCATGTAGCAACATATCAAGCATTCTAGGGAAAACGCACACTTTTTCATATGTTTGAGTTAATTTTATCCTGGCCAAAGCCAGTGTGATAGTTTGGTTGAACGTATCGTTATTTTTTGCATCAACTGTGCTGATGGTAAATTAATTATAGATGAGGGGAGAGGTGGGGCACAGAGAGTAAAATGATACAGCCTCTGCAATCTGACAAGCATGGCGTCTTATTAGCTGATAAAGCCTTCTAGTCCTTGCATCATCTGGAAGTGAGCAGCAGAGCATGAGATAACTCCTGAGTCATAGTCCTCGAAAGAATGAGTCTGTGTCTGCCGATGTGACCCCACTTCAGGTGCATCACCACCTGCAGACCATTTATAGATAGACCCAGCAAACAATGCGTATTAGATTTGTTCCAAAACAATGCTGGTGAGATGCTGGCCTAATCACACATCTTAATCATGCTTCTTACTAAGATTTCTGCCACATAAGAAAGAAAAATATTGCTTTCATATATAATTGTGAAATGAAAATAATAATTATCACATAAAAGCAGTTATAAAATCTTTTTTTTTTATTTTTTTTATTTTAAAGTTTGTCAAAAATGTTTTATTTTATGGTTTTGACTTGTCGTTTAAAATTTTAATCTCTAAAAATTGAGATAATTTGAACTTTTGACTTTTTTAAGAATTTTAAAAAAATATTTTGACAAATGACAAATATAAACGTTTAATCTGTGAAACAAAGATTATGACGAATCATAATTAAGACAAATTAGTTATAATTATAGAATAGCTAAGGTTATGACTTTTTGTGGAAAAAAAATGATGTTTACTCTCAGAATTGTGACTTTTTATGTCATAATTTACAATTTTATCCATAATAAAATGGTTGGATGGATATTATAGAGCAAATTTGGCCATGATACAACTTATCTAACAGAGGTGAAGAATTATGGTCCTGCAGCCCTGCAGAGGTTTGCTCCAACCCTAATTAAAACTCATCTGCATGTACAGTAGCTTTCTTAGTAACCCTTCAGACCTTAATTAGCTGGTTCAGGTGTGTTTGATTAGGGTTGAAGCAAAATTGAGGATCTTAGGGTACAAAAAAATAATTGAAATATTGAAAAAAATCACCTTTAAAGTTGTCCAAATGAAGTCTTTAGCGATGCATGTTGACAATCATGAATAATTTACAATGAAATACTTATGATTTCATTTATACATTTCACATACTGTATAAATGAAATTTACAGCAATGCAACGCTCTATATACTGAGCTATTTTGTGATCTGTTTGAGAACAAATCCCTTAGATTGAAACTGGAATGAATATATGTTTTTTCTCAGGGCTCTTCCTGGCATGATGCAGTGGATCCGCTCACAGCGACCCGGAGAAAGTGGAGTAAACATCATCACGGCCGATTTTGTGGAGCTGGGGGAATTTATCAGCGCTGTTATCACCCTCAACTACTACCTGGATGATGAGGAAGAGAACGCCACCTGAACACCAGAAAATTTCCCACATCGCTTGTGGTATCAATTACTTACTCCCTCTCTCTTTGCCATATTTTGATGTTTTATTTATTTTTATTTATTTTTTGGATCATAGAGGCTGTGTTCGTCTGACATTTGTAGGGCTAATGGAAACCATGAGAATGATAGTAGAGACCAGACACGGTCAGGTGGAAAAATGTCAGGTTTTGTAAGAGGATGAACAGGGGCCAGATGCTGATTTCATTCCTTTCTGGGCAAAAAAGGTGACTGGCCTTTTCCCATGTTTCTCTGCTTCCAATCTGTTGGACTACTAGATAGTGATCCACATGCTTGAAACCTTGATATGTTCTGCCCAAATTCTGCTTCTGATCAAAGTAACTGTACCATTAACTCACTTCATGGGAATAAATATCGTTTGTACAGTGAATGTAATGCTGAATCTATAGTAGGTTTATTTCTAGTTGTCATATTAACTTGTATGATTGTCGAGTTGTAAATACTTGTAAACCTGTTGAATTGTAACTTTTTGCTCACTATTTGTCATGCCCGAACATGCGTCAAAAGTTGAGGTTCCCTTTGGGGCCTCGGTCTGGTCTTACAATGTTGAAGAAGTAAACTATTAGATGTTTGTATTCACAACCAAAAATTGCAATTGTACGTAACAGCATTTTTGCCTTTCTGCCGTTATCAACACTAATAAGTGAGGCTTTGTATCTACATTTTTGTAGTCGTCTTTAACTTTATCCAACAGATTATTTTATATATCTGTGAACATCATAAATATTCTTTGCATTTGCACTGCTGTGACTGTGGACTGTTAAAGAGTGGCCACTGAAGTTTCAGGAAAAAACAAAACCCATACAATCCATCAATGAACAATGCACAATATGGCATTCAATTGTAAACATGCATACATAAACAAACACGCCAGATACTCACTTAATGGGTGTGAACAGGCTTATTATAACACCATTTTCTAATTAGCGAGACTAATTGGGTAAATAGCCATGCTAGTGTTTTAATCACACAGAAGTAATTGAATTTGTTCAAAATATGACGTCATGAAACAATGCCCCACACTGCTGCCTTCTCTCTTTTAGAGTCAGGAGGCACTGGAAAACTAACTGGAAAGTTTGCAGCATTGTATGTTTATTGAAGTGTTTAAATCATTTTTTAATTAATGTGACAATCCCATGGCCGATCTGGAGCATGGACTTGTGTGAATGCATTAATCATGCCTTTGTAGAGTATAAAATTGCATGTAGTTGTCTAGGTCGATAAATTGTATGTAAACTTTCTTTGGGTATATGTCCTAATCGGACATTTCTGACAAATCTGGTGTATAATAAATGTAAATACTGCATATATACCACATAGTGTGTGTGATTATAAAAAAATACAGCAAAATGCAATTTATTTATTCAGTTACATGAATACAGCTTTTCTATGACCATCAGAAAATTGCATAAAATAGGAAGTCTCCCAGATTCAGTTAATCTGAATTTTTTATCAATTTTTTTTTTTAGGCCAGGTTAGTTAAGGTTAAAAAATGTCATGTGGGGTGACTCCTCAACAACTGCATCATATTTATGAATGCATGCTGTAATTCAAATGTTAAAAAAATGTAGGATCTCATTGATATGTTTCATTACAATCAGCTTATGCACAGCTTAAGGCCTGTTCTCAAGAAAGGACAATAATTACTGGTAACCAGAGGTGTCAAGTAACGAAATACAAATACATCGTTACCTTACTTAAGTAGAAATTTTGGGTATCTATACTTAACTGGAGTAATGATATTTCTGCCGACTTTTTACTTCTACTTCTTACATTTTCACGCAATTATCTGTACTTTCTACTCCTTACATTTAAAAACAGCCTCGTTACTCCTATTTCATTTTGGCTTGTTTTCATTCCGGCTTGTCAGACAAACAAACAAACAAACATCCAGATAAATCGCGCCGTCCACATAAAGTCAATTTGATTGTGGTTGGAGAAACATGTACCACTCCGACACCTACTGGTTTGAACACGATTCATACTGTATAACACATAACACAAATCCCGTCACACGCTCCAGCACGAACAATATAAGCAGCGTCCGTGTTCCTGGTGTTGATCAAAGTAAAGGCACCGTTTCTACATAGCTCAAAAGCTCATTAAATCACATTCGTATAATTGTATTTAAAATTGCATATGGGAAGAGTAAAAGACGAGTTACCTCTCAAACATACATATCTTAATTTGATGTTGCTTTAATTCGTTTAAATTTAGTTCTGAAGAGGAAAGTTTGTCCCGTTAGTAATGTGTTACTGCGCGTGGCGCCGACAGGATCACTGGATTTTATTTCTCTTTCTCTTAAAGTGGAAACGTCTAGGTTATGAACGTAACCCACGTTCCCTGAAGGAGGGAAAGGAGACGTTACATATGGGATCTCGCTTGAGAGACCAATCGTATTCGAATCCTTTGGAAAAGGCCAATGAATATTGGCATGCAATAATTACAGTCAGGTGCACCTTATCACAGCGTGAGTATAAGAAGGCACGGCTGGATTGCAACAGGTTTTCGCTAAGGAGCCGAGTCGGCGTCAGCGCGACCCGGGGTCGTGGCAGAAAGATCTAACGTCTCCCTTCCCTCCTTCAGGGAACGTGGATTACATTCGTAACCTAGACGTTACCCTTTCAGTCTAATCACTTTGACGTTACATATGGGAATAGACCCATGGAAGAGGCCACGACCCTGAGGCCGCGTTATGCGGAGACACTGGTGCTGACAGGCGGGGCAAGCAGGTCAGCAGGAGAGTCTGCACGTAACCTACCCAACGCCCTGAGGGACAAGTTTTCAGGGGCCCCGTTGTGATGCCAATTTTCTATCTTTTCACACAAAAAAGTTGAAGCATGGGTTGGGGGTCCCCCTGTAATTTCTTGAGGCACCGCTGTCTTGTGCCTGAATTACCTCAGACATGTCAGCATGGCCTGCGCGTGCTCCCCCGTGAGGCGGGCAGTCATTGTGACCGAGTCCAGCTCCAATGCCGAGATAAGAGATCCTCTGCACTGGACAGAGTTTGCTCTTCTCTCGGTTGACACTGAAGGCCCAGATGGCTGAGGTGCCAAAGCCCTATGTCCCTGTGCTGACACAGCAACTCTCGCGAGTGAGCTATTATTAGCCAGTTTTCGAGGTAGCTGAGGATGCGGATGCCCATCTGCCATAAGGGAGACAGAGATCCCTCCGCGAGCTTGCTAAAGACTCGGGGAGACAGGGACAGGCCAAACGGGAGAACCTTGTACTGATACTCGACCCTCGAACGCAAACCGCAGTAGGGGTCTGTGTCGAGGCATAATCGAGACGTGAAAGTACGAGTCCTTCAGGTCGATGGCTGCAAACCAATCCTGGGGCCGAATGCATTTCAGTATGTGCTTCGACGGGAGCATTCTGAACGGCAGACTTTGAAGGGACCGATTCAGGGCTCGTAGATCCAGGATGGGTCTCAACCCACTGCTCTTTTTGGGCACGATGAAGTAAGGGCTGTAAAACCCCGACCTCATCTCGGCTGGAGGGACAGCCTCGATTGCATCCTTCACCAGTAAGACTGCAACCTCCGCACGAAGAACAGCTTGAACTGAATCGCATAGCCGAGGCGTACCGTCCGTATCAACCACCGCGAGGGGTTGGGGAGCTGTAACCAGGCCTCCAACCGTGTTGCCAGGGGTATCAAGGGTATGGTGACAGCCGTGCCCGCAGTGGGGCAGCCTGGTGGGGAACCAGGGAGGGGACCGGCCCCAGAAGGACGAACGTCATGGGGGCGAGTCCGGCTGCTCTGAACAGCCCTTACCTTCTCAGAGATGCACCGCCACAGCACGCTCGACCTGGGGGATCATCACATACCCCCTGGCTGCACCTTCGTGGAGGATGGAGAGGAGCTGGTGGCCAAGCGTGATGAGTACAGGGCTCGCCACGACCTGGTCATCTCCTCATGCACCTCCGGGAAAAAAGGAACTGAGGGGGATCGCGACGGAGCCGCAGTCTGAGAACTCAGGAACCAATCATCCAGCCGAGCGGATCGGCTGAAGGCACACGCGGCACCTCCAAACTGATCGCCTCGGCGGCTCGGAGGAGCATAGCTGAGAGCTCTGCGTCCGCCTGGGACGGAGCAGTGGCCGCGGACGGCTTCTGTCCCGCACCGGTGAGAGCTTCGCTGCCCGACTCTCCCTCTGATGCTGCAGAAGACATCTCAGCATCCTCGGGTGCACCAAAAGATACGCTGAGCCCGGTGGCATTCAGGGGAGCGCATTCTTTGGAGAACACCACAGCGTAACTACTGGCGCTGGCAGACGCTCGCGGAGCACTCGTGTCCTGTCCTGAAATGTTCTGCACAGTCACCTTGAGGTCCCCCAGCCCTTTACGGCTTAACTTGCCAAGAGGTGGGCGCACTGGGAGCCGTCTCGCGAACGAGAGGCGGGACCTCAATGTAACGATGGTCATGCGCCCGCAGTGAGCGCTTGTCATCCATGAGCGCTGCTTCAGCATGGTCCCGGCCCAAGCATGAGACATAGCGATCGTACACGTCTGAGGTTGTGAGGAAACTCCCACACTCAGAGACGCACGGCCGCATAGACATTCCGGAGAATGGCTATGAAACTGTGTGGAAATTGCTCTTTTTTGATGCCCGGTTGCCCAGGAGAGATCTCTCGGGGTAATTTAATGGGGACAAGTAATTCAATTGTAATTTCACATTACCCCCTCGATTAATAATGGCTTAATGACAGAGTACAAAAAAAAACTATTATTAAACGTTTTAAAAAATATTTTTATGTAGGCCTATACAATTTAATAATGTTTCCTTTTTTGTTTGTTTGGTTGTTTCAGCTGATGAAGAAAAGGCTACAGTACTATTGTGCTTATAATTTGCGCAGTAGGTAAAATTACATATGAAAACTTCTTAAGACCAACATTTTTTTTGCCATACACCAAAACTTATGCAACAGTTCGTTTTTTATAACGTCATGACGCACACCATTTTATCAGTAAAAGGCCATTTGGATGGAACCAGGCTGGAGACAGCAAATTTCACTTTTTTTTTCACAAATGATCTTTGTCAATAACAAAACCGCGTAAAAACTGGATAGAAACTAAGCTATCGTGGTAAGTAGGCTATGCTTATTTAGTAACTCTTTGTAAGCTTTTGTGCTTAATGGCATTCTTTACTTTACATTACTTTTACTTTTATACTTAATAATAATTTTGTAATAATAATAAGTAATTTTGAAAACAGTACTTTTACCTGAGTAAAAAACTGGAGATGATACTTCAACTTCTACAGAAGTCTTTTTAAACACTAGTATCTATACTTTTACTTGAGTGATGAATGTAAATACTTTTAACACCAGTGCTGATAACTATAGAGCACCAAATTAGAATCCACTTCAAAATTGCAGCACATGCTTAGAATAAACAAAATATTATCGTGCACCCCATAGTTCACCCCAAAAAAATGAAAATTCTGTCATCATTTACCCTCAACTTGTTTCTGTGCTTAGCACAAAAGAAGATAGTTGGAAGAATGTTGGTAGCCAAACACTTGGATGGACTTTTATAGTATGGAAAAATATCAACTGCTCGACAATATTCTTTAATATATCTTCTCGTGTGTGTGCAGAAGAAAGAATCATACATGTTTGGAACAACGTGAGGGTGAGAAAATGACTACATTTACATTTTTGGGTGAACTATCCCTTTAAGACAGGGTTTGGCAACTTCCGTCCTGGAGGGCCAGTGTCCTGCAGAGTTTAGCTCCAACCCCAATCAAACACACCTGCTTGTAACTTTGTAGTGATCTTGAAGACATTGATGAGCTCCTTCAGGTGTGTTTGATTAGGGTTTGAGCCAAGCTCTGCAGGACCGAAGTTGCCCAGCCCTGCTTTAAGGGTTAGGTTTAGAGGTGCACACCAAAGTCTTACTTTAACTCAAACCATTAAAACACCACCAGTCTTCCAAAATACTGCAGCTTTCATGAGATCAAGTTGTAATGTAATATATACTAATGGATGTACAATCATAACTGATAATGTTTGTTAAATACAATTAAATTGCATGTGCTGAAATTCTTGCTCCAGGTCTCCTCTGATATTCTCCACCAAATGAGCCATGAATGTTGAAATCTATTGAAATGCAGAAAAGAAGCTAATTTTAATAAATAACGATAGAAGTAGTAACATTAGCAGTGATGTGCCGTTTGCCAATTCTCTCTCTGAGATTCCAAGTCCATGGCCTCATTACATGCTTTCTCAATTACAGCTATTCATTGCTGGCAGAGGTCCACTCAGCATGTTTTGACAATGGCACTATGCAGCTGTGAAAAACCTATCTTTCACTTATTCTGAGCACTGTGTGCTCTCTTTTCTGATTGTGAGATTATTAGTAGAAGCTGTTAGTCTGCTGATTGTATTTTTCAAACTGTAACTGGGATTCTCTAAATTAGTGCACACCAGATAAACAATCTCTGCAGTTCAACGGTTTGTGACTGACCTTTTGAAAATCACACTGAAACATTTGGAGATGTTATACAGTATGTATCTTGTGAGTGATTTTAGCCAGATTGCTAACTCCTGCCAGTAGCTATACTTGATTTCAACTACACAATCTCTATCCAAAAGCATCCTCTAATGTCAGCCAAACAGAATATTCAAAATGACTCAGGCAGAAAACCTTTATGATTGGCTAGCTTTCTAAGGGATGATCTTCTGATTATCTTTATTGCAAAGCATATACAGTACTTAGCCTTAGCCTTTAGCTGTAACACAAATATGTTTGATTTGACAGGACACAGTAATATTTGTCAGGTTATGGGGATTTTTTTAAATGTATTCTGAAACAAAATCACTTTAAGCTGCTTTAATGTAGCTAAAATTAATGTTAGTTGCTAATATTTTAGAATGTGTCTGTTGTAATAATGTTGAGAGGAATTCTGTGAAAATTAGCATTTGTTAAGAAGATGAAAATAGGGCTATCTTTAGTCATAAACCTCTTTTTGATTTTTGTGAACAGGAGCCTTCTTTGTTTTTACTAGGATATGATGTCACACTATAGGCAATAATACTAAACACTTGATTTGTGACTGCAAATTAGCATTTAATGAGCAGGTTAGCTGTAATATCCATGAACTTTTACAATTGTGTATGTCAATAGTGACAAGCCTCATCCAACCTAAAAAATAAATGTTCAAAAAAAATTTTTTTTCTTATTTCTTTTTAGTTCTTATTTCCCATTATAAAATATTGAATGACAATATTAGCATTAAGGCAGCGATTTGTAAATCACACTAAACCAGTGAGCTATGAGTGACTTTTTAGTAGGGGAAAAAATCAACTAATAACAAAAAAAAAATAAAAATAAAAAATATATATACACACAGTATATACTAATAATAGGAACTATTATTGTTATGATTATTATTATTATCAACATTTTAGAATTTATGATAACCTTAGATTACAACTACTGCTTCTAATATATATAAATATATATATATATATATATATTTTTTGTTTCTTGTATTGATGTTAACATCAGTAAATTCTAATATCTTGGGAACTTAATGATATTTAATAATAATAATAATGATTATTATTGTTAATAATAAATTTCGTAGTAGTATATTATTATTTAGTTAATATAGAAAATTCAGTCCTGCTCTGGTTTTCTAATGGACCGAGGTGAAAGCTTCAAAGTTCTGACAGTAATTCAACTACTTAATCAGCAACAATTCCTGATTCCCAGTTTTAGATGTATGTAATTCTAGAGAAATGTTTCTCTTGGGAATAAATAAAAATCCTGTTGTGGGAGGCAATTATGATATAATCATTAGTCAGTTTCCATTTCTGATTAAAAGTGGACATTGTCTGACTGGCTCTTTTTCCTGCCAACTCCATCTATTCGTGTTTGACAGTTGCCTGCAGCGATATAAAAAACGCTATTAAGATTGCCAAATAAGGATGGGCATAAACCTCACATTCAGTCCACAGTGTAATTACAAGCAGCATGGCACCATTTTGAAAGCAGCACTGGCGTAAGATAAGAGTCTCCCTAATGCAAGCATGCTTTCAGACAGGCAGTTGAACAATATTAGCTAGTTAGAACATCCTTTGACAGAATCCATTTACTCATATTAAGTCAAATATCACAAAAGTAACTGTATAAATACATTTAAAAAAAAAAAACTTTTTAGTAATGTTAATTTAAATAAAATCTGAATATAGCTGTATTTATCACAATTCAAAGCAGATTACTAGAATTTGCTAGCGATCTACTGTTTCTTCAGACTGTCAGACATTACAAATCTTGACTTAGAGATTTACTCTCCATATAGCCTAAGCTGGATTCTTAAGTCTTGTGTCATCAGAATCAAAACTGAATGCTCCTTTTCAGTCCCATTACATAGCTCTTGAGGAAATACCATTTAAAATTAGTTGAATTGTCCACTATGTAAATATGCATAAATAAATGTGTGTATTACATTAAAAATAAATTAACCATGAAACCATGATACCACAATAAATTTTTTTCAGGATTATTAAGGACTTAAACTTGTATTCTACATGTATTCCATATAGCAATTGGGTTTCACAAGTATTGGACCCCATTGTAAATGGGATTCAAAATCAACTGGAAAGTTTTATTTAAAAACTAAATAAATAAATACTGGTAATAAATTAGGTCGCTACAGTTCCGGGGCTCTTTGTACAGATGGCCAGGATCTTCCATTGATGTTCTAGGATCATGTCAAATCATTCTGGTGATTTGATGGTGGTGATCTTCAGGTTTTAAACAAACTTATGGAGTTCACTCATCAAATCAAATAAAAGATACATTTTAAGTGAAACTCTCAATTCAATGCCTTTTAATGAGTCTAATGAGTGATTTGAAGAATGCTGTATAGCTGGTGTCAGTTAAAGGCCTAATTAGATCAGAACTATTCCTTTTTTTAGCTCCTGATCTCCTAAGTTTCTATAATGCATTATTAAGATTCAAATTATTTGAAACATCCAAGTGTTAACGAAGATACATACCAGCTGTAGATTTCCTTCTCTGTGCAATTCAGTGTTAAGAGATATTGTATGCATATATTTCTGTTTATGTGAACACATGCAGGAAAGGACTCTGTGACCGTACGACACTGACATGATTTTATGATGCATTACCTGCCCGCCAAACATGTTGCTAATAACAGCTTGCTGATGAGAGGCTCACTGAGAAACTCAATTACCTTTTAATTATGCAAATGAGATCCTCAGAGGAACTGTGGATCCTAAGGAGCGGAAAAGCATGCCGATTAACCCCTGACCCAGAGACAATTCCAGGCATTATTATTCACAAAGGCATATATATGCTGGGAAAGTGCCGGTATTCTCTTAGGAGATACATCAGGAGATTTGACTTTTTAATACAGTGATCTTTGCAGTAAACAAGACATCTTCAATCTAAAAGAGGCTATATATTAAATGCTCCACATTTGCAGCTTCTTAAAGGGAAAGTTCACCCAAAAACGATTTTTTTTTACAAATTTACTTACCCTCAGGCCATTGAAGTTGTAAATGAGTTTATGTTTTTTCAAATCTAAACAGATTTGGAGAAATTTAGCACTAATGGATCCTCTGCAGTGAATGGGTGCTGTCAGAAAAGGGTCGAAACAGCTGAAAGACACCGGTAAGACAGTCTATGTGACATCTGTGGATCAGCTTTAGTTTTGCGACACTAGGAGAATACTTTTTTTTGGACAATACCTATTATATAAAATGCGTGAAATCTGGACGCATCAACACGCAAAGTTTGTACATGTCTTTTTTGGTACATGTAAACGCAAATGTTTTGTCCGTCTATACTCAATTTTTTTTGTTGTGTTATTTAAAGACAGGATCGTTTGTATCGCCTTAACGTAACATTTTTGGCGGTGTATTTTTTGTTATGTGATAATTTAAGGTCAATGATTAAATACATTCAGTGACTGCATTAATTAACAATTTATTCAGGAATTTGTCCTGTAGGTAAAGTGAGTGGTGTCCATTTGGACCACTGCAAATAGCCTACATGTTGGCAGAACTAAATACCCAAGGCCAGTCTAACGTTACTAACGTTTGTGGAAAAAGTCTGCGGTTTCTATGGCCTAACGTGTAAAGGGAGACTGGGGTTCTATGCCCACTGACAGCGCTTTTTTATTACTTTACAGTTAATAAACGCATTCGTTTTCAATAAAAAATTTTTACTTAAAATTCATTTTAATTCATAAAAGTTACATTTAGGGTAAGGTTAGAGGTAGCGTTCTTTAATATCTCAATAAGTTGCCATGATTTTAATATTGTTTTATAAATATAATGATTTACTGTCAGTTATATTGCAGGATGTTTAATGCACAACAATACTTAAGAGCAAATAGTAACGTTATCTCTCACTATTTATGAGTAAATAGCATCTAAATGTCTACTGAATCCACAACTCTTGCTATTTACACTTAGACCTGGACTGGCTGCCCAACAGTTTACGTTGCATGGTCCGTCTGTTTTAGTGATTCTCTATTATTTATGTGTCGTTTTATTGTGTCTGGGTTTAAATGTTGAATAAACATTTGCGAATTGTCATAGGCTACTGGTGCTTTGTTTTCTGCTTTTGGATTTGCTTGATTGTTATAGTATAATTGTTACATTTGTGATTGTTACAATATATTGTTGTTATTACATAATTTTTATCTGACATATACAGTATACATACAAACGGGATTAGAAGCCACAGCATGACACAACACTGACATCACAACCAACGTATAAATGCATCCTTGACTCTAAAGTTTTACGCTTGCCTATGTACATACCAACAAAAAAATAACGATCTCATTCACGAACAAATGTGACGTGTGACGTTTGCATAGGTATTTGCTTACCTAACAGCACGTCATCCCTCACGGAAAGAAATGTCGTCTGATGTTTATACGTTACAGCAACCTGCCATCCCATCACAAATGCAAATTAAATCCTAAATAGAGCAACGTTATTGGCTGTTGTGCAGACACCCGAACATATACGTTACTTCATATTACGCGTACAAACTTTCACGCGTTTCACGTAATAGGTATTGTACAGTGGCCGAGAGAGCTCCACGCGCTGCAAACTCAAGAAAACACATGCAAACAGAAAAAACACATGCAAACAGAAAAAAACACATGCAAACTGCAAATTCTCACAACTCAACCAAACACAGAGAGGCGCTGCAAACACAGAAACGCTGCAAACAGCATGGACCACAACGGAAATGTTTCAGGGGGACCTCAAAAAGGGAGGAACCTATCTGGGACCTGATTATTTGTTCCGTGGCTTTTGGTGAGAGCAGAGATGTTGTCGCTGAACTAAAAGGTGGGTTTATTGTGTTTATTTTAACAACTTGATCATGCGATCTTTTGGATATTATTAAACTAGTCTGACGAATTAACTGTGAAACATTATTTTAATGCTATGTTTGCTAGAGTTACTCTCAGATGGGATTCATCACTTATTGAGGTCCCCCTGAAACATTTCCGTTGTGGTCCGTGCTATTTGCAGCACATTTCTGTGTTTGCAGCGCGTTCGTGTGTTTGCAGCGCGTTCAGCTGTGTTCCTTAAATAACTGCGCATGCTTTCCCACGGATCTAAAAAAGGCCAATTACATCTAATACATTAAAGCTTGCGTACGCCTTATGTTGCAGACTCTCTAAAATGGCAGTAGACGTAAGTCACTGGAGAAGAATAGTAGTTAAATAATGTTGTTTTTTGTCTTCTTTGTGCAAAAATGTATTCTCGTAACGGCAAAACTGAAGTTGATCCACTGATGTCACATGTTTTACCGGTGTTTTTACAACGTTTCTGGATCTGGGATCATTTCGGTTGTATTGCTGTCTACGGCTCTCTGATATCATCAAAAATATCTTCATCCCGAAAATAAACGAAGGTCTTACACGACATGAGTTTTCGGGTGAACTAACGTTTCTGAATTTCTAACTTCAAAGCAAACTTGCTTGTACCTGTAGTACAATGTGTCAAGTGCATTTTATCGAAAATGAAGTGTAAAAACTCTTATACACATCTGGTAGCCCGGGGGTATTTCATTTTCATTTTGGGGATGTACTGTTCCTTTATTGATGCAGAATTAGATGCGAAACAGTGCTTTGTCTCCATCAAGTGTTCATTGTGTATACTTGACATAGAATCCAATGTAGATGTCTAATTCTCATTAGGTGCATGGCAGCTACCTAAGTGAACATGATTTAATCTGTCTATTTACTCAAACCGACATCCATAATAACTGACCGTTTAATTCTCAGCATGCTCCACAAATCCTCTAGAGTCATTAGAGAGATTTATGTGCTCTTGCTATCTCCTGAGTCTCACTCACATTCCAGTCAAATGAGGATTGTGTTGTTACAAGCATTTTTGGCAGTGAAATGACCACTTCCCGCTCATGGCTTGTTTTCGTGAAATAAGACAGGGACAGGGAGTTATTTGAGTTATCTGCCTGCACACAGCAAAGACAAAAATTTTGGAGAGAAATGTGCATACTGCTTTAGGTTACTACAATGAAGGTAAGCACACTTGATTTTTAACAGGTAACTAAACATGTATCCTAAACTCCAGTATTCTTGTCAAGATTAATGCAATATTATTAAGATGCATTTTTCCTCACAACTGATCCGTTTAACTTTGTTCTCAGTGTGTGTTCCTGCATGAAGTCTTTTTTGTCTCACTGTTGTCTTCAGCAGCAGTTACAAAGTGAGTAACTAAAATCGTTGCCGCTGTAACATGCTTTATTTCAAAACCACTTTTTAAGCAACAACTAGATTTTGATCTTTCTGTCTTGTCTGTCTCTGTCTGTCTGTATAGCTTTTAAAAACAAAATGTATAGTTTAATGCTTTGGATAGAAGCATCAACATTTTTTTCTGAAATGCAATTCAGTGCTGTTTTAATGTGATAGGACATACAATATTTAGGCAGTGGCCCAAAAAGAAATTGACCCTGAGGTCACACTTTGAAAGAAACCTAAACTTAAAAAAAATACATTTCCATAGATTTATATGTGGTAGACCTATAGTTTTTTTTATTTTTTTTTATTGGAATGCTTTGTGGCATATTCCTATCGTAGTAAAGGCAGTGAAATCAGTTTTAATAAAAGCTCCAGTGTCATTTGTTTGCAGATGCCACTTGATTTGATATTCTGTTATGTATTGTAAAAAATCCAAATACTATTAGTGGTCATAATACATATATAGAATATTTTATACTTCTGATGACATACTTTAATTGAGCTTGCTTGTGAATCAGTGCAGTGTCAGTGAGGGCCATCAGGTCTGTGTCTGACCCTGTGCACTGCCAGTGGGGGCCCTGGTCCCCTGACAGCTGGTCCGCTTGTGATGGATGCACCAAAACACAGGTGGGACTAGTGCTTTGTTTCTGACCTTCTCTTACACATGCATCATTGTAAAAGTGAACGTTTATCTCACACTAAATAATTGCATGCAGTCTAGTACGCTGAATACATTTGCGCAAATGCAATTGTGGTATCTGTACGTCACAGACGCAGAGCCGATCCATTACAGTCTACCCTCAGTTTGGTGGTCAGTCTTGCACTGGGAGCTCAATCCGTACTCAGTCATGTATACCGGCTCAGGTCTGTCCTCTAGAGGAGGGTTGTGGAGAACGTTTTCGCTGCCAGTCTGGTATACTGAATTTGATACATTTCAACTTTTTCCAATTTGAAAGTCTTTAAAAGGTAAAACGTTTAAAGGGGTGTTGAAAAAAATCTCTCTTTCTTTCTCTTAAGGGAAATGTATCAGCCAGTCTCTGATCTGCAATGGAGATCATGACTGTGAAGATGGCTCAGATGAGTGGAAATGTGACAGTAAAGAGCTCTGCAACCTGCAAAAAACTCCACCGAATGTTGAGCTCACTGGTCAAGGGTAATGCAACGATATCTGCTTGTTTCCATATTCATTCGCGCAGACACGATCGCTTAAGCCAATATGATGGTGAATGTTTGCACTGTAGGTTTGATGCAGTGAGAGGAGAGGCAAGAGGAACAGTTATCAACACCAAAAGCTTTGGAGGTCTGTGTAAAAAGACCTTAAGTGGAGACCACAGGGATCTGTATAGACTTCCCCAAAGCGTCCTCAGATACACCTTCCAGGCAATTGAAATTTCAAAATTTACTAGAAAAATAAGTCTTATGAGATGATAAAAAGAAGATCATGTTACCAATGCAAGAGCAGAACATGGGGACTTTTAAGGCTTTTTTTTCTGCATTTGTTTTTACCAGGTCACAGTAAAAAATGATTTCACAGATGAATCCTATGACAGCACTTGGCACTACATTAATCACGTTGAGTATCATTCAAAAACTAGAGGCACAAGTTATGGGCATGAAGATTATGTCTTCCATGATGAGCTTTTACAGTCACAGGTATGTTTCGACATATAATATTGACAAAACTCTTGAAATTATTTGAACATATGTTGGGAATTTGGAAATGCTGGGTTAGTAATTCCTCCTGGCCTGTCAGGTTCTGGACATTTAACATTTTTGTTTGTGGTTAATACCATTGTTTGAAAGGATAAGCATGTGACCTGTGATTGTGTACATTGTGACACAAGTCCAGTCTTCTGAAGCTTTGCAAATATAAAGATGTCTCATCACTCATCACTGTTTTGAACATTTTCTCCTCAGATTCTGCAAACTAAAACTAAGCCTAAAACTAAAAACAGCATGCAAACCACTACTTTGTTTAAACAGTTCATGATTCAAAACAAACTGAGCATTGATGCAAATCCATATGCCATTCAAGCACTGTGTGTCTTTGGCACTTGTTATAATCCAAGATTAAATCGGCATGAAAGGAAAATTCACCTTATTTATCCTCTGAATTTATGTTATAGATCTTAGTATAAACCAATTTCATTTTATTTACATTTATTTTTACCTCGTGAACTCTACATCTATTTCTCAATGTGACACGGTGCTAACAGAAATATTAAAATATGGAACTTTGTTTTCTCCTTTCAGTCCAAAAATCTGCTGATCATGAAGAGTGATATAGATGTGGCCCAGTTCCAAAACCAGGGCCCAGAATATCTACCACTTTCAGAAGAGTTCTGGAAAGCATTGCGGTCCTTGCCTGTGGCATATGATTATGCTGCCTATCGCAATGTGCTGGAGAAATTTGGGACCCATTATATTTCAGAGGGCACTCTTGGGGGCCAGTTTAGATTATTTATGGCAGTCAGTCAAGATGTCTTAAAAAAAATGAGTAAGTGGTCTGTATGTCACATGTTTGTTTGACTATCATGAGAAGTCTTTGATGTTGTGGATAATGTCATTCAAGATGATTCATCCAGTTGTCTCTTATCTCTTTTTACACAGAACGTGTGCAAATAGACTATAAACATTGTGTCAGAGAGTCCCATTCTATCATGTTTTTTATCAGGTGGACCACAGAAAGATGTAGCGGAAAAAAATTTGACGAACATCACTCTTATTGTAAGTCATTTAGAAAAACATAAAGTGAAATCAAACCACAAATGCTCAACTGATGTTTTCTTTTGCTTTTGTGAGGCAGTGGCACTAAATTATGCACACATATGCAATACTCCATGATAGTTTCTGTACAGGCAATGTAACATATAATAATATTCTCTTTTGCATGCAATATGTCTCTCAAACAGATGAAAACATACCAAACAGTGATATGTCCACAAATATCATTGGTGGACATCCTGGATATATAGCAAAATTGTCTGTTTTAAACAAAAACACACAAATGGAGAATGGCAGGACTTTCTCACAGTGGTCAAATTCAGTGAAGGAGTTTCCAAAAGTCATCAAACCAAAGGTAGAATTGGAAAACCAATTTTAATATATGATTATTGTGTGCAAACAAGCGTGCTATGCTAATTATACAAAATAATTGAACTTTGAGAGGTTGTTACCTTAAATTGACTACCAAGTATGCAGTGAAACACATTCATTCTTATATGAGAAACTATGTGTGAATTTCTGATTTGTGCAGCTCAGACCTCTCCATGAGCTGGTGAAAGAGGTCTCGTGTGCAGGGGTGAAAAAGCATCACTTAAAGCACGCAACTGAGACTTACCTCAGTGAGAAACACCCATGTCACTGCAGAGAATGCCAGAACAACGGGCTGCGCGTACTGGACAATGACGTCTGTAAGTGTGTGTGTAAACCAGGCACTAAAGGCCAGGCATGTGAGCATGGGACACCACAAGATGAACTATCAGGTACAGATTATTCCTTTAAATTAATATAGCATAGGTGAGGGTTTTAACACTTTTCCACAGACCCCTAACTGAATCTGAAGATAAAATGTAACCATTTTATGAGTAGGCAATTGATTCAAGCCAAGTCACGTCAAAAGATACAATTAGATAAGCTGACAAAAACTGCTGAAGGAATTCCCTCTGCTGTAAAGCAGCTCTAATTGAAAATTTTATATTGGTAATATCAGTAGTATTTGTTTTTCCTGTATTAAGACTTACAAAGATTATCATACATACAAAACAATAATAGTGTAATAAAATATATATATATATATATATATACATTATGTTTAGCTGCATTTATTTATAAATGTAAACATTTCTTTTTACAATAACTAAAACCTTTTTTCTCACTTTTAGTGTATGATTTTACTTCATGATATGGGATTGGAATTGCGCTGTGAATATAAACTCAGTAATATATATGTATGTATATACTTATTTTCAGTTAATGTCCTTATGTCTTAGGAGTGATTCATGGAGACTGGGCCTGTTGGTCTTTATGGAGCTCCTGCAAGGAAGGTCAGAAACGCCGGAGTCGCTCCTGCAGTCGTCCTGCTCCTTCAGGCGGCAGGGATTGTATTGGGAACACTG
This sequence comes from Enteromius treurensis, assembly GCA_032275025.1. Lineage (NCBI taxonomy): Eukaryota > Metazoa > Chordata > Actinopteri > Cypriniformes > Cyprinidae > Enteromius > Enteromius treurensis. The sequence continues at coordinate 13,956,413 of JAUCMU010000143.1, forward strand.
TGGAGACGACAGGCTGTGAAGATGAATTAGATTACTTACGGTGAGGAAAGGTCACCACACTGTTCAACAGCACAAAACTCTGTTCTAAAAAGCTGCAATAAGCTGTTATTTACAAGGTGCATGAGAACTAGAGAAAGTTACTGTGCAACAACACTGCCACTATGTGGAAACCTGACTTATTGGTTTTGACCTATTTTCAGTACAATGGACCCCCACTGTTTTGAAAATTCTATCACACCCAGGAAAAGTTGTAAAACGCCCCCCTTCCTCGCTAATGGATTTGTTTTGGTAAAAATAATTATAAATATATTTTAAAAAATTATGTTATGTTCTTTAATAGGTTATAATGATGTCGTCTTCCCCTAATTGCAGTACCCCAAAGATGCATATCCAGTGGGCAGTAAGATCGAGTATACATGTATTGAGGGCTTTCACCTGATCGGCGATCCTATAGCAGAATGCCAAGAAAATCTGGACTGGTTGAGAAATCAAATAGAGTGCAAGAGTAAGTGTATGTGACTTTTTGAGCTGTCATTTTCTGATGGTAGTATCTATTTCCATTGTATCTTTTTATATTGTAACGTGTGAGGACAAGGAGGCACGCAGATTCATCTGCAGACTGTTTATTAACATGAACGGAGATAAAACAAACAGGGTCGATCACCAGAAAACTGAGTTAACGGAGGCAGAGACAAGAGAATGGTCACAAACGTAGCGATGGTCAGGTTCACTGGAAACAAAGTCCAGGGGCCGAGACGAAGTTGATAGTCCAAGGCAAGCGGGGTCGATAACAGGTAATCCAATCACAGGGAACGCAAGGGAATTTACCAGAACTAGAAAGCATTATCAACAATGAACCGTGATAACACAAAAGACATCCGGGGTTTAAGTACACATGATAATAGGCTACGGGGTGGAGACATGAATGAACAACAATGACAACCGACAAGGTGGGTGGAGACATGAGTGAATGATAAAAGTTCAGGCAAAGAAACGGAGATGAAAACACAAAGAAAACACATGGCGCTTGAGTCCCATCCAGTAGGCTGTGCTGGCACCTCCAGCTTACCTGTCACACATACATGTGTGTATGTGTGTGTGTACAACTAGATTTTATTATGCATTTTATATTCTGTATATATAAATCATGTTTTTGAAATATAGGATTCATTAGTAACTTCTTTAAGATAATTTATAATTCATTTATGTATTAAATTATATAAACATATAACTGTTTTTTAAGATATATTTTATGTAACATATGTAATAATTATTGCTGTGTTAATTACTTTAATTAAACATTATACATACTAATTTATGTATTTTTAAAAATTTCTAAAGACATGAGAAACAAGGTTTTATTAATACTATATAAATACATTATATACTTTTTATGTTATGCATTTAACATATTTAGAATGGGTTTTTTTCAGTTATTTTATAAATGTCAACTCTATATGTTCATTTTAAAACATGATTATATTTTACATTTGAGAGAAAAGAGAAACCATAAATATGTTTTATAATAAATGTTCTTTCTGTCTGCAGAAACATTATGTGATCTACCTCAGCTTCCTCCAGATGTCACTGGAAGCCCGTGGAAGCTTACCTATAACATCGGTGAAGCTCTCTCACTTGCCTGCCCTGAAGGGAAAGTCAGAGAAGGTCCAGCTGAGATTCAATGCAATGCTGGCCTTTCCTGGTCACCACAACCAAAAGAAACCAGCTGTCTCACAGGTACAAAACCATTTTGAAATAGAATTATGTATAAAAATGTAGAATTAACGTGAGTAAAAGTGATTTGTTTTCCACTAGTTTTAAATTCAACCGCTGTGCCAGTGCAATGCCAGCCATGGGAGAACCTGGCAAAGGACAAATGTGTCTGTAAAGTACCCCACGAGTGCAGGTAAGTTACCAGACAGGAAGGCTTTAGCTGATGGTAGTATTACACAAATGCAAACAATAAATAAATGTAAAATCTCATGTAAATATCATAAGGCATTTTATACAGCCATCCACCAAAGCCCACACATTTGATTTTCAGTTTAATAAAGGATTTGCTCTCTCTTCTGTAGGTCTTCCTTGGAGATATGTGCCACTGATGAGAAGCGCGGTCGGACACTGAGGCTGAGTCTGTGTAAAGTGCAGGCCATGCGCTGTTTGGGACATCAGTACACTCTTGCTGAAGACAGTGCCTGCCAGTGGCCACATCGTTCATCCACCGCTTGCACGCAGTGCACACTCTGGGAGACATGTGATGGTGAGGAATTGAGAAATACAAAAAATAATGCCATACATCCCCTTCCTGAAAAGGAAGTGCAAAAAAAAAAGAAAGTACTAAAAATATACTTTGTTACAAACCTGCCAAACCTGTGCCTGAATTATGGGTAATGAAAGGTTCATATTTTGGTTTTAAGAGTCCCCAACAACAGATTGGTATGCATGCAAGGTCAAATAATACTTCCATTGTCTTACAGTATGTATTCATTTGCACCTTATTCTTAGCAGCGGAAGTCGTCATAGTTGAAGAGCAGTAAATGGGAGAGTACCACAAATAATTTTTTTTATCTAGTGTGTACGAGACTAATCCTTTAGGATTTGTTTTAAAAAGACTTGTTTCATTGATTTAGAGTCGACTCTTTCTTTTTTAGAGACAATTACTTGCACTTTGCAGGATGTTTTCATTCACTTACATATTTTTTTATAATATCTGATCTTTCTGAAACTGACAGTAACGCAACTCAAGAAGATCCAGAACGGTAGTAAGGACATTTCTAAAATAGTCCATGTGACATCAGTGGTTTAACTGTCATTATATGAAGCTATGACACTTCTTTTTCACAAGGGTTATTATGTAACATGCTAAACTGAGTGTCAAGACATTTTCACATTTATTTTGTCCTTATAAAGGTCTGTGGTTAACATGACTTGACTATTTGTTTTACAACATGAAGTGCATGCTTTCATACCCAAACATAAATGTAGCACAATGCATTTGAAAAACCCATTTGAAATTCCTGAGGGACCCCATGGCCTGAAAATTTTAATTCTTGCTAATGCATTTTTGAGGCTGGTAAGGAAAGTGCTATTTTAAAGACTTCAAATGTTACAGTTAGATGCAATGTTGCATTCAGAAATGCTTGGCTGTAACGATTGTGTCATTGTAGAGCAAACGAACAGCTGCCATTGCAAGACAAGTGAGGAATGCTCATCCCTGGATGCTTGGATCCATGTGTGCGTGCAGCAGGAAGGAGCGTCTGCACCAGTGACAATGACAGAATGTGAGGCGGCTGTGAAAAAATGCAGAGGAGAAGCTGTCCGCATTGTCAGTATTCAACCCTGTCAATCATGAGCCTCACTGAAGAATTGTATAAATGAATTCTGTAACCTAAATATACAATCAAAAAACTACACCAGAGTCACATGATTTCAGCATCACTAAGCATCCCACTCTTTATTGAAAAAACATTTCTAAGGAAAGATTTAAAGGAATAGTTCACCCAAAAATGAAAATTACATCAACATCTCACCCTCAAGTAGTTCCAAACTTCTTTGCTCTTGCAAACACAAAGGATGGTGTTTTGAAAAAAGTTTGTAACCAGGTTGTTTTGGGTCACCAGTGACTTCCATAGTAGGGAAAAAATAGTCAATAGTCAATGGTGAGCCAAAACTTTTTTCAAAATATCTTTGTGTTCGGCAGAACAAATAAATTCCTAAAGGGTTGGAACTACTTGAGGGTGAGTAAACGATGACAGAATTTTCATTTTTGGGTGAACTATTCCTTAAAGTTAGAAAAGTTTGCCGGAGCATAGTGAACTATATAAGTTTTCCAGTTTTCTGTAACAATATTTGATGTTCCAGACAACCTCTGTGGCCCATTTAATGGCATTTTTAACACAAACGTTTTTTTTTTTATTACAAGGCAGTATTTACTCGTGTATTGCATGTCGTCAGAATAAAATAAGAATCACTTGCAGACAAAAATCAGTGTCTTTTACTTTCCTTAACTTTTTGGTTAGCCTAATAACCAGCAAAAAAAATAAGAAAGCACAAGTTAAACCAACATTGCCGTGTATTCCTGTCAACCTGTTCTGGACTTCCACTGGGCTCTGGACAGCATCATATTGAGCCAGCTCCAGACGTCCTGCCAAACTCCTGACAACAAGCCCGGATTCTGCCAACAGCTTGTCCAGCGTCAGCACTGCAGCCAAATAATTAACCTGAAAACCATGTCTGTTCCTGTAAATGCTTTTTTTTGCACCTTCCATTACTGCTTCAGCATTGTTGCGAGAAAGTAAAAGGGTAGGCACTGCTGCCAGGTGCGAATTTCACAGCCTCCCTATTAATGTGCTAACAAATCCAATTACCTATAACTGACTGAGATCCAAACGTGATAAATTTAATGGGAGACACTGAAATCGGAGCCTGTGACCTGTCAGAGGGTTGTTCTGAGAATTGTGGATAATAGGGTAGATATCAGACGGTTTATATCGTTTCTCACTGAGAATCTAACTAATACGAGTCTCTCAGAAAAGAGGACTTTTATTATTCCATAGATTAATATCTGTACCTTTTCTTATGGTGTTTTGTACATTAAATAAAACAATTTCTAATACAAGACGCATAGTTCAAGTTTGTTAAATCATTAAAAAAAGGTTTATTACCAATGTAAAACGACACTGCGCCTTTTCATAAACACTACAGTATCTTCACCATGCCTGACACATTTAGAACTGTTATTAATAAGCAAGACCCATGCTGAGCCCCTCCAATCTGGACTTATATCACACCAGATGGATAGACATGCCACCCTTTACTGACAACCTCTTTAAAAGAATCACAGTTTTGAAAAATAATTCAGAGCGCTAGGTTTACATTGTATATGTACATCTCTAAAATGTCCATTTATAGATAATATTCTTGATTTACAAAGGCTTCTTCAGGTATTATATACTCCTAAAGGCTGAAACAAAAAAAACAAACAAACAAACAAAAAAAGGTTACAGGATTTCGGTTTTATGGAAGACTAAATAATACTGTATTAAAAACATGGTAACAGCAAAAAAAATAAAAATAAAACAGACAAAGAGAACCATCAGATAGCACATTCACTCATGTTGCAATATATTTTTTCTTTTTTTAAGAAAAATGTGTATGTATAACCTCTGCTCTAATTAGCGCTCTTGAACGCCTCATTACAACACCTGTCTTGACAAAAAGCACAGCATATGAATCGTGTGGACAAACGTAGCAGTATTCATACTACAAACCATTTTTTTAGCAAGCATAATGTAGACGAACATTCAGTTGAAAATGAAAATCTGTCGTATTGATCAAATATCATATAGGGTTTGTTTGACTACTGATGTTACACGGATATTACTATTTAGTCTCATAGCAGTAGGAAATCGGGACAGAACTCACCAAAAGAAAGCACTGGTTTGGGAAATGGCAGTAGTACTGTTGATTGGTGAGTGTCACACATTGTGAGGAAATGCAGTCATTTGTGACTGAACTCTGGGAGAGAGAGCTCTTTTAGCTGGACACCAGACAACAGAGGCCGAAGAAACGACGCTTTCTCTGCCGGACCAATGGGTATGGCGTCAGATTCAACAAACTGCTGTCATCTGTATTGATATGAAAACAGACGAATGTAAAAGATTAGTGGCAAACATTAATTAATTTGTCCTTTCATTGGCCATCATATACTTTATACATTTAAACAAATCATTATTTTATGTTCAGGCCCACTATATGGCAAATAGCATATAGCCACAGTAGGATAGGCCTTATAAATGAATGCTGAGATGTTGTACTCCTGTAGTTAGACATGGATCAGTTGAGAGTCAGCTGATGCGAACGTGACTATAACCGACCTGCCAGAACTTAAAATACGCTTGATTTTTAATTAAAACATTATGTTACCTTCACTAAACGTTGGGCAAATCTGAAATTTGCAAAATGGAAATAAAAATATGGCCACTTTAGGAAAGCTACCACATTACTATTAGTATTTATATTATTAGAAAGGACCCATTACAGTTTTTCTCAGTCGCTTTGGTGCATTTCTCCCAACAGTACTTACATTTGCACAAAAGTTAATGCATTTCTCAAAACTATTAGTGCAAACTGCAAAACCTAGTTGATAACCTGCAAAA
>JAUCMU010000143.1:13973934-13989374 GCA_032275025.1 Enteromius treurensis
TCCAATCAGTATAATCAAACACAGCTGGACTCAAATGAAGGTGTAGAACCATCTCAAGGATGATCAGAAGAAATGGGCAGCACCTGAGTTAAATATGTGAGTGTCACAGGAAAGGGTCTGAATACTTAGGACCCTGTGATACTTCAGTTTTTCTTTTTTAATAAATCTGCAAAAATGTTAACAATTCATCTTAAAATCAGACATTGCATTACCATATGATCAAAATCATTTTACAAAATGTTTTCATCTGTGAATTATAAAAATTTAAGTTTGGATAGTGCACCGTAATGTCTGTTTTCAAAACTGTGAGTGACAGTTAAAGGGTTAAAATTAAAATTGAAATTAAAGTTATTCTTTCTTGTAAAACATATACACAATACAGCAACATATATTCACAATAATTTTGATTAATGTTCAAATATGCAATACACTCATTAAAAAAATGAAATGAAAAGAAAAGAAAAGAATTTCAGCTCTCTTACGTGGAGTCTACTGTATCTCAGAGCTGGTAAAATGTTTTAAAATCCCTGTGGACAACATTATGGTAAAAGTACTTCCAGAACCAAAGTGTCTGCAAAATGTAGGCGCTCACTCTTGTGCCCAATCCCACTAAAAAGATCCATAATGTGAGGGAAGGAAGTTACATTTGATCCTTCCCTTACATTTGAAGCCCACATTAGTTCCATTATTAGAATTGCCATTTAATATCTCCATAACATATCTCTCTGCCACATCCTTAACCATAGAGATGCTTTTGTTCATGCAGTATCACTGCACGTCTTGATTCTTGCAGTATTCTTCTCTTTACACAACTCTGCAAAACTATTAGCAGACTACATATTCAAATATTCAGCTGTCAAAAAATATAGTTTAAGTTACAAAATTCTTCTTTTGACCTTCTGTGACCCATCCCTCTGAGCTTCTCCATCCTTACATGTCTTCACTTTCCGGTTCTTTAATTCAAGTCTACTCCAGTTAGGAGATTATTCACGGTCATGAACTTTCTCCCTCAGATCTGAGCTTAAGCTCTATTCTCACAGCACTTCTTCTCTCCTCACTGTTAATCTTTGTCTTACGGAACAGTTTGAAGGCCAACCCAAAAGGCTAATGCTACTTGTGTTCCCTTGGGAATTTCTAATGGGTTTTCAGTCTATTTAGCCTCTCCCATTTGTTGTGTGGCAACGTGTTAGCCACTTATGTTTATAAAGCACACAAAGACGTGATTGTGTGTGTTTTGTGAAAATAAGGTTAAAATCTTTTGAAGTAATGTGAACCACAGGCCTAGTTTTCCTCACAAATCTAAACTGCTATTTAAACCCATAGGAAATTCCAGAGGAAATCGATTGCTTGTAAATCCTAATTGTCTTCAGGGTTTTGTGCAATTTTGTTTTGTTTTGCTCATTTGCCTCTTTTGATATTATGTCATTTTCTGCATATATTATTAGCTGTTTTTGCAAAAAATCCCAACAACAGCAGCAACAATAATAATAATAATGAATTATGCAAAATAATATTATAAGCTTTTTATGAATTTAATGTAGTAATTTAATTTGTTTAAAAACAGCATCATCAACATCTAACAACAACAACAAATTAAATAAGTTATATAAGCTGTTTTGTTAAATTCTCACAAATAATTCCTGAAAATCACAACATTATTTGTATCATTATTATTCTACTTTTTCTCTATTATTTTACTACTAATATTTATACTACACTGTACTACTACTGCACTCTTAAAAATAAAGGTGCTTCAAATGGTTCTTCAGAGCGATGCCATAGAAGAACCATTTTTGGTTCTACAAAGTAAAAAAAGGTTCTTCTATAGCATTGTGAAGCACCTTTTTTTTTTTTTAAGACTGTAGTAATACTACTCACATTTGCAAAAAGACAACGGAAGATGTCTTTCTTGTGAAACAAACCTTTCTGGAAGAAGACGTGTGTTATGGTGGTTCTGCACAACGGACAAGGTGTGTTTGTGGGGCAGTTCTTGGCCAGCGCCCGCAAACAAGGCTCGCAGAATATGTGGCTGCAGGGATGGCACATGTACGGACTGAAGTAGACATCCAGACACACAGCACAGATATAGCCTTCACGATCCCGGCCAGGCAGCTCCTCATCCTCACTGCTGCTAGATGGGTTCCCTGTAGAGCTCTTCAGCAGAGTGAGAGAGCAGAAGAGATGACTCAGTGCTGCTATTAAACTCAACAATCTGCTGAGCTTCACCTTTACTGGAGAGCATTGCTTGCAGTGTTATGCTGATGGCTCGTATAAACAGTGTTTTGACTTGACTTGTTGGACTGTCAACACACAGTAAGATTCCCTGAACTGTCCTGTTTTGGATTGTGTCACAGGGATGTTGTGTCCCACACACGACTCCTCTGATGCACAAGGCCTGTCTTCATAATCACAGCTCTCCCTCCCACGGGGACCTCCAGAGCCTATGCCCCTTGTTCCCTAGGTGTGTCATTATCACCAAATACACATCTCATAAAAGCCTCCGCATCCCACTTGACAACTCAGAAACACTTCCTGTGGACACCAGAATCCTAACACACACCGGTTAGTGCATAAAATAAAGTCAAAGCTCATTCTCATTTCTATAAATGAATATGACACAGATGTTGGTTTCGATTTCATACCAGACAGTTTGGGGTTTGGTGCATTAAAAAATAATCAGGAGAAAATAACTCCTGTAACAGTCATTTTAAACCTTTCATTTGTTTTTAATTGAAATTTTCATCTGTGATAAAGTGAGCATTAATGCTGCTAATGCTTTTTACTGCACTGAATTAAGAATCGCTAATACAGAACCTGTTGATTGTTGAAAGATGCCCTCTGCTGGAAAATTATAAATTCTGAATTAATGATCTGCCAGCGATCATTCAGCTTTATAATGAGCTACATAAAAAAAAGGAAAAAAGTTATGAATTATGTACGAATTGTGTGAGAGATAATACACTGTAAGTTGACCATCTTCACAAAATAAACCTTGATATAAAAGATTAATTTGAGAAAAAATATGACTAATAAGAAGACTAATGGTCCATTACAATGTAGAAAACAATCAGTCTAGAAACAAGGCAAACTCTGAAAAAAAGGTAACACACTGTATAGTATTTTAATAGTAATGTAATATATTAATATATAGGCCTATATTATAATTGTAAGGTTTATTGTCATCTAGCTCGTTGTCTCTTACTAGATGTTTTTCTGGGTTATATTTGCATTGTTTTTTTCTTTCTTTATTTAGATTTAATGTTTATCATAAAAGTAATACTGTAGTTCCCTGATGCCATTTTTAGCAATCTGGTAAATATTTACAACTTAAAAATATAAATACCAGCATTTATTGACTATATAGGATTTTTATAAAACAATTTGGTGGAATCCCAGGGATAAATAGTTTTATAAATGTATATTAGTTTTATATAAGTATATATAAAACATGTATATAACAGTATATATATATATATATATATATATACATACATTTGATACATTTTGTATATATAATGTAAATCTTACAAAATTATGTGAAATCTTGTAAAATAAATTGTAAAAAATATACACAATAAATATACAGGTACACAAATGAAATAAAATATTAATCATGTTTTTTATCCTGTGTTTTATTTCTGATATTATATTCTATGCTGTCCTTATTATAAAATAATTCAATGTAATCACATTATTATTTATTTAATGATTAGTAATTAGTTTTTCAAAATCTGATGATAAATCAATTCAATTCATTTCATTTTAAGTTATTTATTCTATAATTATTTAATCTTTAGCTCTAAACGTTATAGAATATTGTCTTTAATATGCTGCATTGTTTGATTTTTTCATTTGTATCACATTTAACAAAGACTTAACAATTACAAATAACTTTTTCTTATCTTCACTTGCTGTCAGTATTCGCTTCTCTAGAAATGCAGCTGAAGAGAGCTAATATTCTGACAGAAGAGCATGGGTCCTATTACAGCATACAGCATGTATGTATGAGTGTGTAAATGCATGCTTGACTGCGTTTCTGTTTCACCTGCACGTTCTCCTGCTGCTGGCTCTGTCTGCAGCGCTCTCTTCTCCTCTGTCTCCTCCTCAGGCTCTTCAGTCGCTTCCTTTCTCTCTTACCCAGCCTGCGTTCCCCAGTGGGAGTGGGTGTAAGCAGGGATGAAGCCATGCTGAGCCCTGCTGGATCTCTGCCAGCCTGTTCTCCAGCCTCCTGTTCCTCCTCAGAGCTGCTGAGAGACATCAGAGGAGCTCTGCGGCTGAAGGAGCCGCCCGCTTCCTGATCCTTGTGAGAGATGCGTGAGCCTCTAATAATATCCAACCTAACAGGTTCTACATCATACCTTCTCGCAAGCATCACAGCCCTGCCATAGGGAGGAGGGCTTGTCCTGTGGCATGGTGAAGTGTGGGTCTGCTGGCTGGCTGTGGACCTCAGCATATGCCCTGCCGGGGGTTCACGGTCGGGAAAGCGCAGATCAGAGTATCCTCGTGGGGAGTTTCGCCCCCTGTTATGAACCTCCCGATGGCCGTTTGTATTTTCCATACTGAATGTCTTCCTGTGGGCTAATCTGGCTCCCAGTTTGGCCCTCTCCAGAGGCCTGACCTCCAAACACAGGGCCTCCACCATGCGCCCAAAGTCCTCTTCTCCATGTGAATCCATCAAAGATCGGACAACTCAGTGTTGAACCGAACCCCCCCCATTGTTGAAGGTGAGCAGTTACATAATGGCCCCCTGAGGTATTTTGCACTGTTGACAAAGGTAAAGCCCCCTAAATAGTGGCAGTTCAGCGACCCGATTGTCTCTGGGGGCCTATAGAATTCAAAAAACTCACAATGCATGCATTGTGTTTTAAGGGTGGCAAAATTAGGTGAAATAACTAGACCAACCTTTTTCAATAGACACTGTCAGCTCTTTTTCTGTCTGAACAATCGGCAGCATATGGGAATATGACAGCCTCGCTGACTGAAACGAAATCTGTGGTAATTTTATATAGTTGGCTTGTACTTGACACTTCATTTTTCATTATGTTAGATGCCCAAGTTTTAGAACCCACATTTTAATTAAACAATTTTAATTTGGGTAAAACTTGGCCTTCTAACATATTATATTATAGAATTTTAATTATATTAATATTACTGTAAAGAATATTTCATTAAAATTGTAATTAAACAATTATAATTTGAATTAAATATTTTATAATATTAATATAATTAGTAATATATTCTTAATATTTTATTCATATTAAAATATAAAAAGTATGATATAATTTAATAATATCTTTTAAAAATGTAAGGATATTTTATAGTGTTTTGTAGGCAATTTCGAGAAAATGCTTTTTTCTGCTTCATTGATGGAAACAAATGCAAAATTAGCATAATACGTTTATAATAATAATAATAATATTTTCATAATATTGAAAAATAATATTTTAATGCAACAACAATCTGTCTTAGCTTATGTCCACCAGAGTAAAGGGCATGAAGAGTAAAATATTTATGTCTTTTTAATTGTCCTCTGCACAGTTTTAAATATGCAAACTTTGGTTGAGCCCAGTTTTTATTTATTAATTTTTTTTCACACTTCTCACAACTTGCATGTTTTCAAAGATACATTCAAGTTAAATGCTATTAAAGGCTACAATATTGATCATGCATGTTGATAGGCTTTGCGAAAGCAGTAGTAAAAATGCATTGATATAGTTGATATTTCAGCATTAAATGAGGTGGGAGACTGAAAGTCTGTGCTGCATGAAGTTAACATTAATCTAAATCGTTGGGAAGAAGGGTCTCGTTTCACAATACAACCTTATAATGCTGTTTCATCTTTTTGCCATGTTCTCAGCAGATGGCAGCAGATTTCCGTTCTGAGGAACTCATGGAACTGTCCGCGGTGCTGAAAGTGCATTTTCACGTCATAGGCGGCAAATAGAGTGCCGCCACTATTGCAATAAATCTAATAATCATCAAAGGGTTTGTGATATTCAAAACATTATTACTTTCACGATGTCTTACTAAAAAAAAAAGGTAACAAAAAATTATTCTAAATTAACTTGTAACCTATTGTTCCAATATTATTCATCATCAACCTAATTACATTAATACAAGAACTAATTTTTATTAATTAAAACAGGTAAAAATAGCTCTTTATGGCAAAAAATCACAGGTCATTACTTCTTAGTGTATATTGATCATATAATAGCCCATCAAGGGTTGCATTTTTAAGAATTGCATTATTTGTATACACATTTTTATTCTATTGAAATGTATTCTTCAGATCAATGTATATGCAGTGTATTGTTTTAAATTTCGTTATACTTATCTTTAGACCCAGCAGATAAACGCATTCATTTGTCTCAAGGTTCAGATTTGAAGACGTTTTTCTTTACCTGCAACGAAACGCACATTAAAATAGTGCAAGGACGTTTTCACAGCAGAACTATAATAAACAAATAAAAACGTTTCCGGTGGCTTTGTAGAGAAATAAAATTGATTTTTATACAACATGTTTGAGAAAACTGTGCCCTTGTCAGCAAAACAAGTACCTACGGAACAACGCGGCTCGTTGCTGAATTTGCCTGCTCAGCTTTCATAACAGGAACTGTTGAATATCTCAAAGCATATTGTACTAGAGCACTGCACAGCCGAAAGGACAACTTTGTAAAGCTTGCACGGCCGCTCTGCAAAGTGCGCGCGCCAACCTCTCCTCAGCCATCTCTGACGCAGTTAGCACGACTCGTATAAATGAATTCACTTCGTCACTGAGCGCCAATGATCGCAGCTCGAGCGTGCGGCACTTCCTGAGCCCGGAGCCCGCCATGCGTCTTCAGAGCAGCGAGGTGACCGGCGCGAGGGACTGTCTCTGAGTGACCGCTCTCACCATGGAGAGTTACAACAACACCACAGAGAGCCAAGACTGGAGCGGAAACGCGACGACAGTAAGCGAAGTTGCTTTAAGTTACCAAATAATCGGCTCGCTTTTCCTGGCCGCGTTAATTTTGTTTGCCATATTGGGAAATGCGTGTGTCATCGCTGCCATCGCCTTGGAGAGATCGCTTCAGAATGTGGCCAACTATCTCATCGGCTCCCTGGCCGTCACAGACCTCATGGTGTCGGTTTTAGTGCTACCCATGGCAGCCCTGTATCAGGTTCTGAACAAATGGACTTTGGGACAGGAGATGTGCGATATTTTCATCTCTCTAGACGTGTTGTGCTGCACCTCTTCCATCCTGCACCTGTGCGCAATCGCTTTGGATAGATACTGGGCCATTACTGATCCCATAGACTATGTAAATAAAAGGACCCCGAGACGAGCTGCTATCTTGATCAGCCTCACTTGGCTAATAGGATTTTCCATTTCCATTCCTCCCATGTTGGGCTGGAGGAAACCAGAGGACCGTGCAGATCCCGACGCGTGCACAATCAGCCAGGACCACGGGTACACCATCTACTCGACTTTTGGAGCGTTCTACATCCCCCTCATCCTCATGCTGGTCCTCTACGGGCGGATATTCCGAGCGGCGAGGTTTCGCATAAGGAAAACCGTGAGGAAAACCGAGAAAGCTAAAATCGCGGACAAATGCCTGGCGGTGTCTCCGGCGCTGTTCCCGAGGAAGGCGAACGGCGAGGTGAGCAAAACTTGGAGGCGAAGCGTGGAGCCGCAGCCGGGCTCCTGCGTAAACGGAACGCTGAAACACTCGGACGACGGAGAGTCGTTCGAGATTACAGAAGTTCAGACCATCTCCAGAAACCACCTGAGCCTGCCCAACAACCCTCAGCCGTGCTTCGAGAGCAGAAACGAGAAAAACACGGAAGCGAAGCGCAAAGTGGCTCTGGCCAGAGAGCGCAAAACGGTCAAGACTCTGGGAATCATTATGGGCACGTTCATTTTCTGCTGGCTGCCCTTCTTCATCGTGGCGCTGGTTTTGCCTTTCTGTCAAGACTGTTTCATGCCCGAGTGGTTGAGCGCGGTCATTAACTGGCTCGGATACTCCAACTCACTTTTGAACCCCGTCATATACGCGTACTTCAACAAAGACTTCCAGAACGCGTTTAAGAAGATTTTGAAATGCAAATGTATTAGACAGTGAACGATGTTGTGACGGATGCTAATATGCAGAAACTGATTGTTAAAAAAACTGCTCTAAAGGCATTCATAAGAACGGACCCAGAGCGGGACAGTACAGCACAAGAAGAGGTGTCCTTGTGTATTTGTTTATCTGTGAAGTTTATCTGCATCCACCAAAAAAGGTGCATATACAACTGGATGGATTCAGATTAGACAAGGACTCTCAGACCAGCTGTGTGCATTCAATAATAAAGCCCTTAAACAAACAAAAAATAAAATGTTTTTATTTTACTCTATATGATGAAAGCCACCTTTCTCCGAGCAGGGAGTTGTGGTGGGATTGTAAGCACACAGAGATGTCAAGATCCAGCAGATTATCTATGTAGAAAAATGTCATGTGAAATGTCTTATTTCTGTTTATTATTAACAGTTTTCTTAAGGCCAATTCACACCGCACAGACAAACGCCAACAGACTCCAACAGACTATACCCCTGTCAGATGTTGGGTGGAGTTGGTTAGAGTTTGTTTTCATTTAAATAACAATAACCCCAGCTTCACCAACAGCCCCTTTTGTTTAATTCAGTGAATAATGACATACAAAACACTAATAAGAGTAAAATTTGGATTGTGAATATAGGATCATCCATTTTTTCCCAGTCAGTGCCAATTGGTCGGTGTCTGTTGGTGCGGTGTATTTTTCATAAGATTCTAAAAACAACAGCCAGCTAGTTTGTTGGAGTCTGTTGCCGTTTGTCTGTACGGTGTGAATTGGCCTTTATATGACATGGACTGACTGGAAATACCTTGAAATAAAACATAAATCTAGATCATAATTTGACTGTATTGAATCATTGCATTTGGGATGGGATGGGACACTTCAATGAGGTTGGAAAGAAATAAAAAATCATGTGGTCATCCACACTATGTTCAAGGTGTATAATTTTACAAAGTCATAATCAAAAATATAAATTAAATTTAAATACAAGTTAGTATGATAGTATATATACTATATTGCAACCCGCCCCAAAAAGGATTATATTCTTTTTCATTTGGCATCTAGGTATGCCTTACCATATTTGCACTCAAATATGTGCACTTAGATAATAAAGGCATAAAGTGTGTGTTAAATGTCAGTGATGGTTAGTATCAGAGAGTACGCAACAATCAGCTTGCCTCAGGCACAGCTAGGCAATTACCCATGGGGCCTTTGTTCCTCTAATACTGCACCCTTGCCACGCTGCATTAAAAAGTAACTTAAAAGCCATAAACCTGTTCAAGTAATTAAACATAAAAACCCTTTTGTTTGTTCTTAAATGATTTAAAGAGCCTAATAGAAATACTTCACCTATAAATTCTAAACTAAAGGAATGAAAATTTACTCACCCGCAGGCCATCCATGATGGAGATGAGAGCATTGGAAACATTTTGCATTACATAATTTGCTCTCCAATGGATCAGTGAATGGTTGCCGTCAGAATGAGAGTCCACACAGCTGATAAAAACATCACAATAATCTAATCCCATCAAATCAAATGTGGAGCTGGGTGTTTGTAAGAAAAAATTCCAATTGTTAAGACGTTTTTAACTTCAATCCGTTCTCTGTTCATATTTCTTGCTTTATTGAAAAAATCATCTGAATCATGAGGAAAGCATATCAAGCACTACAAGCCAAAACAGTTCGAAACAAATATGTTGGTAGATTTTGATGTGATTGCGAGAGGACTAAAGGTAGGGATTTTTATACTGTTGGAGGTGTTATTATAAATTATGGACTGGTATTTCAAGGTTAAAACACCTTATTGATTTGTTTATTACAAACATGCAGCCCTTTGCTTCACAAAATGTTAAAAATATCAATATCAATATAATATGTTCAGACTCTTATTCCGACGGCACTGATTCACTCCAGAGCATTCACTGGTGAGCAAGTGATGCAGTGCTACTAACTCAAACTAGAACAATTTCACTCTTCTACATCTTTGATAAATTCAGGATGAGTATGTTATCAGCAAATCTTCATTTTCAAATATAAAACGACTTCAGCTTTAGATACAGACCTTTTCTAGTAAACTGAATTGGCTTGTGTCACCCCAAACATCTTTTATATGTGTCTCCTGATGTTTAATTATTTAAATCTAGACCTATAGCTTATAAACCTCCTCCACGTCCAGTGACATTTTCAATGTATCAAGTCAGTGGCCACATGCACAGAGTGCTGGGAGAAGCAATGGTGCAGAAATGTTATTCAAATAACATCCTAAGGCTCTGCCCACACAAAGCCCTGGCAAAATACAAATGTCAGAAAAGATAAATAGAAAGTACTCAATGTAATGTCTTTCCCATCTACATTTGTATACGTGCTGTTTTACTGACTTGCTGCCATGTGACGAGGAGGTTTGGAGGAGCCGACAGCATTGATAACATGACAATGGATATTGTGAATGAACACAAAGCACTGGCTGCAATATCCTCAGGAGTGAATTTTTGCTGACTTTAGCACATAAAGGGCCCAGGAACTTATTTTACCCATCTTCACTTTAAATGTAGCAGCACTTCTCATGACAGTGGTCATGCCCTCGTGTCAAAGTTATAAATGGCCAGCCACTAACTTTAGCTTGATTGGAAAGGCACAATATGTATTCCTCCCCCTTGTGCCCTGGAGTAAATTGAAACGGCCAGGAGGGACATTTGCAAGGTCAATCTAACCTTGATACAACTATTTGTGAGGCTACATGGCAGCAAAAGAACATTTTGAAGTCACTCTTATCTTATGAGGAAAGTCTCATAGTGGAGACAGCTATAGTGTTTTAATGTGGCTGACCTTTGATCAAACATATTTGTCATTTCTTTCTTTCTTTCTTTCTTTCTATAAAGTGAGATATTGTCAATAACCTATAAATCATCAATTCCTTGCACTTAAAACATGGCTCTGATGGATGGTTCTCCTGCTGAATAGCATGTTAAAAACATTTAAGAAATTATTATAACAAATTGTATCAGTATTATAAGTTGTGATAAAAACAAACATCTCCGGATTGTACTGTAGCACATGACCTTGTTGAGCTTTCTTATTAAAAAGACATCTAAACTCATCAAACATTTCTTCTTAGAAAAAAACAAAACAAAACAAAAAAGCTCAAATGGATGATTAATTCCTTTATAATTCTGGAAAAGGTAAAAAATTTGAAGGTTTTGAAAGATGATTCTTGTAGCTACCCTAACTTTTATTTGATGAAACAAAAAAGAAAAACTGCAAATTAGTTAAATGTATTTTAAAATAACTGTCTTTTATTGTAATATTCACAAATGTAAATTAATTATTTAATTATCATATCCCAATGAAATGTTAAAAACAGTTGTACTATCATAATCTTTTTTTTTTTTTTTTCAAAAAAAGAACAGCAGTCAATTGTAAGAAGATAAAGATCTTTATTGTCACTTTCGATCTTTTAAGTTGAACAGTAGTTATAAATAATACAAAACAACATAACACAATAAATTGTTAAAACATTTTTGAGTTAAATTTACAAAAGGAATGATGACAAACTCTTTTTAAGGCTGTTAAAGTGAATAGGCCTAATGTAAAGATGAGTCCACACTAATGCATGTCTAGTGAGCCATTATCTCAATCACTTCAGCTTTTGTTTAAGTGTTGGTTTTGGAGAGGGTCAAAACGAAGAGCTTTATGGGATCAAAAGTCCCCCTCTGGGACGATGACAACATTTATTCAGGAAGGAACAGAATACTAGCTAGTTCATTAAACAGGCAGACAAGTTTTGTATATAATATTATTTTTTACTTTCACACAACAATGCTGTATTTAATGGATATCATTTGTAGCCCGATAGATACAGCAGTGAAGGAGAAAAGGAAAAATACACACAAGTGAGTGAGTAATGTATCACAAAGATGTTTTCAATTTGAATGCTTGTAATGTCTTTGGTAAAATGTACATTTTCCTTATTACTCTCTCTTTTTTTCTTATTCATAGTTCATCATTCAGCTGAAACGAACTGAACACAATAAAAAAGAGAAAAATTAGCGACAGCAAAAAAATAGCAATTTTAAGTCTTTGCATCTCTAGCCAAGGGCCACAGTAATGTCTTTGTGTGATTGGTCATGAGTCAGCTTCAGTCGTCACTGAAGTCACGTTTTTGATTCCCTCTGTCTGACTCCGGGGTTGTTTACTTCAGAGCGGGATTATTTTTATCTTAAACGAGTGTTTGTACTGACACAGCTGACATGTCATTAACAATGTTTGAATACAGACTGTTTGTACGGCTCTCTTTGTCTTCATGGTGTTGGGCTTGACTGCTCTACTACAGTACCAGCTCCATTAAATGAGCCATTCCATTAGCTTTCTTTCACGCATTTGACCCAGCCATTTAAGATTCAGCTGAAGGTCTCGCTGATATTGACCTGTAGCACATTCCAGCCAACTTTCCAACAAGTTAAGTGCCAGTGGTTTCCTTGGAGAGAGTGTGTCTGAACATTAAAAGACGGAGAATGTAGGACACAGAGAAGGCATAGCTGATGAATAATCACCACATGGCATTTATTCATAATACTTTGTAATTGCATGTGATTTCACCAAGATCAAATCAGCGACACTTAACAATGCATTCAATTTATAAAACAAGTTTAATAACTGATTAAATATATATTTATATAGTAAAAATAATCATGACAAAAACTGTAATAATATACAAAATATATTTATACATTATAAAAACATATTATAAATATATAAAGACGTTTATCAAATATTTAAAATAAAATATATCATAATTTACAACCATATAATTTTATTTGAATAATTTTACATTATTTAAAATGTATTAATATAATTTAAATATAATGAAATATACAATTGAAAGGTAAATATTAAAACAATTAATAAAATACACTAAAAGAAAGCTATAATTTATAAAATATTTCATAAACATGCTTCATAAATTTTAAATAGACACTATAACAATAATATCATAATTTATAACCATAGAATTTAATAAATTATAAAATGATTTACAATTATGTTTTTATATATAATATAAATATAATTCAACATATAAATAATAAAACTATTAATAAAATACACTGAAAGAAAGTTATAATTCATAAAATATATGACAAACATGCTTCAAAAATTGTAAATAGACACAATTATATTATAATTTATAGCCATATAATTTTATTTTATAAATTATAAAATTATTTAAAATGATTAAAAAACTATTAATATAATTTAAATATAATTAAACATTTAATTAAAAAGATAAATAATAAAACCTTTAATAAAATACACTGAAAGAAAGTTATAATTTATAAAATATTTTAAAAAACTGCTTCATCAATGTTAAATAGACACAAAGTAATTCACAAAGTGCAATTCTAATTTTCTCCTGAAACAGAATATCACAACTTGTCACTTTGTTAGGTATCGTTATCTTTAATGACATGCTAATCTATTTAAATTGTCCACACGCGGGGTACAATACTAACATTTCATTCAGACGAGTAGTACAAAGAGCTGTTCTCCAGTCACCGCCACTGAACATGCAAGAAGTATCGCACTTTATTAGACCGGACCCCTTGTAGTGCTCAGAAATGTCTGTGGCATAAGCTGGATCCTTTGCCTCCATTCATAAGAAATAATACCCAGCTATTTGGATACTTGTAGGCAGTGTTGAGAGCTGTGCTGGTCACCATGGAGATGCTCTAAAGCCGAACCTCTGCAGTTCTAAGGGAGCAATTACCTGATGACATCAAAGCCCTTCAGCAGCACAATAGAAGCATGCAGGACAGACAGGCTTCAAACAAATTAGTCTGAAGATTCTCCTCATTTGCATTAAATTTCCACTTCGTGTCCACGGAGCAGAGAGCAACAGCGGGATGCAAATCAAATGTTAAGAGTAAACAATGTTTGATGTACTTGGAAGTACATTTACGCTTGTCGAGAATGAAGGAAATTAGCAACATTATTGAAGCATTCCAGGAAGGCAGGTGATGTAGTTCTCTTGTTAACACTCAAAATTTCTTTGCTAGAGTACCAACACTGTGACACAGCAAGAGCAAGCGGAAGCGCGGAAAAACAGTTAATAGCTGTTGCAAAGACTAGCACGCTAACCTATTTTTTGACATATGTTGCATACTCTAAAATTTCCCAACACTGCTCAGTTTATTTAAAAAAATCTTTTTTAAATTTTAACACAATTATGTTTGGTTTCCTATTTAAACAACTGCATTGTGTTAAACTGACTTGAAACGGTTTTGTTTTGTTTCAACTCAATATTTTCATTTTGAAATAGCATAAGTAAGGGATAATGTACAGGCAGCCGGTAGTTATAATACAGAGCCGTGTAATAAATAAATGTAATTGTGTAACTTCTTGAAATAAAATGTTATTTTAGGCATTTTTATTAAGAGGATAAAACTAGGAGACTGGTAAACGTTTAATGCTCTCTTATGTTTGTATTTAAAAGACCGTCTGCTATGTTTGTATTTTTGAGGGTTACCATTGTGGTAAAATGTAGAGCATGTGCTTAGGGACCTGTTAACAGGTTGTTTTAATAATAATAACAATAATAATAATTATAATTTGGGCATGCCATGGATGTATCAAAACCATCTTATGTCATGCATAACAAGTTGGCTAATGCCTAGTTAAATAAATCAAACATATCTTTTTTCTTCTTTTTTTCAGGGTAGAAGGATGTTTTCCTGTTGATTTATTTTTTGGTTAAATGTTTTAGCATAAAATGTATCATTTTCATTAAAACTATATTTGACATTGGGTTATTTGAGTTGACCCAACTCAATCAATTTTCGCAGCATTAATAAATTTTTTATGAGTTGGGGCTACACATATTTATTGGGTGAAAATCTTTAATTCTAAATTAAATTGAGTTCATCCAATGAATCTTTTTTTGAGTGTAGGGTTCTGGCAGGAAGGGAACCTTGCCCCCTGAAATTTGTTACTTTAGCCTACCTAACATAACCTGTTCTCTAACAATTTCCTAACCACTGCAATAAGAGAAAAAGAGGAAGCAATACGATGCTCACTGTCACTGTATTTAAATATTTCACCCTGCTTGTAGCTGCATTATATTTATATTATTATTTTTATACACTTTTCAGCAATAGTATAATATTTTGATATTGGTGATATTTTCTTTCTAATAAATATAAGGCAAACTACCATAAAATAAATAAATATATGAATAAATACCACAAAAGTTTGTAGTCATTAGATATTGTTTTCTTGAACTAAATTAATGCTTTTTGTAACGTTGGGTGCAGGTGAATGAAGGAGAATGCAGGAGATCGTAGATTTCACAATAATAGACATTTAATAAATCA
>JAUCMU010000143.1:14019517-14037677 GCA_032275025.1 Enteromius treurensis
TGCTGGCGATCGACCTCTGTTATTTTGACTCTGAGCCTTCAATAAATCACTTGTTGCATTTGAACTCAAACGTTTTCCTCCGTGCCTCGTTACACAAACCTGCCTGATCATGCATAGTATTAGGATTTTTTTACATTTTATTTTGAATTAATAAATTATTATATTAAATTAGTAAATTTATTAAATTATTCTATTAACCATAGGCGATGCTGTCTAGTGTCTATACGCGATGTAGACCGCATTCAAATGAAGTTTATCATGAATAATTGTTACATAAAACATAAAATAAAATAAGCCCACAAAAAAACATTATCCATCTCACAGTCTTTTAAGTACATTAACTGATAGTTTTTTCCTTATAATATTTGTATATTATTATTATTAGATAGTTATTGGTAAAATTTTTATATTTGTTTATATTCAATTTTTTCTCCTTATTTCGATCTCTTTACTTAACGTTCTAAATGTAAATTATAGCCTACTGTAAATGTTTGACATGCCAATAAAGATTGAATTATGCTATATGACTGGGATTTTAAAGGTTGAATTTAACATATTTTATTATATTTCACCTAATTAATAGACTATATAAATAACAAATCATTTAATATTAAATATATTTTAGAAATAGACTGCAGCAATTTTAGTAGAAACTCTAGTAAATTACATGTTATTTTGTTTAGTTGTCTTTTGTATGTGTGGGGGGGTGTTTTTGGTGTGAAAAAAGTCACACATGATCTTGATAAGCAATTTGACAACATTGTAGTAAATATTTTTGGTGCATCAAAAACATGCACATTATGAAACCAGCAGACAAGCTAATCTAGCACGTCACTAAAATGCAGTATTTAAACCTCAAAATGAAATATAAAATGAGTAAATACTCAAATACAAAATACTGAGAAAAAAGGTCCACTTTAAAAAAAAAAAAAAAAGACACCCCTTTCCGGCCCTCTGGCCATTCCGCCCGCTGCCAGGTCTTTTTTACCTAATTTCACCGCCACGGTCCCCTCCGGCCATATTTTCTGCTCCTGGCCTCTCTCTGGCCTTATACTACCTACCTGCCCCCCCGGCCCCCCTGGTCGTTCAGCCTGCTGCCCGGTCTCTCTCTGGCCCTGCTCCGACTGCTCGCCACGGCCCCACTCTGGCCGTATTTTCTGCCCCTGGCCCCCTCCGGCCTTGTACTACCTGTTGCCGGCCCCCTGGCCATTCCTCCTGCTGCTGGGCCTCTCTCTGGCCTCGCTCCGCCTGCCCGCCCGGCCCGGCCCGCTGACCGTTTCGCCCGCCGCCTGGCCTCCCTTGGCCTCGCATTGCCGCCACGGTCCTCTCCGGCCGTACTTTCTGCTCCTGGCCTCTCTCTGGCCTTGTACTACCTGCCTGCCCATAAATACTCAAATACAAAAATGAGTAAATACTCAAATACAAAGTACTGAGAAAAAAGGTCCACTTTAAAAAAAAAAAAAAAAGACCCCCCCACCAAAGAATAAACTACCCGCCAAAGTGGCTAGTGAGACTAAAGTTTTTACCCGCCACAGCCGAATTTTACCCGCATTTGGCGGGTGGGCGGGTGCCAATGTCAAGCCCTGGTAAACATTTAATATTTACAGCAGCGGCCAAAAAAACGAAACAAAACACAAAAATGACAGTGACTGAAGTGACTAGAAACAAGTGACACTAAATTAGTTACATATAATACATATTAGATTATAAATAGATACGAAGTGACACTCATTATCAGTACCAAAAATGACTGCTCATGATTAAACTTGACAGTTTTTTCAAGAATTTAACATTCTTACAAACTACTTTTTTTAACTAGCTTCTTAAAGAATATCTTTGTGAATCAGCCCCTGGTTATCAGAGACCGATAAAATCACTATTGACATACTACAGTTCTGGTTTACTAAAATGAGACGGCAAATTGTCTTGGTGATTTAACCGTGACAGATGGATGACAGACAGACTTTACAATTTTACCCTTTGTGCAATAAAATAGTATCCCTGTATTGATTAGCTTTAATCCCGCTAGTAATCAAACTGTCTGTGTAAGCAGAGGCCTGGCAATATCGTACACTGTAAAACACAAACACATCAAACATACATCAAACACACATCCCTATTCGCTTTAATTGTCCGAACTGAAGAAAGAAATTTGACTGAAGTCTGATATCTTACATACAACACAAATTTCTAAATGATACTATTGAATTGTCTGAAATAATTCGATATAACAAAATATAAATGCATCTCCCTTCACAGTTTGAAAATGGATATCACTTCTGGGAAGAGATCTCCTGAAAATGTGTCAAAGTGTATTCAGTTAATCATAAAATATAATCTGGGTTATATTTCCCTTGCCACACAGCTGTGCTTTTATAGGGAAAAACGCTAATCAGTCCTTTTCAAAGGTCTAAGTTAACATTCAAGATTTAACACCCTTATTTGAAATTTCTCAAGACTAAATTTACCCCTGAAGCAGGAGATAATGAAAGGTCAGAATTAGCATTTCTGGCACAGCAGCAGCACAACAAAAAAACTCTGCTACTACAGAAACAAGAGATTACAAACAATTACTTAACCTGAAAGAAAAACACAAATGCATTAATTGCTTATCATGGTCCCCATAATCACTTACCTAAATGGCAAATGATCATATTATAAAGTTTTTGAACAGCACAACGTAAAGCAACTCAATGCCTAAGACTAATTTCATTGTGTTGTGCTAATTTCTTGGGTTGAAGCTTGCTTCCTTTGTGTTAGGACTTGTTTCTGTTGTGCTGTGCTAATTTTGTTGTGTTGCACTGCGGCTTTTTTCTGTTGTGTTGTGGATATTTTGTCCAAATATGTTTCAGCCAGAAATGCAAAAATCTACATTGTAGAATAATAATAATAATAATAAAAAAAATACAAATAAACAAAAAAAACAAGAATAAAGAATGAATTTATAAAAATTAATAAATTAATAACAATAATAAAAAGATGATCAAATGACAAAAATGTCCATTTTGTTTGCTAGATTAAGAGGGTAGTGCAAGTCTCTCCTTTCTCCCAATAAGCAATTTAGCAGATGCATTTTAAGCTAATGTTTATTTGCTAATTGCAGGAAAACTTCCCTCGGAGCAATCTAATATGAAGAGTCAGTCGTGACTCTGGCGGAAACACTGCTGAGAGCTGCTCACTGGATACCAGAGACTCAGTCTCCCACCAAATAATTAAAAACACCCCATAAATAACCTGAAAAATGCAATAAAACACGAGAAAGAGACCTGTTTTGCATGATACATATTCCAACAGATGAAGCAAAAATGTGTCCGACACTACTTATCAAGTTGACTCAAAGCATCACTGACACGATCCTCTCCAGTCACTCGAGGTAAGAGAGGCGCTGCTCGATCCTAAGAGGCAGCTCTAGAGGACAGAGTACTGTTATGCTAGTGGCGCTAATGCGTGGCCACGCAAAGCAGAAGAGAGGAGAGAACGCTTGAGAGGGTTCTCAGTGAGGTTCTATCAACAGACTGAAGGTTAAGCTGTCTAAGATATGCCGAGAGCTCTTCATTTAGGTGTGGAAAAGGTCAGAGACCTTAAAAATGCTTGCATGTAACCACAGAATGTTCTGGGAAAACAAACACTAAATGGTGACAAACAAAACCATTTAAATAAAACTGAATTCGCAATGAATGAATGATTGGACACAAACTCATTTCCCTGATTTATTTGAATGACTAGGACTACAACCACCCACCCCCTCAAATAAAAGAAAATAAATAAAAAGAATATGGTTTGGAATCACATGAGGGTGTGTAAACAAATGACAAAGGTTTCACACAAGAGAATTTGGACACCCAAACAAGCCATTAGTTTATTTAAAAGACAAAATATCCCAAGGACAAAATCCTACTAAATGTTATTCTCCATTGAACCCAATGTCTGTGCTTCCAAAGCAGTGTTGATGCCTGTTACTCCCACGTGCCATTTTCCTCCCTCTTGCTGCCCAGTCAAAATTGCCATATTAAGATTAGACTAAAAGATAAACAAAACATATTTAAATGCAGATGATATCAAGTGATAGCAATTTCACCAAACCAAACATAAAAGAAAAGCGTAAAAAGAAGGTGATGTCAGTTCCACAGGCTAATAATCCCCGTTTTTAATGTTACACAAAACCCATAATTTTAAATTAAATGCTGTTCTTCTGAAGTTTTTATTCATCAATCAATCCCACAAAAAATATATACATTTTTTTTGTGGCAAAAATGTTTCTTAAGCAGCAAATTAGAATGATTTCTGAAGGATCAGGTGACACTGAAGACTGGAGTAATGGCTGATGAAAATTCAGCTTTGCATCACAGAAATAAATTACATTTTAATATGTATCACAAAATATCAAAATATTTTTTATTATAATGATTTTTAACGATACTTGGGTATTTTGGATCAAATAAATATATAAAGTCTTGGTGAGCATAAGAGAATTAAAAAAATAATAATTATAAAATAAAATTCCTACTGATCGAAACAATGCCATAAGTATTTGAACGCACATGATATCATGTGCCAATCATTTCAAAACAATTACTTTTCCTCTGAACCAAACAAAAACAAGGAAAACCCACCAACACAGGCTAATGAAACGTGAAAAATTAAAAGTGTGTGAAATGAGGAGCGTTTTGCTCAGAGCAGCATTAAATAAAAAGACTTTTAACAGGCTAACTGAATCTGGCACACCCCGGGATTACAAGCAATAAATCAGAGAGAAATGTGCTTATTAAATAGATGGATCCGTTATGCAATATCGCATCCCGGAAAGCAAACGGTTTTGATTCAGCATTCTTGTTTGGATTGACCTTCAAACCCTGAAGCGCACAAACAAATAATGAGAGAAGGCAGGAACAGACAAGAAGAAAAGGAAGCCGGGACGAGCCTCAGTATTGAGTTTGACTATGACAGAGACACTAATGCGAGAGGCAGCATCAGCAATAACAGATTACGCACGTTTAACCTATCCTGTTCACGTCCTCCAAAACGGACTAATCCGCTTCAAAGAAATAGCCGTGGGACGCTATGTCGTCTTGGAGACGTTTACATATACACTGTTTATATTTACTTTCATTGAGTCAGATGTCGCTTTATTGTAAATTCAAGAATATATGAGAAAAACGAGAGCCTATAAAACGCCAGTTTCAAACCATTTCAGTTCTTTTATAATGGCTGCACATCAGTCGCAACACAATGACAGGTTAACCAGTTTGGGAAACAAGGTTAAACAAGGTTAACGTCCCCCCTATTCCAGAACTGTCCTGCGGTCTAAAGCCGCTGGCACCAATTTGGTACGGAACGACTGCACAAATATCACCCTGTCCGTAACATCATGACAGTTCGGTGGTTAATGGCTCCGATGATTCGAAATAAACCTTTTAAATCTAAACCTGCATTCATGCTGGGAGAAGCGATAAAAAAAGGAAATTTTTCCTTTTAATCCATTTTGTGCACCATTAACCAGGAGGAACTTACACCTTCCTTGTGTCAGGGCAGATTTGTAGCGTAATACATCTCTTTGACTTTATCTACTGACTGTTCGGCACCCCACTGCCTGTTATGTGCGGACTGATTGCTCGCTGTGTCCATTTCCTCCGTCGCCTTCCTCTTTCAATGCAATTTGCACTCCGGTGCTTCTTCAAAACTGCTCTGAACACTGTACTACTGCCTGCAGGAAATGTAACATAATTCAGAATACCGCTGCTTTTGAGTACCGCCATGTCAAAGTGTCCCAGGTACATGTTGCACAAGTAAATACATCACAAGAAGATGAAAGGAGCTTATTTGAGCCCAATGGTCTCTAAGTGGTTGCATCATGTTAACTAGTATAGTAATAACCTGTCAATCTCATCCCTCCTACTTGAAGCATTTCAGTCTTTCAGGGGATGTAGGTGCGAGTTTAGCTATTAAGGATAAATAACTTGGTTATTTTGTCTACTTGAGTACTTGACAGACAAGAGTCTTCAGAGAAGATGGCATCCATTTACAAGTCAATGAACGTCTTTTTTGCTAGTGCTGCCGATCTCATGCACACATAGTGAAATTTAAATCACAGAGCAAATAGGAAATGGACAACACGCTGACAGATAAGATGAATTTTTATATGAAACAGTCTCAGCTTTCACATTTTGTGACTTTTTAATTCAAACAATAATACTGTTTAGTGGCTCTTTAATGTGCTGTGATCTTGAGCCTCAGTTCAACCACCAAGATAGCAGTACTGACAAATACATATCTCAAATATAATAGGGCTTTACTTTTAGTTATTATTTAGGTAGCACATATATTCTGAATGCCTTTGGCAGAATTCAAATGAGCCATTTTAATCTAGATTAAAAAAATTAATCTATGCCCACCCCTAGTATATATAAATACACACATGCATGATTATATTTAAGAAAAAAAGTTGTGTTTATATATTAAATATATTTTATATGTAATAGAAATTCTTGTGTATTTCTATATACATAGTAATACACATTAAAAAAACCTTTTTTAATGCGATTAATCATGATGAATTTTTTCCCACAATTCATTTTTAAATTCATTTACTTTTTCATTCAAATGAAACAATTCTTATTTATGTTTTAATTTATTATTAAAAAATTAAATAAATAAATAATTTAATAATAATTTAAATTAAATTTTTCACATTTCATTTCAAATCCAATTGGCTCAAACGTTTTATTTTGAATGGACATGAAGCCTCTCAGTCCATGTTTGTACTCTTCAATGTTTTTCCGACTCTCAGAAGCGCCTAGACGCTAGAAATAGTATCCTTTTACATTTTTGTGCAACTCTTGATCTGCAGGAACAACAGTTTTTTTTTTCCAGTCTGACATTGGCTAGGCTGTCTTTAATAACTCCTGAACACTTCTGCATATGGAAGATGTTGATACTGTCCACATGTCTGGTTTCATATCACTGCTTTATACAAACTCTTCAACCCTCTGCCATCAACACTCGGAGAG
Organism: Enteromius treurensis; assembly: GCA_032275025.1. Classification (NCBI taxonomy): domain Eukaryota; kingdom Metazoa; phylum Chordata; class Actinopteri; order Cypriniformes; family Cyprinidae; genus Enteromius; species Enteromius treurensis. The sequence goes on from JAUCMU010000143.1 coordinate 14,026,525, forward strand.
GAAAATGGAAAAAAAAAAGAAACATTCCCACTGAAGTCTTGCCAAGTCCTCATCAACTACCTGTCAACAAACCATTGATTAAAGCACCAACCAAGAACGAATCAAATATAAAAAGTGACTGAACAGGAAAAGACCAAAACTCATACATCAGCAAACAAGAGAAATTCAGCAATAGCGTTTGATCACTGAGAACCACAGACGACCCCATCTACGCTTCAGCATAACGGCTTCCTCTAATTCTAACATACACAAACACAGTAGGCCTCTGTTTCCTTTGGAGCTGTCCAGTGGCGAGGCAGAGCTAATGGTTTGAGTATGGTCGCTCATAAATCACAGCTGATGATTGACAACTGATGGGCTCTGGCCCCGTTTCACTCCATGCTGTCAGAGTGAGGGAGCACAGGTCGCTCACACCGCTGTGACCTCAGACCCACACTCCTCGCTTTCCACCCGGCTGCCAATTCAAGGTCTTTAATCTCAGCACAAAATCAGAACGCTTCAGTCTGGACACCAGATCCTCTCATAGCCACGACCACTGCTTTATTTTTAGCGCTGATAAATACGAATAGGCTTATTAAGCATTAAAAAAGGCAGCAGCTGCAATGGATTTTTTGTGTTATCAAACTTTTTAATATCTAAAAAGAAAGCCACCCTAACAGCACATATATATTTATTTTTTTAATTAGTTTATTTTTACAAACATATTTTTAGGGCTGTCCATTTATGTAAAAAAAAAAAAACATTTCTAAAATGTAAAATTATTAATATTTCATTCTGCTTAAAGACCACATGGAAATGAGAATATGAGATTATGTAATATTATTTAATTCATCTTCTACTGACAGCCATAATAAGATCATATTTAATTCTATTGACAGCCATAGTCTTTTTCTGCACATATAACATCAGAAAGGACACCAAATTTAATTCACAAAAAAGGTTTTACACTCACTTGAGGTGATTTCTGACTCATGGGAAAAGGGTTAATGTGAATAATTGGGGATGGAAATGCATTTTGTGAATAAATCCCACATGAGCATTCAAAAAAAGAAGTCATATTTATTATAGTATTCGAGAATTATTATATGCAGTTTCTTTTCTTATTTTTCCAGGAAGTGACAATCTTCTTCTCTCTGACTCTGGTGCATATTCGAATTTTGCGATTATCCAGTAAAATTCGCAACTTAGGATGGAAACCCCGGTTAGCGTATTTTTATTGGTTTGTGTATTTTTGCTGTGATCCAAAGGAAAACTAGATTGATTTTAGATTGTGAGATGTTAAATCACATTTGTCAACAGTAATTTTGAAGCATTGTAATATCTCAACAACATAATACAGCCAATCTCAGCTAATTTAAGAGGGACAGGACTGGCTGCATTTAGTGGATGAGATCTCATGTGTTTTTCTTTTGTCACATAATTTGTGTGCGCTGATGTTGATTATGCGCCTGATTCTCTGATACATTTCCATACATGTTAAATTGAAGAGCATAGAGTCAGAGCTGAACGGAACAGCCAGAGCTGGTAATTGAACATAACAAAACAAAACAAATCAAATGATTTTTGTTTTTTATTTCTTTTAGACAGTAGTACTAAGGCAAAGGATATGCAGAAAGGGGGAGGGAAAGTAATCAGTAATCTAGTATTTCTTAAGACTAGAGGATATTAATGTAAATGAGCTTTTTCCTGATGCCACACAGGAGGGGATGGTTTGATATCGGAAGGAAAGCATAAAACAAATATGATGGGTCATTGTGCCAATACAGCACACGCAATTTAGCATTGCACAGGTGCAAAGACGCAGCAATTATTTTCCAATTAATGCCGGTTGTGTGATTATAGTTATGCTTTTATTTAAATATATGGTGCAGGCTGGATGTCCTCATAATTGAATTTCTCTTGGAAATGTGCCCGAAATGTGGAACAGCACAATAGATTCCTCCCCAGTGAGGTGACAGCATGCTTACTGTTCTGTTAACTCTCCCAATTAGGTCCCTCCTCATAATGTTCAATGGTGCATTTTCAGTCATTTAGTGAACAAGTGTCAAGTAAATAAATCAATAATTGCACACAAAGAAATATGTATTCCTTAATGCTCATAGTCTATAATTGTGATTGTTAAGGCCCCACCATGTAATGAAGCAATGCTGGGCTAAATAAATTAGTATTGTACTGTATAAAACACAATATAGCGGAGAGCCATAAATGACCTAAGTACCTTGGAGCACATTCCAAACATAAAAGTACATGAATATGGTAATCATTCATTATCACTGTAAACGGTTGCATAAATTAACACAATTTTGGACTTTTGATATCCCAGTATAACTAATAAATGCATACCCTGACTACAAATGAATGAGCCTTTAGTGAGTGTCAATACATTCAATAATTAAACAGCAATTATTAATACGTAATCATTTAATTTGTTTTTAATTTAATTTTAAAAATGAACATTTGTCTAAATATATTTTAGATCTTATGAATATAAAAAGCATATAAATAGATTTATCCTAACTTCAAGCATCTGCTAAATAAATAATGTAAAAAAAAAAATAAAAATAGATTTATTAATATAATAGTTATATACTATCCGTTGCTATATAAAAGTGACAGTAATTACATTAAATTTATATTAAATTACTATTTTAATTTTTTTATATTTCACAATATTACTTTTTTTTATTATTAAATAAACCCAGTGTATCCATCTTGGTGAACATACAAGACTTTAAAAGACATTACCAACCCCAAACTTTTTAAATTGGTACTGTATTTAATAATTTTTTTTTAAAATAGATTGAGGGGTTACAATTCATGCAGTGAGCATCGTTTCTCTTTGTGCACTCCAGGAGTCGGACTGGGTGGCTGGTTGAGTGTAAATCCCGCTGAGACACACCTGCACCGCTGTGTCCGCCACCAAACAAAGAGCACACCCCGCCAAATCTCCTGAACCATATACTGCATTACTCACAAACTCACTGACTCTCTCTCTCTCACACATGCACACATACACACACACACAGCTGAGTGCAGGTAATCATTACTCATTCAAATGTATGTGAGAGGCAGGCAGACAGGCCTTTCTCCTCCCTGAACAGAGGAGATGCATCAAGACATCAGCAGCGCAGCAGGACTTCAGCCGACAGAAGGCTGCTGTGTGCTGAGCTGGTCTTCTCTGTCAGAGAGCCATGTTCCACTGCCATCCCTCACCCAACACAACGCACAACCCTCCCTAACTCACACCACTGCAGCGCAATATGCCAAGTCGCTTTCATCCACCTCAAAGTAATTGGAGCAAACGTATGACTGAAGAGGAGCATGTTTTTCAGGGGAGGAGGCGAAAACAGAGGACGATGATAAAAAAGAAAACGACAGTGAAAAATGGGTCTCCGTTCTAGCTTTTAATTGTTATACGTAAGAGGAAACTCGTCGAGGCTCATTAGAGGCCGCTAACATATGTAGCTTTCCAGATCGTCGTCCTGTCGGTTTATTTGGCACAGTTTGAGCCTTTGTGAGGGGAGTTATTGTTTTTGCTGAAAGCAACATCAAAGCGGTGGTTGAACAGAACACCTTTTATCAAGAAAAACACACCTTCAATTGCCAAAAAAAACTTTGTTAATTAAAAACATTGTTTTGCAAAAAAAAAACACAAAAAAAACAGGACAATTTTGGTACTCTGCTAAAATGCCAAATCAACTTTTTATTAATTTTTTTGTTTTGTTTTTCAGTTCAGTAATTCATGACTATGTACCTGAGAGGTCCACGTGATGACCAGAGGAACAGGTAGATCTGCAGAAAACTCTGGGGCCTCAGTTGGATACTACAAAGAGAGAGAAAAACGAGGTATATAATCACGGTTTGAAACACAGTACGTGGTAAGCAAGTAGTAATTTAGCAGATGTTTTGATCTCTGAAAATGTTAAAGGATGTCTGGAATAGTACTTTTTTAAATATTAAAGTGTAAAAGGTAAGTTGTAGGTAATCATTCATTCTTATTGCGCGGTTTTGTTATGCTTTTTAATATTAAATATCCTCCCTTTGTTTGGTAAAAAAAAAAAAAACACAAAACAAAACAAAAAAACAATATTGAAAAAATTTTATTAAATATGCTTTGATTATTTATACCTCCTCACTGTTTAAAATGTTCAATCTACTTCGCAAAAATGGCAATTTGACTGAAATGATGACTCCCACAAATAAAAGTTTAAAACAAGCAACGTATGAAAATAAAAATGATTCACTCACTCAAATGTATGGGGTCAGTGTAACGCCCTTGTCTGTGTTTTATGTCACTAGTTCTATGTCTTTGGTTTCGTTGATGATTTCCTATGTGTCCTTTTATGGTCTTGTTCCTGTTCTTGTTAAGTTAACTAGTTTATCCTTGCCACTTGTGTTCCTCACCTTTCCTGCTTCTTCCCATCCCTTTGTATTCTTTCAAGTTGGTCGATCGTCAATGTTATTTTGTGTATGTATGGTTCGTTTTCTTGTAAAGTAAAGTAAAGTCTATGTCTTATCCCAACGCTCAAGTATCTGCCTGTTGCCTGTGCATACACCCTGACAGTCAGATTGTTTTAATAAGAGACAGTAAATTTTAAATATTACAAAATATTCCCATTTTAAATAAGTGCTGTTCTTTTAATCCTTTTATTCATGAAATAATCCTAAAAATATGTCATGGTTTCCACAATAATATTGCACAGCACATTGATAAGAAGAAGAAAGGTTTCCAGAGAGCCAAATATATATACCTGTAGTATATTAGAACTACTTCTGAAAAAACAGGTGACTCTAATGAATGGACTAATGTCCGCTGGAAATTCAGCTTTGACATCACGAAAAAAAAATCAAAAATAAATATATATATATTAAAACTAAAAAAATGTGATTGTTGTACTATTCTTCTTAATTTAGTTTGGTAAGCCTTATATTGTATATTATATGAATACCAAAAAGTAGTGCATGTTATATACAACATAATATACCATTAAATATTGAATACAATTAAAGTTTAAAATATGAAAACTATAAACTATAGATTTAAAGAGCATATTCACTCTCCAAGGTAAAACACTAGTAAAACTTACCACACCTAAAGGCCTTTCTTAATCAACCTTTTTAATCTTGAAGTTCTCTTACATACAGCATGTTTTCATGCTACAACCAATACAACAACTATGGGTATGACCCCACAACCCACATTTCCACTAGCAGCAGAGATGCCTTTACTGGCTCCTGTTGAGTAAGCTGCTGCTGGGTGACTGAGGGCCTCATGAGAGGTGCCCGGCCCTGGGAAGATGAGCAGATGTGAGGTGGGTAGATCACAGCTATTTTTAGCACCCTGCAGGACGGTGGGCAGGTGGGCACAGAGGGCTTCTCATGCCCTGCTGAATCTCATCAGGACCCCGTGCAGTGTCCACAAGGAGCCACTGGCATCTATGCCATGTCACCGCTTCCAACGGCAGGCAGAGCTCACCGCTCACACAGCCCGACCCTCAGACTAAACCACTCACACGCCACAATTTTCTGCTTCTTCTGTGGCCCCTGTAATCACCTTACGAGGATCACTCATGGTCTTATCTGTGCCACCTCATCCCCGCACACTCTCTCGCCTCTCCTTCAGGCCCTGCCACAATCTCACGGCTCCATCTCTCAACATAATCTTACAGTCACAGCACATTAGTGCCACCTGCTTAAAGTTAGATACCTAAACCAAAGTTCTGCTCCTTTTGCAGTCCAGCTGAGTCTGAGAATCTAGATACAGAAAGCTGTGTGAACGTATCCAGCATTCTGTGACCCATAAAAATCTGAATTTTGCAAATTAAATTTGCAAAATATTTTGGTGAACTCCAAAAAATAAACATTTAGAAAAAAAAAAGTGGCTCACTTTGACAGCATATATATATATACATACAACATATTACAATGTAAATATTTATATTCATATAATTTACATTATATATAGGCCTAAATATATTTAATATGTTTCTCAAATATATACATGCATATATATATATATATATATATATATATTGGATTATATGTCACTAAAGATTGGAGTAACAGTAGCTGCTGACAGTTTAGCTTTGCTATTACAGTGACGTTTGTGGGGTACCTTCATTAATATTCTAAAGCATAATTACAATGTAGCCTTGGTAAGCATAAGAGATGAATAATTAATCATACTAAATGACAAAACCTAGTTTTTACTGAATGCAATTCATACAACCCTTATAAAAAGAACCACGTACAAACTGATCATAAAATAAAACATTAAGCTGAGGAAAAAAAAGAAAAGAGAAATAAAATAGGGCTTGACCCATTGCTTGACCTTGGACTTGAGCTTGACTGCAATGGCGTGTTGACGACCTGCAGAGTCCTCTGCCTTCAGCTTGAGTGTGCGGAACTCTGAATCAATGAAGAGCAGCCTGCCAAAACAAATCAATAGCATCACACATACAATACACACACCAGGCAGCTCAACAGTGACCACTAACAGAACATATTTAGGAAGTAAAATCAGAATTGTTTCAATGAAGGATGTGCATTTTGGTTTTTCTACTTAAATCAATCAGACAATATAAATTTTGTTTTAGAGGGAAAATACTATTTTACTACACAATCATTTTCCTCAGCAAAGAGTGCTGAAAGTCTTGAATCGACTACAGCGACCACAGCTGATTTATGGCTAAAATTCCAGCACTTCACATGACACACTTGTATTCTAGCAGCTTATTTACGAGTCGTGTAACAGCATATCGTGGTTAGTCCATACATGCACACTTTGCTCTGAGTGTTCCCATTGGCAAAAACTGCAGGATCACATATCCACATTCTGTCCCTAAGCACTTAGATCCACATAAAAACTCTGGGAGAAGATCCTTTACACTTTTCATTGGCTCACACTCTCCTCTTCTATTACTGCAGAAAATAACCAACTTTTTGTAATACAACTGACTAACTCACTGCAACTTTTAGCTCACGATTATTTCACTGGTTTTCAATCATTTTAATTAAAAAGTACAGTGAAAAGCAGTGATGCAAACAATAAAGTTATATATTTCAATAAAAAGACCCTTCCAACCACTAAAATACAGAAATAACATACGTGATCACACTGAAGAAAAGTAATGTTTTTCAAAAGTATTTTTGTCTTGCATTTCCAGTGCAAATGTCTATATATTCTTATATCAAGAAACACAAAAGCAGTGCAGAAGTTTAACGCTTGGCTGCTACAGCACTCTTTCCGCAGGATGTTTTTCACGTCAGTAAGTTAAAGTGACCACAATAACATAATATTTAGCCACCGAAATGCAACTCTTATCAAGAGAACCTGTGTAAATGTGTATTTTTATCTCAGCGGAATATAATTTTTACCAGGAATCCTCCTTGGAAAAAATGATTGGGCTTTTTGTGTATTATTTTTGAGTAGGAATTGTGTGGGTTTCAATCCTGAAAAGAAATCTTGTTTTCTGTGAAATTGATTAAAAGAAGACTTGATTAAAACAAGAACAAAACTTCATTTTGCAACTAAAGCGAAAAAAAAAAAAAAGACAATGGGATATTTTTGCTGGAAAACAAAGCAAAAGCACTGTCCAAGATATACATTTTTTATAATGCATGCAACTATAATGTCACAACTAGGGCTTGGACTTTAATGCCTCAATTTAGATGAATTAATTACACAAAAATAACAAATTCTTTTTAACGCATTTTAATCGCACTTATTTTTGCACCACGGAACGTTTCTCACTGGATGAGTGAGACCGATTATACTGGAGCACCAACTAGCGTTTCTAATGTTCTGAATGAACTTGAAAGTAGGGATGCACCGATCCAGATCGCCCGATATGTTTGCGCGTTTGGTCAGTAAAGCCGGTCCTGTAATCAGCGGTAAATTTCATCAGGTGTGTGATTTATCATTGAGCTGTATATACTACACACAGCCGGTGTTCACTGACGAGCTGCACAAATCCACGCTGATAATGAACATGGTTTTACTCGTCAGTGAACAACGGCTGTGTGTAGTATATACGGCTCAATGTGAAATCAGAAACGGCACAATATTGGTCTGTTGAACTTGGTTGAACAAAAATAAACAATATTTTGTTGCTTAAGCTAATGTATTCTGTCATTATTCAAAGGTACAATAAAAATCCATATGAAAAAACTTACTTCTCAGGTCAAATATTTATAAGCAATTAATTTCGATTAATTAATTACAAATTCAATTTTTTTTTATCGAGTCCCGGCCCTAGTCACAACTATTATAACTTTTAATTTGTGGAAAGGGTAATTCATAGTTTTAAAGACCTTTTTAAAGACAGAAAGAAATCCTGTATGTAAGCTAAGTGAATGCAAATGTAATATTTAGCTGTAATTTTCTACATTTTTATGAACGCATATTAATAGTTAAATAAAAAAAAAAAAAAAAACATTGTACGCTTATTTTAAAATCATTACTGGTAACAATTTTTGATGCAAACATTTAGACAGATCCACCCACAAACACTTATTTTCTGTTCTACGGTTGAAAACGTCTTTAATGCTCAGTGTTTTTCTCTCACAACCCATGAAGCAACGGGACAAATCTTTTGCATCACATTCAATTACATGAGCTTTTGGCACAAAATCACACCAATCATTCATTTCTTCCAAATTGAGATCTCTTTTCTGAGCTGGAACCCAATTCAGCCACTCTGCATTCTACAGGGATCTCCCGCCACAGTATCAGGCCTTGCTGGCGTTCACCTCAGTTGATTGAAACAGCTTGACGGCTCGATGTCTTGCTGGGAGGATTGATGAGAGCATTACATTTGCAACTAGAAAATCAGCTCCCCTCATAAACGGCGAAGGAACATTTGGCTTGTTTGCATACAAACAGGCCATAGATGAAATCGTAAAGCATTACAAAAAACTTTAAAAAAAATACGGAAGATGGGGAAAAAACACAAACAGTAATACCGTCAAGGCCACTTTTGCGAAGACTTCTCATCACAACTTTCCAGATATGCAAAAAGCCAGCTGCTGAAAATAGTACAGTTATTCTATTCTCACAGGTGCCACCAGGGATCATGGGTTTTAAGATATAACTCCTGGCTAGAGTGAGATGGTGAGAAGACCAGCCAATAGGAAACCTGCTCAGGTGTCATTATCTTGGCGGGGTGTTAAAAGACCACAGCGAGAGGCCCTGTGCTTCTCTCTCATACATGTGCAAGGTGTGACAACCTCTCACCATGGCTCCCATGCACCAATTGTCTAAAAAAATCTGAACCGTTTCAGATGACGATGTCAGACCAAACGCAATATCTCACAGTAAAATGGGAGCGAAATGGGATCAAAGTCAAAATATTCAAGTTTCATTTTCTTATGACCTAACGCTTCACTGCGACACTCCAAATAGCACACTTACACTGCAGCCAGAGACTGATGTTTTGTAATTTTCTAAATATCTGACTCGTTTGAACTATTCTGGGGATAAGAGGGGAGAACAGACCTGACCCCATCTATACAGTAATTAACAATAAATGTGGCTTCTTCAAGGCAACTAAAACTCATTAAAATGACCAGGTTCTGCGGCACTTCCCCCTTCCTAAACCAATCAGGGTCCGCAACTGTGCCGGACTTGAGGCTATTAACAGAGACACGAATTAAGGATCTTAATTAATCTCAAGTGCATTTACAGATAGCGCTGGTGTATAATACTTCTGACCGCAATTCAGGTCTGAAACGTGCACCTTATTTCCAGCCTAACTTTTCAGCCTACATTTCCCCATTAAACTTGAGAGTGGGTCTCCAATTAGACCAATTTGCATTTGCTAATATCATAATTATATCTTTGGACATTAATAGAAAGTGGAAAATGAGAAGCCGAGTGAAATCACAGCTTGATACATGGCTGACAGACACCGCATTAGCCTCTTCTATTACAAAGCAAGAAATCTGACACACTGTTTTTTTCTTATAAAACTATAGTGAGTTGATGAAAGAAGTATGTGCTATTAATGTTCTACATCTTAACATTAATGCAAACGTTTCGTACTGTATGTAATTATAAGATTGTATAAAATTATAAGCACTAGGCCACTAGAAAAACATACTTATCCCATCCTAAGATCTCCATTTCTGTTATCAGCTGGGAATAATACTGAGGTGGTGAGAAGGACTGGCATCCTGGCTGGCTCTTCAACGCCACTTCCTGATTATAGACAAGTTCGTAATGAGAATCATTTATTCAATCTGCTGGACTCGTGTGCTTATTATGGTAATATGAGGTTGAACATTACATCATGTATAACATTTGTCAACATGAATATGGTAATGTCCAACCCTGAGGATAAATTGCGCAACATTTTAAGAATATTTACCAATACTGTCCTGAGTTCCAGGATAAAAGCCATCAAATTTGTTGAATGCTGTAATCTCTGTCAAAACAAACAAAAAAATCAATAAAATACAAATATTGTGATTAAATAATTAGGCTACATACAGAATATCAAAAGCCAGCACCTGTCATTTGACTAATGAGAGTGACCATGAGAGTTAATTATTAATAATTTTAAATTCATAAGAAAATAATGAACTTTAACTAGTTAGGGTAACGCATAAATCTAGGCAGGGTAAATCATAAATCTAATCTGTTTACCCTAGAGGCATATGGGAAAAGCTTTTCCCCCACGCCAAACATTATGTGTTAATTAAGACGTATTTCTAGAATGATGAGAAATAGCTGCAAACTATTTCCCTTTGATTTATTGTACCTGCTTCACAATATGTTGATAACCATGAAGTAGCTGTTTCATTTGCCAGCAACAATGTAATCTGCAAAAACAAAGAAAGGCACAACAAAATGAATAGAAATACTAATATTTTTGAAATTATATATATATATACAGTATATATATATATGTATGTATGTATGTGTGCGTGTATAAATATATATATATATTAGTGGTGGGCCGTTATCGGCGTTAATCTATTCACAAAGTTGGGTGTCTATACTACGCAAGCTATGGTGACTTTCACCTTGATAGTTTAGCGCGGATGTATAGCCGAATTACACTGTAGACCTATTCAGACGGGACTAGTTTTCTAAACTACTGTACATGTGAGCTTCGATCCTTATCACCTGTCGTCCGTGATCTTCATATACC
>JAUCMU010000143.1:14068891-14079736 GCA_032275025.1 Enteromius treurensis
CCTTGAACGTGTCAGTTACTTTGCGGTCTATGCATGGTCAGAAAGCTATCGGATTTGATCAAAAATTGAACTCTGAAGATGAATGAAGGTCTTACGGGTTTGGAATGACATGAGGGTGAGTAATTAATGACAGAATTTTCATTTTTATGTGAACTATCCCTTTAAGTCTTCTAAAGCCCAAAAGTGAGCCCATGAAATATAAGTGAGATTCACTGAAATGGTATGACTCCAAAGAACAATCCACCGATTAAGTGATTCCCACTACTTCTCTATAAAAGCTATGGCAGATGATACAATTTCAGAGAACAAATTCCTGTCTGCTCTTCTGATAAACCTTCAGCAGACTTGGAATATAGCGTAACACTTTCATGATACTTTAATGGTTTTTGCACATTTTTTGGAGCTTAATCAACAAGTCATTATTCACCTCCATTAAATTAAATGGAGTGTCCAGGATATTTTTCGCTTTTGTTCGCTTTTTTCGCAATGTCATACGAGTTTGTTATGATACAGGGATAAGAAAATACAGACAAATAATGGCAAAAATATACCATTTAAAAATGATTTCGTTGGATTGAGGTCAACAAGAATTTAAATTGAGAAGTCTGTGACCTGCATTTCAGGGCATGTCCTTTTGACAGTTAAATTGGCACTAACTTTCAGCTTGATATTTAATTAAAAAAAAGAAAGTGGCCACTTAAAGAGGCAACTACCTACCAAGTAGGGCGGACATATTCTGGAAGATCCTCAGAAGCTCAGGTGTGATGGCAGGGCTGTTTTCTAACGTCACCAACCTGCATGAAGAGAAAGATCATGCTTTTTACAAAGCCTTCATTTAATATGCAATACGATTTTTCAATCAAAAGATGTTCATGACCTAGAAAGACAAAAAAAAACTACAAATGACAGTAATATTACAATGAAAGAACTATGCTTTTAGTGTCCATGGAAACACTACAGCAGCACCAACTCATAAAAAGGCCTGCTGCAAGCCAAACATCTTCCATCTTTAAACAAAACAGGCAATCTTTCATAAAAGCATTCCATAAAATGAATGGATGCCGTTAAATTTGTTGAAGTGCTGCTATTTTTGATCCAGAGGCTACAGAGGAGTCTTTGTGCAGGTTGGGTTATTGTACAGAGCGACTCTCTTTGTCTTGATACAAGAGAGATAGAGTGACTCAGAGAAAATGATAAATGGACAGCGGGAAGGAACAACAAACCTAGAGAGCGCGTCTGAAGCCTTGAACTTAAAGAGGGCAAAAAAACCTTCTGCAAAGAGATGAACGAAAAGAATGAGAAGACTGACAGAATGAAGAAGAAAAGAAATATCACTCAGAAAGGAGTTAAAGATGAGGTGTGTATGAATTACAGCGCCGGAAAAGAAATCTGTGGTAAATACAAAGCAGTGTTGAGACAAAATCGATTAGTATGTAGGACACATAGCTTAAACCTGGAGCTGGAGGTAAATTAATTTATTAAGATTCCTCCTGACTCAGCGTCTTCTTGTCGCTTGACAGCGTGGCTAAGTGTAATGTACGGCACGTATATAAAAAGGGTTGGTTACGTTCCTCTGAGGCACGACTCCAATGATCCAAGCTATCATTCGCATCTGGACAGGCAATTTGTCACACAAATCTTTTAAGCATTACGTGTGTCACTGGCTGACAGGACAAAGCATCCGACAGGATGGAAACAGCCACTAACTGGGAACCCATTTAGGCTGAGGGCAGTTAATACCACTACAATGCTTTACCTGTATTCCTGAGATTAGAAATTATTTGAACAAAAGATGACTAAGAACTGAATTGAAGTGTGACACCCATATCCTTCAGAATGAAGGTCAGTGAATTGGGTAAATCTCAACCCATTTGGAAATGTACATGAAAGTGTTTTGTTAATATTAAAGTAAATGTATGTGTGCTCTCTTTTGTAGTTATATGTAATTTAGAAATGAACACCTCTTTAGAAAAACGAAATAGTATTACGCCAGTCTTTAGAGGCACAAGAAATCATTCTAAAATAACGGTTCGCTGCTTAAGAAACATTTCTTCTTATTATCAATGTTGAGAACACTTGTGCAGTGCTGATAAATATTTCTGTGCAAACTGTGATAGGCCCCAACATGAGACAGAAACAGCACTTGTTAAAATTACAAATGACTTGGTTCCTGCAGCAGACAAAGACTTGATTAGCTTTACTTGATCTTAATATGCTGACACTGTAGCCGACAACATACTAATAGACTGATTCGAAAATTATACTCATACTCAGTGACAGGCTTTAAAATGATTTCAATCCTGGATGTTCAGCTGTTACCTCTTTGTGTATTCGAGTAAGGAATCAAAGTTAGCGCCAGGAAAGTATGGAGTGCCACAATGATCTGTCCTGGGTCCTCTGCTGTTTTCAGTATACATGCTGCCTCTTGGTAATGTTATTATAAAACATGGGATTCGTTTCTATTGCTGTGCTGATGATACTCAGTTACTGTAAATATATTATCAAGGCCAGATGAACTGTATAAGATACTGTTGAAGTTACATAGCAAAACATTTGAAATGTATCTGATTTAGGACCACATATGAAAGTGGCCTGGGCCTGATTTGAAAAACAAAAATCAGACATGGGTGACATCTGGGTAAAAAAGTTGGATTTGGGCCACTTTAGCCTGCACTAAGCCTTAAAGATGTAAAAGATCAGATGACCAGAATTTCTATTAAATTCCGGTAAGACACAGATATTATGTACTGTATCGAAAACCTGTACACACAATCTCTTAGAATGCAATTTGTTTCTAGAAATACATACTGTTATTTCCTCAATAATCAAAAACATTGGTGCTTTGTTAGACAGCAACTCTGAAAATCATATTTCATGTTTTGCAAAAACAGCCTTTTAAAAAACTGGCAAGCTCCAGAAAGTTACATGTTTCTGATGCTAAACAGCTAGTTCATGCATTCATGACCTCTAGACTGTATTCCTATAATGCACTACTAGGTGGCTGTCCTGCATCTTCAATAAACAATCTACAGCTACACCAGAATGCAGCTGCTAATTGGTCATCGTTATCACATTTTATTTCACAGAGAGTTATTTGAATTTCAATAAATCTTTCTTGTCATTTCAGTTACAAAAACTCTAACCTAATCCTAGCTTTTAGCGAGTTGTGCCTAATTGACTCTTCAAATGATTGGAGGGCAATACTGAATTTATATTATGGACGATGACAAAGTGCTTTTTGCATCCTATAATCGTGACTAGAATTAGTCTAGTGTAGGCCTATCCACGTTGGTTGCTATAGTGATGTTATAGGCATCAAAGGTTTGCCACCAGATAACCTTCTTGCACAACTGTGAGCAGCAAGCTAGTATGAAGAGAGCTGACATTAAGCTGGAAATTTGTCCTCTCCTTAAGTTCACCACAGTGGCCAGCTGTAGAGTTGAACCCATGCTGTGAACAAAAACAGCATAAAAGCTGGAGGAGGGTGCATGCCACATTATTCTGTGCTGCCCTCAGCATCGGCATTGCTGAGAGTCGTAGAGTGCAGAGGTGAAAAAGCCACATGAGTCACATGTGGTTTTTGGAGCAGTTTATGACAGATTTTTATGCACTAAAGGAATCGTCAACAATTCCTCTGTTCAGAATACAGGAAAAAACTAAACAAACAAACAAACAAAAAAAAATGGTTCCACTTAACGAAAGAGAATGAAATACAGTGGTGGCCAAAACACCTGACAGATCTGAAAATAGACCTTTTGTTGCCTCAACATCATGATCTCATTTCATAATCTTCATGGAACATGTAGATGGTTGATCTGAGCAGAACAAATATCAGATGACAGGTTTTTTAGTGTGTGTACGCTTCAGGAGTATGCATTTAGAAAAGGCGTTTGTCCGAACAACTGCAAAAGCTATGTTTAACCGGCAAGGCTTTAATGCACATGCAAATAATGTACTTTTGTAATTGTGAATTGCAGTGTCAAGAAGGTGTAACTCTACTGATGGGTTAAAATTTTGATGTGAATGTATGTTGCAGTGTACAGACTATTTAGATGACAGAACTGCAACTGATGTAATATGCAGAATAGCACTACAATACGTAATACAATAAAAGATTGTGGAGACAGTTTAATCGATCACATCCCTACTACCTGTCAAGTTCGAACAGTGGACACACCTACTTATTTTTTTACCAAAGCTGTGTCTGCTGTATTGTATTGATCTGTGGCAGCCCACAGCTTGAGACTAGTGTTTTGACCCACTCAAAGTTTTCTTTTATTTACTTATAACTTTTGACCCCTTTGGTGTAGAAACAAAATGGGTTCTCTTCTCATCCTGAGTTGATTGAATGCGGTCTTTTCAATTACCACCAAATCGATCGTTTATTATTGTGAACTGTATTATTAACTATTGGTGTGCTATTTTTATTTTACCATTCCTCCATATATCAAAGATATGTGGCAGAATTTAAACGACATCTGATGGGATGTTTTGAAATTAAGGAAGTAGTTTAAATAGATGAATTTGCAAATTCTAATAATACCTTGACATGGACAGTGCCAACTAATGAACACCTGATGAACACCATATGCCCATTTCACACTATCTATGTATGTAAAGTACTACATGTATGCCATATTTTCCACATGTATTTTTAATAGAAAATGTGATAATCATGCTAAAAACTTGAGCAACCTATGAACCATAACATTTGATAACAGTCAAATGTTTCTGAACAAGATTTGTAATGTATTTTAAAGAAATCTTCTGCTCACCAAGCCTGCATTTATTTAATCCAATTGAATTATTGTCACATTATTTTCCTATTTGATACTGTAAAGTTTTTTTGATACAATCTGTCTTAAATATAAATATATATATGACTTTGAAATTTCTCTTTGAATACATTTTAAACTTAATTTATTCCTGTGATTTCAAAGCTGAATTTTTAGCATCATTATTATGGAAGTAACGGCATTTCACGGTACAGTAATACCTCGGTATGAATGGCACAAAACGGTATTTATTGAATCATTTACATAAAAAACAAAACTAATTAAGAGGCTCAAAAAAAGTGCCAAAAGTGTTTATTAAACAGTTTACATGAACACTGAACATATCAATGGCACACACATTAGTCATCTGTCTGTAAACTTTGAAACAAAAAATGATTAAATCTTCCACACATCCGATTTCAAACCCGCTTTAGATTGCTAGATGACATCATATATCAATTTATATATTCATTACGTCAGTGTGTCATATTATCTTTCTTCTCTTTGGTCACATGATGTTATTCAATGCACCCTAATTCTCAATATAACTGTTTTTACTGATATATTTTATGTTTTCTGTTGTCAGAAAAACAGAATGAATATGAAATAGTGACTGAAATGCACTCCATTATAAGTCCTACTGAACTAGCTCTACCTTACAAGATGTTAATCTAGATTAAAATCCTTATTTATAATCGTTTATAATTATATAATCATATTTTATAATTCATAATAATGAAACCAAGTACACATAAGATATAGACAATGGCTATGCTGTGATTTGGGCTCTATTCGCATGTAAAATAGAGTTAGAAGCAACATAATTTCTATTTTAACTGAAAGCCCTGCTCCTCTCAGCCGCTCGCTGAACAGAACAGACGCAGAGAGAGGTGTGTGCGCGCTGGGAGAACAAGAGCTTACGCTCGCGCCGCAGTACCGGAGACTCGCTGAGGTTTGTCCAAGAAGTCTCTAGATTTGTCGCTAGTCGCTTTTTGGGAAAAATGTCGCCAAGGGGGTCTGAATAGTCGCTAAGTTGGCAACACTGATCTGTATTGCAAACACACTGCAAAGAATGATGGGCATGCTTGGGCTGATGGGAATTGTAGTTCCCGCTACCTCCCGCTCGCTCCATTCGCCTGAGCAAACCTTTCTCAGAAGACCTATCGTTTTATCGAGTCATGCGACCACGGTAGTATCAAAAAAATGTGATATTGCGGTACGACGGTATTTACAATACCTTTACATCCCTACTGATTATTATTTAAAAAAAAAAAAAATTTGATATTTTGAAACCGTAATAAGCTGAATAAATAAGCTTTCCATTGCTGTATGGTTTGTTATGATAGGACAATATTTGGACGCAATACTGCTATTTGAAAATCTGAAGGGTGCAGAAAAAATCTTAATATTGAGAAAATCACTTAAGTTGTACAAATGAAGTTCTTAGCAACACATATCACAAAAATCAAAAATTACGTTTTTATATATAGTTATAGTATATAGTTTTGGTTGGAAGTTTACAAAGTATCTTTGGAACATGATCTTTCCTCAATATCCTGATGATTTTTGGCATAAAAGTAAAATTAGTCATTTTGACCCACACAGTATATTTGCTACAAATGTACCCCAGTGACTTAAGACTGGTTTTGTGGTCCAGGATCACATTTATTTTTCGATCAGACTACACTGGTTCCGCTATATTTTTTGATTCGCTAACGTGAAAACCATACTTACTTTGAGAATCATTTGTTTGTGAATCAGACTACAATTGTTGTGCTGTGTTTTTTTATTTTCTCATACTGTAAGAGTCATTTGTTCATAATTTGAACTGGTCCCGCTCCATAACACAAACTACTGTAGTCATTTTTTCATGAATCGGGCTCCACTGGCTGTGTTGTATCTTTTTATCTCACTAACACAAACAGGCTTATACTGTGTAGTCTTTTGCTTGTAAATTGAACTACACGTCAAGCCACACTGCTATATTTTTGATTCTCAATCACAAGCAAGCTTGTACTAAAAAATGCATTTATTTGCAAATTGGCCTACCCTGGCTGTGCTGTATATTTTTTTATTGTTTACTCGATTTTAATGCGAAACGGGCTCGTACTGTAATTCATACACTGCATGTGCTGTAGATTTTGGATTCACTAACCTGAACAGGCTCTTGAGAGACATTTGTTGGCAAATCGGGCTAAACTATACGGATTATATATTTGTTTTTGAGTGCAACACTTTTAGACAGCTAGCTTTACAGAAAGAGAATTCTTGACATTTATTTAGCAAACTCTAAAGGAAAATATTAGTTCTTCCTGGACTAAAATCCATCTTTGCTATCTCCACTCTAGGAGTTCTTGAAGGCCGGCGTCCTTCCTTTGTTCTAGTTGGGTCGCGTTCTTTGGTGCACGTGGAGAATCGGGTCAAAGCTCAGCGACCCTCTGCCTCTGGTCACATGCCATACTCTATTGCATTTCAAGTACAGCACGGCAGCCTCACTGCAGGCTAGCTCGGAGAGCAGCAGCATGTGTGATGGTGATGGTCAGCGTGCGATTCACAGCAGCGTGAAATGACCTTTTCAGCTCAGAGCTTCAGCATGACAGCTGTGGTGCCAGTTCAGCTTTAGGGGGACTAAACTGTGCCGAGTGTTAAGTCGCAGATGTTACCTCATTCCAAACTCTCACTAATGGATGTCATATGAGCCATTACTTATGTTTGTTATGCAGCGTGGTTAATTTTGCTTCGCCACTAAGGCGCACTAATTCCAGTTTTATTGAATGGCCACTAATTTCTAGGAAGTCAGTTGACAATGAAAGTTTGTAGAGGTATATTCACGATTAACAAACAAAAAAACACTTATACACACACTACAGTCCATTCGGGGACTGACATACACATGTGGGATTCATACTTGAAAGGGAATGAAAAGATAATATACTGTGAATCAAGACTAGAACACACTTTCTGTAGCACCCACAGTTTTTAATCCTGAATAAAATTAGTGGCTCATGTTTATGTGAGTTATAGCGGCAGTAGACTATGCCTAAAATTCAGAAAAAATTGCATCTAATGCTCCTTTTATCTTCTGTGGATTATGGTTTCATCAGCTCATTAATAAACACCATGATATGCAGCCAGCTAATGTTGACTGTCTGTTAATTTAGTAACTTATATACAGACAGATTCAGATACGCTTGTCTGTATAATAGGCACGGCGTTGTGGATGCTACATATGTTTTATTAGTAGTATTTTTTCCCTCCACTGGCCTGAAAAGCAATGAAAAATTAAACAAACTGTGGCTGGTTCCAATACATTTACATTTACATTTACATTTATTCATTTAGCAGACGCTTTTATCCAAAGCGACTTACAGGTGAGCAGCTGGGGGAATGGTGCCTTGCTCAAGGGTCTCACCTCAGTCATGGTATTAAAGAGAGAGAGCTGATTACTCACTAACCCCACCCACAATCCCTGCCGGACCTGGGACTCGAACCCACAACCTTTTGGGTTACAAGTCCAACTCCCTATCCGTTAGGCCATGACTGCCCCACAATACAGGCCCAATACAGGCCAACTATGTGATCTCTTCCCACGATTTTTGGCTAGAATAAGTTTTAGACTTCTCCGGATTTTCTGCTACATGTCAAAAGTCTAATGATGCTGCCCCATCCTGTTTAAGTAGGCGTCTTTTGGCTAGAATAAGTTGCAGTCTGGACCAAATTATGCTGATAGTCTGGTTACGCGTAAATGCATTTTGATCAGGCGGCATCTTATTGTCTGAACGAGTGATTCTTGGCAAGAATGAACTGCAGACCGGACCAGATTTGATGCTGATCAAAAAAGTCTGGAGTGGCAGATTGTTCCAAACTAAAACTTTACTACCAACTTCATCAGCTATAAATATCCTTTCTTCATATGCTTTCAAAGCGAATATGCACATTTGCAAAAGAGTCACAGTGAAACCTTTGTTTCTCATCATGCCTGCTTTATTTAAATGGTTTGTTGCTTATTAGAGTTGTGTAGTTTGAAGAAACGTTGCTATGCTTTGTGTGTGTGTGTGTGTTTAAGAGCACAGCATGGCAGGGCTGGTATGATCACTCAGCTTTTTGAAAAGCTATGTTTTCATTACAAGTCCCTCTACTGGAGGCTTAATTGTCATTGAAGCAGTAAGCTGTCGTATACAGATACTTTCAGCCTTTCAGTGCTTGTGTTCAAGACAAATTTAAGAGAGACAACCCACAAGATTCAGTCTCTTTTTTTATAAAGCTTCGCTTCCGTACCCTTCTTTTTGACACAGACAAGACCGAGGTTATCGGCAGTCTTTGAGTGACGTCCCCTGCCATAGTCTGTTTTGACGTGTCTGAGCTGTAGCCACTTGACAGCAGGCCTCTTTAAAATCAGTCATTCATTGTGAATAGAGGCAGACTTTTATGGTCAGCATCTTCAAGCCTACTGAGAATATATTTATTTTTTTCCCCTCTTGAAGCGATTCAAATACTGAGTAGAAGAATTTGAATTCCCTGGCAACCACGCATATATGAATATATGCAAGCGGAGGTCATAACTAAATCACAAAATTCAATTTTCAGTGCGACACAGTCACAGCGCTGTGATACATTTAATAGTTCTTTCTCCGGTCGTACAACCGTAGGAACTCTGTCCTCTTTTCCCATTTTTGTAAGATGTGTTTTTCACAGTAATATAAAGATTGTCCCGGGAGTTTTTCCTTTTTAGGACTGACATTCAATTTTTTTGAAAGATTGAGCAAAACGTTGCATAAGTCTGATCATTAACCACTTTTAGAGGCTACCTCAGGCATGCATACAGTACAAAGTTTATGATGCATATCACTAAACTAACAACGCAAACGCCAAGCAAGGATTTTCTTTCTGAATGTGTGTTTGAGGTTTTTGTCGTATAGGAATTATTGGATTTGCAGCACAAGGGTCTGAATAGGGTTTATTTTTCCACGTTAAAGGGTTAGTTCAACCAAAAATGAAAATTAGGCTGTGTTTTTGAGTTAACTTCGAAGAATACTAGACGTACAGTATGTGACTTTTTTTTAAATATTGCAGACTAATCTAATCGGGAGTTATATTAATAATTGCTCTGGCACTTCTAAGCTCTATCGTTGCAGTGGGGATGTTAACGGTCCAAAATTCATTAAATAAAGCACGCACATGCATAATAAGGCATCCCTCACGCTGCTCTGGGCGGTGAACAAAAGGTCTCCTGTAGTGAATCCATGCATTTTTAAAAGACAAATATTCTTGTTTTGAACATATTAAATAGTTTTTTTTTTTTTTTCACTTCTGCTGACTGTGGCAAGGGAAATAAGTTCAGATGGATGATGCAGGAAATATGCAGCTGAAATATACTTATTTAATGTGTGTGTGTGTGTATGTATGAATTTGTGTGTGTGCATGTTTATGTGGTTTATGAGGACACTAATTTGTATGATGACATGAGTATGACATAGGTATTACAATATGAAGGTGATTTATGAGGAGATTTTCATTGTCACCTTAATTCAAAAGGCTTAAAAAACATACTAAATGGTGTTTTTTTAAATCTAAAAGGGGTAGGTTTAGGGTCAGTGTAGGGCAATACCACATGTGCAGTAAGTCTGTGCAGTATAAAAGCCATTACGCCTACGCAGAGTCCCCATAAATCACAATAACCAATGTTTGTGTGTGTGTAAAAGTCCTGCAATTATGGTTATTTATATTTTACTTTATATACAAACCGGATTCCAAAAAATTCTGTACACTAAACAAATTGTGAATAAAAAACTGAATGCAATCACTGATGCGCGGGTCAATGTGTAAACAACCCGAACCCGACCGACGTAGTCAACTAACCCGCCCGCAACTCGGACCGCAAAAAAAAAGAGAAAATATTGTACCCGACCCGCTTCCTGACCTGCATTTTTTTTTTCAAATGGTGCGCTCGCTGACGTGCTGCGCTCGTTTATTTTGTTTATTTTTTTCAGCTCGTGGTGCGCGCGGCGAGATCAGGCGGTTCTTGAGGCGACCCATCATTTTCCATTTCAGCTGTCTATATTACTGATGA